>JAKUHH010000028.1:17506-294394 GCA_022701365.1 Mycocentrospora acerina
CTTTTTTTTTTATTTAAAATTTTTGAAGATGCTTTTACGCAAAATTTTGCGACTGAGAGAACGTTCACCATAGCTAAATACATATTAATACAGCTTGAATCAATTTTACTAAAACAACAACAAAATGGCAAAAGAGTTAGCAATTAATCATTAAAATTTGGTTAAATGATGAATGAAAAGCTATTATTGTATTGTACAATTTTAGAGAACAAAGAGCTTACTATTCTCATTTTATTTTGAGGTGTTACTTTTCAAATTACAGTTTGTACTACTTATTGGCAACATAACTTTCTTAGTAGGAAAAATCTTGTTCATTTCCCTCAAATTCGCACTTTGCTTATCTCTAGGAATGCTCAATTACTTGCTGTATCTTGTCTCTGAGTCTCTTTCAATTTGCTCGATTTTAACTTCGTCTACAAAGTGGTTGCCTAATTTCTAAGCACAGTAGCGGACTAATCAGCTAGGTCTACATAACTCTAGGCTGGACCAGACCTACTAATTGGATTCACGCTTGTGCAGCAATATTATGTGCTAGTTGGGCTGACTAGTACAATACATAAGACAGGGAGGACTCGTCCGGACGTCTTTGCAGATATGAACTGTTATCTTTTGCAGCTTGGCTACAAGCACACTCTTAATCTACCGAATGGTCGGTAGTGAGTCTCTTGTTTCTGACCTGGCCAAAATCGCTAATCCGATTCTCACAAATGGAATTAGATGTCGTTTTTACAATTCGGTTGAGGTCCTCGGAAATAAATCCTACAGCTAGCCCAAAGATTGTTTTGCCAGCACATATTAGAGAAGAAGCCGTATCATTCAGAACCATGCTCATGTCTTTAAGCTCGACAGGTAAACTGGACCTTGCCTACTTTGATTCATAGATTAGGATAAGAAAACAGGCAGCAAGAACATAGCAGAAAACGGGCAAACGGGTAAAATTAATTATGCTTCAAAAACGATCGACGTCGTTCGCAATACTGTCTGACCGTACCGCACTTTTTACTTTATCAAGGCTTTCCAGCTCATTAAAGCCATTTAAAGGAATATCATCATACCCCTCTCTGTTACTTCGTATCTTATTTGAGAAACTCAAGTTGGTATTGTAAGATTTTGGAATCTGTTGAGTTATTCGCTTGCTGAAAATGCCGTAGTGTTTGATGAATGCTGTGAGCGCTGGCGCACATGCGCACAGTGCGGCTAGATTCAATTCCATCATAGTGACAAAGAACGACGGCCATGCATGCCATGTGGTATCATATGACTCGTAGTAAATCTTGTATGAGAAATAGACACGTAGGAATCCTAAGGCAGCGGTGCCATATACCAAAGAGAACAATGTTATCAGTAAAACTTTTTCCCGCATTGACACCCGGAGCTTCCAGAAGAGGATGTTTGGGAGCAGAGCGGTGAGAAGATCGTGAATTGCACTGATAGCACAACTGGCTATAACATCAGCGCCCTCGTTAAAGCATTTGAATGTGTAGCCGTTTATAAGCTTTTCGAAGTTCACTCGGTCCCAGAGTGCCGCCATAGGTTGGCATGCAAAAAGCGGTTTCAGTAAACAGACGAGCGTAACCCCAGCAATGGAAGCTATGACGATCCAAAGAGTCCATATAAAGGCAGAAGAGACAACGTTGCGACAGAGTCGGCGGCAAAATAGAAGTACGGATATTTTCAACAGGCCAGAGCCGGTGGTGAAGAGGAGCATGATAGCAATGGCATACTTCCGGCGGATGAGGTTGGTAGAAAGTGGCATATCCCAAATGTGTTGGTTGTATCCTAATATGTCTGTCGCAATCGCAGTAACGACAGTCAAAGCAATGATGAAAGGCTAGTTATTGTTAGAGATATTCCCGATCGTCAAAATTCTGGTAAACTCACAACAGCAACAGCAAAGCAAATGTCATCCGCTCCTGAAGACTTTTGAATCTTCCATCGCACCCAGAAACGAATGCCTGAGGAGAGGAGAAGAAGAATAGTAAAGACAATCGCGAAGGCGGGTACGACCGGTGGACGCAGTTGAGGATTGACAAGATTGGGCTTTGGCCATAGAGCTACGACTGACTCGGGGGGGTTTACACCGCCAGGCATAATGGCAATAATTCCAAGGAGAAGCTATGTGATTCCTTCTCAAGATCAGGAGAAACGCATTCCACGATTGATGAATATTAAGCTCGCAAAGTTGAATGTGATTAATATTTACTGTTTCTTCGAAAGAAATTTGAATGTGAGAAGTAATTACTAACCATACTGGGTATCTGTCAATGAACTGTCAACGAGCTGAAGGCAAATTTGGCGCTAAGACATTATAAAGTTGCGAATTATAGTCACTAGCTGGACATGGCCTTTCAAACTGCGAATGGCCTAACGTTATCAACCACGGATGGAACTCGGGTGGATCGGCTTCTAAGCCACAAATTCATGATACTCAATTTTAACCACTTAATTCACAGCAGAGTTTGTTGCTTTTTTCTCAACTGCGCCAAAGTTCCAGTTCCTAGACGCCACAAAAGTAGTGCTTTGTAAGTCATAGGCGAGAATACCAGGTGCGACGGTCAAACCAGTATTGAGTATCTGGTGAGGGTCACAAATCGGTCCAATGGAGTCGCTTCGTGGAAAGGGACGACGCAACAAGCTTCTGAGGAACCTAAAATGTCACGCCACAGTACTGTCGATCACCAAGGCCGAAACCTAGTGCAGCATAGAATAAGCTTAAAGAAGCTAGTCTAGTGGAATTGCTTTTTCTTTGTTCTCACCGATCAGAATTGGAAATGAGGACTGATAGCTTGCATACAGATGCATGCATCCAATTGTCGTGGCGTCTAGCGGTGGATATTGGCTCTCAGTTGCGTTGGCACATGGTACGGACCACCGTACGATTGTGTGGAGTGGTGTATCAAAGCAGTGTGATTGCTCAAAGAGCACGATCATCACAGGATGTGTTGACAGATGACAGGATACGGCCCGATGCAGCCACGACAGGCGCTCACAGTCGTGCACGGATGATGTGGCTTTCTAGTTTCTCGTATCTCGCTTCTTTCCAAGTTCGAGTTCGTCGGTTTCCTGCACTACTAGCAATGGATACTCTGGTTGAAGTTGCTCAGTCTGTCGCCTCTTTATACGATTTAATACTCTTTGGAACTGGCAAATAGCAAGCAGGGGTGAACGAAGTAGGGATAGCCAAATTTAGCGTACCTATGCTGAGACCTAGCTGCTCGGCTTCAACTGGCTTGCTGGAACTACACTATTATAGTATTGACCGTGCTTTGTGACAGCCAACCTATCAAAATCTTTTGCAGAAACAAAAACGCACTAGACACAGGCCGCTGGAGGATCGAACTGCCACAAACCGCGCTCGTCTCCAAATCCTAGGGTAGCACACTGGAGAACAATTAACCAGTGTTTAGCTGAGTCAAGACATGGTTACACATATCATGCACGAATAGGCACCTACAAATCAAATTGCCATAGCCTGAACTTGAGCAAGCCATTTAATGTACATGTGTCTAATCTAGTGACAATTCTCACCTATGGTTCTCCTCCACGACGATTCAAAATCCGATATTTTTAAAATAGGCACACGTTTCGGCTCGAAATTCCATTGTCTCTAAGCCCAAACCCCTTGTTAGCTTAGACGATCGACCTCTTGGCGGCAGAGTTCTTTGTGAATGTTACATCATCTGCAGGCTGGTGATATTCGCGCAACATGTCGAATACTTCCTGCGCTGCGAGGTTAACAGAAGTAGTTACATCTAATAAAAAGCGGCGTAAACCATGCACGCTTAAGCCATTTGCCATCATCTGGCTACGGGTCAGAACACCCGCACAATTTGGTATCATGCCCCGCAGTTACAGGACGGTTTAGAGTTTGCCTAGCGCAGGGGCAACACCTTGAAAATTCTACTTTTGGCTTGATGCCCTTGAAAGAGGCGATGCTTTGATCATAATAGAGCTAACGGTGATAGGCTCGGTAACTTAGCCTTAACCTTTACACGACAAAGGGCACCATCTACGAAAAAACGAGGCTCTCGTCATCGCTTTCTTTGATCACTACTGTATTTCACATCTCAAAATATCGTTTAACGCCGCGGATTTGTCATAGAAGTTCTCACGCGTAGCAATTGCAAGAGCTTCTCATTTCAGCATTTGTGCGGTTTCTGTACGTCAACCACAATTTGCAATCTGACATTTCACGCAAGACCTCCTCTGCACAAGCTTGATCTTGACGGAGCTATGAGAAGATTTAGCGTTTTTGCATATAGCATCAGAATAAGCGGTCTCGCCTTCAAAAATCAAGTAAACGTTTCGAGTCGAAGCAACGGCAGCAACATTAAATAAGAACCAGAAGCTTCGCAAGAGTACTTTCAACCAAAATAAGCAAACATTAAATTGCTTGTGTGGTTTTCTTTGCTAGGTTATGTAAGGCATCGCAGCAGTTGCAAAACTACTGCCATCTATGTCTTGATCTACACAATCACTTAGGCTAGTGCCTCAAGCACTAAACCTGAACTTCATACGAACGAGCTTGTGTAAAGTGAGCACTCTTCAGCTGGCCGCGTAATCACCAAAAAAAAATTAGTAAACGTTTGGTCACTTTGTCTAAACTGGATATCCGAAATAGAGGTTGAACTTGTCTAGTGCAAACGCGCAGAAAGCAAGACTAGTTGCCCATAATCCAATTTTGCCAATGAAAAAATTGGATGAATCGAATAATGTTGTTGAAGACGAAAAGCACTACCAGCGTTTTTAATGCTAAATCTCAAGTCTTACTTTTTGTAGCTTACGTCATCTCTACTGATTCACAAAATGCTCGTCACTCGTTTTACAACAGCGTTTATTTCACTTGCTTTGCCATAACTAATAAAACAGAAATATCATTTTGGTCTTGCCGCTTTCTTCAGGCTCGCTCTTTACTGCCACTACCGTTCTACCGCCTATTGTTACACAGTAAGCCGTCTCCAATGTCATACGATTTCTGCGTGCTGCGGAAAGGCACAGAGCTTCTAGCTGAGTTCAGGGTCTTACTTCTAGGAACGATTGCAACGGGTATTTCATACATAGGTCGACAAACCTCTTTAACCTCTAGGCTATTTTCAGATCATTTTCTTTCGCGTTAGCGTAACAACATTATCGCACAAGTGATATTACAGTCGAAAGCGAATTTGACTTTTTTAAGATTGTTGCTCGTTCTTGAATTTGAATAAGATTCGAAAGTCTTGGAGCTACTAATTACCTTGACATTGATATTGAAGTCTCTACCAGATCTGACGTGTGCTACTATAATTCTGAACTTCTGCAATATGCGTGAGCTACATGAAAGACTGATCGTACAAAAAGGCACATTGTAAGTGCTAGTCACAAAAGTAGTGTAAAAATATCCTCTGAACCATTTTTGGATGCCTGCCGTGAACTTTCTAAACACGCCTCGATTTTTGTGTGATGTGTGAGCCGAAGAGGTTGAAATATATTGCGCAATGATCTACGTAAGCTCGTAACTGGCAGGATCAAAAATTTAACTTCAGTATCTAAATAAGAAATATTTTATGAATCCAGATCATACGAGCGAAAGATCCAGCAATACTCATTTCTCTAACTTTATATCCTCCTTTCCCATCACTACCAATGCATAGGCTGCTGATTCATATACATTTCCATCAATGGAGTGAAACTTCCATCTTCCCTCATCAACCTTGCTGCAGGGCTCACAAAGTTATCAGGCATGGATGTCATGCACCCAAAGAATGCATACTCTTTCACCCAATCTTTCTCATCCATCCAATTGCACATTTCGATGGTAAATCCATAAACTGAAGGTTGATGGCGGCTAATACTCGCAATTTCGGAAATAATCACTGGTTTATCTGGAAATTTACTGTGTAAATCTTCTATATACCTCTTCGCGTCGGCTCCCTCAGAACCATAGTAATGTAAACCAAGGTAATCTGGCGGAGATGATTTGACGTTCGGATGGTTCATAAACCTCATTATCCAATCAGTGCCAGTAGGGTCGGAGGCGCAACTGGGGGAAACAATTTTCTTATGACGCTCAAATCGAAGAGCAGGAATAACCTTAAGCAGATAATTAGGTTTCGCTTCTCCTCAGTTCGCGAAATTTAAATACGGCCTGAAATTAGACTAACCTGGTCTCTCCAATATTTCGCCGCTTTGTCAACACTGATGCCATTACGCTCAGGTTCGTTGAAAAAATGCACCATAGGCTCTTTTGATTCGAGAATGAACTTCCATTCGTTACCGTTGAGCTCGCTCTCGGTACGGATCATAGGGCGGAAAAGGGCGCGCCCCTTTAGTTCTGGAGGAACCCATGAATTCCAGTTAGAGACAGAGATTATAGGACCGTGAAAGTTGACTTTTTCCATTTGATAAGGTACTTTTTGGGTGTTCGTGTAGTCCCAGAGCAAACAACGCTTTTGAATTGCCATCTCAGAAAATTGGCTCTTGACAAAGAGTGAAAAGTCGTAGAGTTTTGTGTTGATACTTTGGTGATATCCAACAAGTTTTTGCTGGTTTAGAAATAATTTGTGAGATGTGATCGTTTATATACTCCGAGTACTTGTATATTGACGTGAGCTGGCTTTAAAGTGGTGTAAGGTCACAAGTCAGCCTAAGATGTGGCTGACGTTTAGTTTGCTCAATTATACTTCTAGAAATCGGTATATTATCTGACTGTATCGCTCAATTTGTGACTTTTCAAATTTCAATACATTACAACTTTTATGTTATCTACATGAATCCCTGAAGCATTCGACAGGGCAGAGAAGTTAGAGACACCAATGCAATCTTTTCGCTAGCTGATAGATAAGTCACCTATGTCTTCTACAAGATCATTGTGCTAGTTGTAGCTAAAAATTTAAGTTTTTAGTCATGTAGATCATTCTTACTTTTAACGAATCCAGTGGCCTTTGAACCTAACATATTTCAGTCACTTACGTTTCCAACATAGAATTGTTCGAAATGAATGTTGTTGCACGATATCAAAGTCAAGTCGCAATGTTGGGACTTGGACTATTGCAAGCTCCGACGATAGAAATCTTCTGTTAGGCAGACTAACCTTCAAGCATGATGATTTTCCTGGTACTTCTATTAATGCTTGAATTTTCAACGAGACTCGTTGTCCTTCACAAAGATTTCACGATTCCTTTATCTCAGAGTTGAGACAACCCTACGTTCGGGCTCTATTTCAAGTCCGGCGAATTCAACTCGGGTCATGCTTCGCGCTGTATCATATAATTCATTCGAATTTGACCTTCTCATTCAAAAAATTCAACGTGCTCAAAAGTGAGATGCTAGAATTTTGAGCTCTGGCCTTCCATAGTAGAATCAAACCTGATAGACTTTCAAATTTTAGCGTCTGACACAGTTGCACTTTTCCCTCTTTGGTTAGACGTAATGTTCCCTTCAAGCACACCGATGCTCGATTGAGAAAGAAAAAATTACCACATCACCTCATGACGCCTAGTGTAGGATACATTCTTCAGTAAACATCGGAAAATCCTCGAGGGCGCTATGAAGGCTTCTCGTATCAATCCATGAAAGTAAGGCAGATGACGCCGTATAAATTGCCAAGCCTCAGCCTTACGCACGAAAAATAGTTCAGCTGTGGTAATGTCCAATCTCAATCACCGAAATAGATGAACTCACGTAATCCTCCCACCCTCTTACAATAGCAATTGTATCGCGTTACGTGTCTCACACCTATCAAGACGCCAACATATTTTGTAAGGTTGCAAATCTTGTAGTAAGATCATGATTCAGCTAAGCATGTTTGATCATTTAGCGCTCTATGCAGATAAGCTACACCGCAACACCTCCCCCCCAAATATTGTTCAATGATCGACAAGAGAGAAAACTAGGGTTAGATTCTTGTGTGAGTTTGTTCTTTAGAATCAATATTTAAATAAAGTTTCCTGCACTCGAAAGGTCAACGCATCATCCACTCTACAAAGCATCTACCGAACCAATTTAATTACAAAATCTATCTCAACAATCTTTGCATCACTTACTTTGCCACTTCTATAAAAATTCAAATGGCTGTCCACGATCTCATAGTCAAGAATGAATCCAGTCACGACCAACGGTTCCAGATTCATGGCTGGAACGATAACCAAGACATTGTTGTGAAGCCCAAGAGCGAGTACCGCATCAAAGCCAATGACGGATCGTCAGGTGCCATTATCGCTGTTCACGACGGCCACATTGGCGAGCAAGCTGAACTGACTAAATCAGGATTCATGGGTAATGACTTCATTGACTTGTCAAACATTTGTGGCGCCGGCGGCAATCTCATCGTAATGCAGGTCGGCGAGGCTAGCACTGCCAAGGGCGATCCGAGGTTCATGCAAAGTCTCAACGAAGCATGGAAAAAGGCCAGCCAGCAAACAAAAGACGGGCTGGGAAACTGTGTAACTGTTAAAGACGGTAGAGTCATCCGTATCGCTGCACCTAAGGACTTCCCCAAACTAGAAGCATTTGTGAGAACTTTTGCCGATGGGAAGACGTACATTGGTGTTGGGGCCTGGAACGGCCGTGCTGGAAATCCGAATGATAATAGGCAGGTATGGATTGCGATATCATCTCTTATGACACTGTTCTTGGCTAACTGAGTTCAATACACAGAGTTCTGCCGCCAAGGGGAGCAAAGATTGCATGATCATCTACAATGACGACCCAATTAGAATTCCAGGGTCAGTAGTCTTCCAAGACAAAAACTCATAACGAGCTACTAACTTCTTCCAAGTACTGCTGGTTTAATGAGCTTTGCAGCAATCCCGGTCTCCCAAAGCTTCGGAACTGGGTTTGAGACTTTAGAAGTTGACAAAGGCACAGAGAGTGATGAAAACGCAGTCTTCGAAAATCAGGAAACTAAAAATGAAGATCTGAATGCTGAAAATAAACCTACTGAGGTCGAAGCACAGGCAGAAACATTCAGTAGCGCCAGCGGAAATGATGCACCCGCAACTTTGCAAAAGATTTCAAATATCTTTGCAGATACGAACGGCCCTGTTCAGACTAGCGAGATCAATAATGATTTTGTACTTGCCAGTCTAACATCCGACGCAAGTCCGGGCATAGACATCACCAATAAGTCCAATAAGGAAACCGAGTATTTCTTTTACGATAACTATTGGAATGGTAACGGCACAGCCGGGGCTAATTTCGACAAGCCTCTCAAATCTGTGAAACTGAAACCAAATCAGAGCCAATTTGTCGGATTACCTCGTAGTTTTAAAGGTCGTGTCCAGCGTGGTACACAGCTACCTTGCACTTGGGTCGAGTTTCAGCTTGACGCATCAGATGACCACAGAGCGCACGGCGATATCAGCCTGCAACAGGGCTGCGATGGTGCCGCTACAATTGCTTCTGCGGATGGAACAAATATCTCAAACGGCTTCACCCACGACATTGTTACAGGAGCACCTGATGCAGCGATCAGAAAGAAGCCGAATGGGGAGCGCGCAACCGACACCACAGTTGGTAACTGGATGGGAGGTCCTAACAGGGCTACTATAGATTATCTGAATAAAGTGGTTGGCCAGCGTCGAGCTTACATAGTTGGAGGTACCGGGGTGCCCGATGTAGCCTCAAAGAACAATCGCCTCGCTGTGGTGATGTACTAGGAAGTTGGGTAAGGGCAATAGATGATTATTTTAGACCATATTATAGATATTTTGTCGATCATGCTACACTCTTTGTACAGCTATTTTCCGTTCAAATTGAAATACTTCATTTGGTTACAGATGGGTTGCTTTCTAATGTTACAATTAGCACTGCTCAATCACAAAGAACGTCAAAAAACCAAAATATTTCGAAAGAACCAGGCTCAACTAATTAACTCAAAGCGATCACCTGATTGCGATCAGAGTGCCCTTTCTTAAAAATTTGAATTATTTGTGAGGACAGTTCATGAATGAAAATTGTAATATACATGTCAAGAAGGAGAGGTATCAAATAAATTGATAGTCTATCGTTTGGCATATTTTCAAACAGGCAAACTAAGAGGTTACGCCCATCTAGAATCCCGCATCAATCAATATATAGCTTGAATCAAGAAAAGTGAAAATGGACAAATTGACAAATTTTCAAATTGGACAACTTTTAATTGAGACAACAATGCTTCTCATCCTCCTGAACTCAATAAGCTTTTAATTCGATCTCCAGGTGCCATGTCTTCCTCTTTGCATAGTTGACAGCGCCACCACATTCATTTATTTGTGTACCCGTTGTCCCTTTCTACATACTCATCGTCTTCTTTAGAGAAGAAAAGCTATCCTAATCAGTGATTTTCTTGGGTGATCAATGAATTTTGTTCGAAGAAGGCCATTCTCAAAGAGTCGACGAATTGGGATAGCGCTCTGTAGGTTGCTGACATTCTAAACATACCTGTTAGGCTTGGCATTGCAAGCGTCCATTAGTGCAGGCAAGAAGTCTACTTTCACAGCCCATGAATAATTTAGATCAAGACGTCTGTTTCAAAGCACGTACTCCATAGTCACTGCTGAAAAATGAGATTTATAGCCTTACAAGAGATTAGGAAATTCAAAAAGCCCTCTTAAACACTACGCGCCTTTTTCACTAAGGGATAAGAACACCTTGAGAGTAAGGGATGAGCCACTGTTAAATCTCTTTCAATCATCTCAAGTCGGTTTGTTTGATTCGAGCAATTCTCATCATTTTATAGTGCTAATTTCGATTACGAAGCCGTAACGAAGATACGACATCACTTGGCTATAATTTGACTTCAAACCCCTCAAAAGTACCTTTCCTGGTAATTACCTTTTGATGTGATATTTTCGATATTTTTCGATGCTGTAGTTTGTTTTTCCAGCTATTTTGCTAATCGAGTTCATATTTCGCAACGCTCTTGCGCAACAGGGAGTAGGCCTTTACACTTAGTTCAGCGAAAAAACATGAATAATAAACGAATAATGGCACTCATCATTCAATATAAATATCGATGTGATCAGTACTAGAATCTTTTAAGAAGTGTCTAGACTCTGATCTGATGTCCTTGGGTATTTTGAATTTTCAAGAGAGAACAAGATTTGGAGCAGTTGGCTTTTCGTGAAAGTAAGAAGGGTAACTCAGGCATTTTTTAGTTGACTAAATTAAGATGAGTATAACTGTTCTTTTTTTGCTCAAATCAAGCTTTGAAGCCTAACAGTGAAAGCAAGTGAATTAGATCGACGTTCAGTTCTGACATGAACCAAGTCCTATTTTCAGAATGGTGGTCGCTCTTCAAAGTTAAAGTTGGCTTTTCGAACAGTTTTTTTGACTACTTTGAAATATATCTATATTCTAGACAAGACCCTACTGGATAAGTCCAACAATTGTACTTTTTAGTCCTTCTTCAGCCCAACCTTCCCAACTCTTCGTAGCCCTATAATGGCAATGACTCCACAAACAAGCATGTAAGCGAACATTAGCCAATAGCTAGCTCGATATCCCTTCAACAACCTTATCGGGTCCGCTCCACCGAATGCTCCACCTTCACCGCCGCCATGCCCACCGCTCACGTCTTTACCTTGCACGCCAAGCGCAACAACTTGACATGATCCCATACCAAGAGACATACCGAACTGCGCCACAGTGTTGAACACAGCACCAGCTAGTGCTTGTGTATTCTCGGGAAAACTATCGCTAACGATAATCAAGCCTACAGTAAAAAGCACATCAGCACTGAAGGGCGCAAAGATCTGCGCCCAGAATGCGAGGTACCAGTAACTCCAATTTGGCTTCGCAATGGCCATGAGTAATGGGGATAAAGCACAGATGAATGCAGATCCGGCGACGAGCCAACGAGCTTGTATTTTGTGAACACAAGTACCAACCGCGATATTGATGATGACACCGGTCGTAAGGTTAGGAAGGAGATACAAAGATGTAGTAAGAATAGATACACTCTGCACTTCCTGGAAGCTTCACATCAAAATTAGCAAAATCTTAGAAGTAAGGGGTTGTTTTATGATCCTTACTAAAGCGAGGAGAACAATTCGATTGAGTTCACGACACCATACGATAGCGCAACCATAATACAGATACTTGTGAATGGAAGGTTTTTCCACAAGCCATTTGGTACAAGGGCGGGTTGGCCGGCGCGCTCACGGTAGCGCATCCATAATGGGAAAGCAAGGAGCAATATGATGCTCAGTACAAGGAGTGATATCGTTTCTGCTGAGTGGATGCTAGATAGATCTGCGCTAAGGATACTACTATCTGTCAGCCTCTTTTCACCAAAATATATTCACTGAAAGCACTCGCCCAAGGACGTAAGCCAATATAGCAAAGCCACCACTTGAGATGATTCCACCAACCCAGTCAACATCTTTGCGTACAATTTTGAACAGTTCGATCGCACCGCCTTGATTTTCAGGCGTGATGTTTGGCAGAGTCCAGATTGCAGCGACAGCAGTTGCCAGGGTTGCACCGCCCGTAAGATAAAAGCCGGATCGCCATCCAGCCTTTTCGATCATCACACCGCTGATAACAAGACCCATGGCGAATCCCAGTGGTTGACTAAAGCTCAAGCATGCAAACCCTAGATTCCGTGCTTTACCGGATGGAAGAGCGCCGGCAATCAGCGCCACAGAAGAAGGAAGATGCATAGCTAATGCAATACCTTGAAGAGCGCGAAATGCAACGAGATGAGCACCAGTTTGTGAGAATCCACAAAGCAAGGTGAAGATGCCGATGAGCGCGATACCAACGAGCTCAACCTGTCGGGCACCAACAATATCTGCGATCGATCCCGCAATGAGAAGGGCTGCACCAGATGTCAATCCATAAACGGATGAAGGCCAGAGATATAATGAGCGTTCGAGCGAGACAGACTTCGCAATAATTGGAAGCCCAACAGTAATGGTACCATTAGTGAAGCTTGCCATGAAGCCGACGAATGAAGGTGTGAAGATTGTGAGAAAATTTTGCAAATTTGATGCTCTCGTTGACTGAAGGTTTGAGTAAATTCCTGTGGCATCACTGCCATTTTCGCCATGTGAAAAAGATTCATGTGATGAGTTCAGAAAATGTCCTGGGCGTTGAATGGATACGTTGCGAGTGGTGGCTTTCGTCGGTAGTCGAAGTTCAATGGCCTCAGTTATAGCTTCTGTGGTAGTGCTCATGGTGTCGGTATCCTAAGCGCAGTGGTGTGAATCCTTATATACGGAACTGAAGATGAAGACTGACGCCTAAAAAAATGTATATTTGAGTCAAATCGAGCCTATATATAGGTGCGCAAAATTTACAGGGTCTTTAAGCAACTAACTACTGGAATAAGAACTTTACTCCGTACTTGAAACTGTTCCGTACCAGAAACTCTGAGGGTACTTGTCCATGATTTTGCATGTGGAGATAGTTGCCAGATAGTCAAAGAAATGTGTCTGCAAACGGCTAGCTCGCGCCCTACAGCATGTCAATACAAAACTTGTAGAACCGATTGGTCAATCCCGAGAGTAGGAACTTCAACGAGTGGAGAATCAGGATATGATTAGATGGGCTGTACATGCTCCACACGATAAGAATAAACCACCTAACCCCATCTCACATTACAGATAGCACACTTACGAGAGAGCATTTTAATTACTAGTGTGATCTAAGATCAATAACCTCCCATCATGAAGTCGGGTTAGGATTTAATCTTTCCCTCTCAGCTTTCACAATCCAACTTCGGAAGGATGCAGCACAACGATGCGCCAAGTAGAGTCTGAAAACTCCTCACCTCGTACTTTCTGCAAACCGAACCGTAACTGCCAACTCCTTACAACTTTGTCTCGCGACTGTTCGTCTAGCATGCCCAACGTACTCCAGCTGGCAACATCGTCTAGCAGTTTGAATTTCTCTGCGATAGACTCCGACACTTCAGGAATCTCGCTTCGTCTCCAGTTTTTAACTTTCCAGATCAAAACTGTTGGAACTACAAGTATCATGGCTGCAAGAATGCCAACGCTGATGTACGCGGATATTTCGAAGGCTTGATACGCTGTGGTAGTCGAGAATAGAATCGTGTTGAGCGTTATGACCAATGGCTCGCTCAAGACAGCCATGAACGTGATTAGAGACAATGACGGGTTCCTCCAAGTGTCTACATAAAACATTGCTGTTATCGGGTGGCTCGGACTGCGCACCAGTATGCTCCGTCCTGCATTTGCACCCTGCGGCGATGCGAGCGCTACGTACGGTCCAGCGCTGCGTACATACTGCTCAATCGACCCCCAGTAAAACTTTATGAGTAGTCCTAGAGTCGTCATGAATAGCCTGACGCCGAATGATTGACTGTCCATGAAATATTCCAGTCTGTTCCCGGTACCTGGCTTGCTAATGAAACGATAATAAAGGATCATGAAGGTAACCAATATCAGAAATACCCAAAACATCGCAAGCACTACCGGGTGCATCGGCAGGTCGTTCAATTTCCTCTTTTTCGTCATTGCGGCTTGGGCGGGTTGAGAAGCTGATGACTGAGCGGGTGTTAACTCAACAATTATGTTTGTCCCGTCGTTATCTGAAGGGACAAGTTTGAATCTTCTAAATAGATTGTGGAGTGACTGCGCCGGTCTGCGATTCAAATCCTGGCAAAGCAGAGAGGTGATTCCCAAAAGACTTGTTGCCTCGGCGTAAATACCAGAGACCCGACAATCCAAGTACACAATTACTATTATTGTTGATATGATGACAAGTAGAAGGACAACTCCGAGAGCCCAGGCCAGAGCAGGACGCATGTTAGGCTTCATTGTGCAGCCTTCGTTCGTACTCGAAGTGGTATCCACGATAACATGGCACGAATCCCCGCTACTTGACATAAACAAAGTCTCCGAGGCAAACAGCGTAAATATCGTGATAAGGCCCATGTTGAAGGCACCAAAGAATGACAGCCAGTGGCGATAAACTATGCTAGACCAAAACACTTTTGGTAACATTGCTCCAGGATAAGACAAGAGAAGTGAGTCTCTAGCTCTTGCTCCTTCGGTTTTTGTCAATTGATAGAAAGGTTCCATTTCTTTGATTCTCGTGAAAATACATTTCCACCAAATACTGAATATGATAGCAATTATCGTAGGCAGGTAGGCACCAACGACGTAATCAACATTAGATAAGTCAAACATTGAAGTGAAGCTTCCTGGCCCCGGCGCTGTCGGAAGACCTCGTGTCAAACTTGAATACGTCTCTGGCCAGCTGCCCGACGCGGGCGTGCAGGTTGCTCCAGCAGGACAGTCTGATCTCGGTTCGATAGTACGAGCAACAATACCATTGATGCCGTACACAACAACAAAACTTGCCGCTCCAAGTTGAAGCAGCATGAAGACAATTATCGTGAACACGCAAAATGTTATAAGACAAGGTCTGCGTAATTCTGTTGGCACGTAGAATTTTCTCCTAGCCCTCCCTTCTACAGACGATGTATTCTTGGTTTCAATGTTATTCATCTGGGCCACTTTTTCTGGCTTATCGTGTTGTTGTACAGTCGAACAGCTATGTGTTGTTTGTTGCATAGCTGCGTTAACGTACAGGAAACTACTAAATTCGGAACAACTCTTGCGATGGTATAAATCAAGTTACAGTAGCCTTGCTGTTATAAGGAGGGTTACAGCGGAATTTTTGTAGCGATATTCGAACAAGTGTCGACAAGAGCCGATAGTGTGCGGTGTATTCATGATACGGGGCCAAAATGAGAGCATTTCATTCACTGGTTGATAAAGCTCGGAATTCTCAGCTCCATGCGCCATCTGCACATTCGCTTGTGGCTCAGCTCTAGCGCATGTAAGCAACAAGTCCTCGGCCCAAAAGACCTTACCAGTATCCGTAAAAGTTGAGTATTATCATAGCACAATCACCTCTTTCTCGTCATTGTCGTATGGCACTGGTATCTCAAATATAATTATTCAGGATAAAATTACTTCTTGCGATTTTTAAGATCAAAGTTGCGTGTGGCTGTATTGTAAGGCTGAATTTCTTTGTTTTGTAGCTGATACCCTAGACATTCATAGCGCGTGTCTCGCTTTCCCAAACTTAGTTCGCATCTAGCTTTCTCTGATGTGATCAGCTGCAACCACTATAAGTACTCCCAAAAGGTAGTAAAGTGTGTGTTAAAGCGAGCATTGCGAAATCGAGGGCTGGTACTTGTACGAGTGCTAAGAATGGGGCTAGGTCCATAAGGCTACACCGCATACGGAATCTTAGCTGAGAGATTGTGTTAGCTGAGGCGTTTCGCAAGTTGTGAGGAGTGACTGTGTGCGTGGCACAAATCTGAACCAGCGGATTAAAAGAAGGATTCAGGCGATAGATTCAGGTTCAAAATCTATGACCAATGCCTGAAAGAAGAATCGGTGTTAGTGATTTAAGTTTGAAAATGGAAGTTGCTTGAACTGCTTGTGTTGAGGTGTGGTGAGGAGTTGCGAGTTTTTGGCGCCGATGATCCGGAGTGGAATAAGACATCACAATGATGTGTTCACACGTTCGATCATGTATCGAAGAGCTGTACTAACACGAGTTAAACCTGTAAGAAGAGGAGATGGAAGTCGTGGTGTACAGGAAACGGCCTTTCGGGAAGAACAGGATAAAGGAAGATATGACGTCGAATCGCGAAGTTTAGTCATCTAGCGCATTGCATCCTCAACCTTCTCCTCGAACATTGTGTCGTACAGGTCTCTAAGTGTTAACTGCTCAAATTGTACAAGCAACATCCATGTTTCTTCATCAGCCATGCGGAGACTACCGGCGCAATGACATCTCGGCAAGGCATCGGGCTCAGAGAAACACCATTTGCCGATCTGAAGGGTGTTGAGAGAGCCCGGGGCATGTCTGACGAGCGATGCCACCATTGTTGAATTTTCACCGCCATTCAAGAATGCGCAATCTATCGGCCGCCAACAGCTATCGGCTGGTTACCACACTAGCGTCGATGAATCATGAGAAGAAAGCACACATGGCTGAGTCTTTATTTAGAATGTGATGGAGTCAGCCGCTGAGCTGGAGAAATTCTGACCTGTCCTAACTTTCTTCTTTCACCATCCGAACACGTCCGATACAGGCAGTTCGTCTAGTTTGACACGGAGTAGTGCAAGGGAAACAGGAAATCGATTGTAGTACTTGTACGAAAGAAAAGTCCATCGGCCTATTTCGAGTAAAGCCACCAATCAGTATAATGTTTTCCAAGCGTCTAGAATCCTCAGCTGCAGATTCAGCGCGAAAACGGCAGCGCAAACACCAAGAAATCCAGTCTACATCCGATGCGCAATCAATACCTCAAAACCTACACTCCTGCCTCTTATGCCTCCCCCGAGAGCTTCGCGATCAGATCTACCACGAAGTCTGGAAAAGCCAGCCAAGCTTCCAAGTCGCGCTCCCGCAAGATGGAACCTTTCACATCTTCAAAGTGCAGTATGATACAAACACCACGCCTGAGAAGGAGCAAATATCCCCACCATCTGTCGTCCACCAACAACAGCAACAACAACCCCCATGGATGCTCTTGAACCGCCAAATCCTGGAAGAAGCAATGTCGCAATTCCACCGAAAATCAACCTGGACACACGTAACCCGCTCCTTCCGCCTCACCAAATCCCACCACCCCGGAACCTGGACACCACCCACATCTCTCGCCCAGCCCTCTTTCCTCCTCCTCACCCCCTCCCTCGTCCCGAGAATATCCCTTCCCGTGCCCTTAAACATGGGCATCTTCAACTCCACCTCGACACCCGCCTACCCCAGCCGCGCAGTCCGGAAAATCGAATTCTACGGCCCAGCAATAGACCTCCTCTCCCCGCTCATAAAGGCCATATCCCATACTGGCAGACTGAAATCTCTCTCCCTGACCATTCAGGCAAACGCATGGCACGCCGACGACGAAGAAGCGGAAATAGATGTCGATTTTTCCCCGTTGTCGAACGCAGTGCCCAATTTGCAGGTCCTGCGCGTAGAAGTGCGATTTAGTCCTGTCTTTGCGGCGAGCAAGCGGAGTATGGAGAGTTTGAGGAATGGCATCTTGGAGTTCGGTGGGGGATTGGTTGGGGGCAGGGGGACGCAGCGATGGAAGGAGAAGGTGGGGAAAGAGGGATTGAGAAGGAATGAGGGGAGTCCGGTTGTGCCGCTGTGTTGGGAGTTTGAATTTAGACGGGCGTGAGATTGGGAAGATACCCTTTTTCTTTTTGCAAATGGCAACGGTGCTGTATAGATAGACTTGGCGATAGATTTATATGCCAACCGCACGCGCCTATTTCCTACATGACATTATTACCTGCTTTACTTTACCACACATCTTAGACTTGGACATAGCGCAAGGTTTGTCAAGTTTCATTAATTCATATAACAGATGCTATCTCCCAGCTGGATATGCGCCTTCTCATACTACTTAGCCATGCTGATTTCATTTCATGCATCATCTTAATCATCTCAATCTTAGAGCCGTAAGTCATGCCCGAATATCCTACATACACCCCACACAATGCCATCGATTAATGTGCTTAAAAACACCTTTTCCGCCGTCATTTCATACATACCTCAAGCTGTAGCTTTGACTCGCTTCCTCTCCTTTGCCAGTCTCTTCGTCACACCTTCAAGCTCTGTAGTGAGGTTTTTTGTCTTCTTGTTCAAGTCCTCAAACACCTGCGAATAAGAGCTCTCCTGCCGCTCCAGCAGCTGATTCAGCAGATGATGGCCATCCCTAGCGAAGATGTCTGCAATATCAGCAACAGCTGTTTCATTATCGACAATGTGACGCAAAACCCGCTTTGAAGCTCGAATTAGCAGGTCATGGAGAGCACGTTGATGGGGTTCAAGGCTGGCTTCCCATTCCATCTCTTTTGCTTGCAACGTTGGAATCGGAGGATCACTCGACGGTTCAGGCTCAGCAGAAGTAGAGCTGTAGCTACTAGACGAACCCGGATCAGATGGATTTGAACGGAAGTGAACATTGGATGGTTTGGAAGGAAGCTCAGGAAGTTCATCTTCGTTTTCGTCGTTGACAAGCGTGACATCGCCTTTCACATCGCCACCGCATTTATAGGCCTGGTTCGAGACTTCGCCTTGAGGGTCATCCGGGTCCTTTTCTTTCATATGGGTGCCTCCAAATGGTTGCACAAGAGCAGCGAGGATAGGTTCATGTGTCTCTACATCTGGCTCATTTCCATATATCATTGCTGAGTTCATTCCAGAGGCTTTAACAAGATTTTGCGTTGCAATGTTGTTGGCTGTTGTATTGGACTTGGCACCGACCTCATTCGCTGGTGTGGTGACTTTGCGATAAGATGATTGTGAAATTTGACTGGCACCTTGTTGTGGTTTCCGCAAAGTTTGACAAGCATCGTTCACCTTTGCCGAAGTTGTAGTCTCATTTGATTCCAGAAGCGAAGCAGATGACTCCTGGATAGGTTGCTTCTGGCTCGTTCGGGGTCGCGG
This sequence comes from Mycocentrospora acerina, assembly GCA_022701365.1. Classification (NCBI taxonomy): domain Eukaryota; kingdom Fungi; phylum Ascomycota; class Dothideomycetes; order Pleosporales; genus Mycocentrospora; species Mycocentrospora acerina. The sequence continues at coordinate 36,914 of JAKUHH010000028.1, forward strand.
AGGGGGTTTGCTCATAGGTTTAGGTACACTGTCTTCTATATCTGACAGGTCAGACTCGTTTAACTCTGCAGGTATAGCACATAGAAGCCCTTCGTCTAGAACTTGATTCCCGTTGGTTATGTTTTCTCCTGTCAGCCGGCGGATGAAACTAGTCGCTTTGCCATCTACACGACGCTTACAGAATGGGTTACTCTTTGCAGTCTGTCTATCCCCTTCACGCTTCTCGTATTCAATATCATCATGGTCCGCATGGCCTGAAATAGCTGTAGATTCTGCGTGGGGCGAGTCGGGAACACGTTTACTATTGCTAGACAGAATTTCTGTTTCTGAGGCATACCGACGCAGCCCACTGCTCCGTTCTTGTGACGCGCTCCAAGCTGGTGGAGACGATGTTATGAGAGGTGCCACTCCGCTTCGGCGTTCTCGCGATTCAATTGGGGTTTCTGACCGACGGGTAATTGACCGAGATCTTGGCAAAGTAGGTGTAGTGGGTGATCGAGAGGCTTGATATGGTGTCGTTGGCTTCTTGAATACCAAGGCGGAAGCGCAAGACGGATTCACAGATTGCAGAAGTCCTCCGATCAGAGGGTGACGTTTGAGGGTATCCGGTGAGTAAGCTTGCTGAATGGGTGTTTTCTTAGGTGAGTGCGACTTGGATCTGTCTTTGAGCTGACGAGAATCAGGCTTCGCCTTGGCCACAGGCAGCGGCTCATGTTTGTTTTCCCGGATAGATTCTACTGGCTCTCCATGCTCTTTGTCCACATCGTGCCTGTTCGAGCCCTTCGGAGCCGCGGTATTGTTTACATCACTTTTTCCTTTTTGCTTAGCTCGCCTCTTCGGTTGCTTGACATTGTCATGGATATCAGGTGCGCCCTTGCGTTTTGAACTAACGCCCTTTTTCTTGAATGACAATTCTGATGGTGGCTTTTCGGGGATGTAGTCGTCATCCGGGTCTGGTAAACATTTGTTCTGCACTTTTTTACTCCTCTTAGTACCGGTAGCGATATGTGTAGCTCGTCTGGGTTTAGATTGTTGTTTCTCTGGTGATGGCAGGTCGTAGATTGAGGGTTCGTCAGAATCATCACCAGAACTTATCTCTTTCATGGACTTTACATAGCTCGACCTTCGACTTCGTGAAACAGCAGAAGACCTTGTCATCACAGAAATCTGCTTTGTGGCCCGGTCCTTTGCAGCCTGGGAAACGCTCTGCAATTTTCCCTTACTGTACGTTACTCGTTTTGGGCTCGGCTGCGCTAAGTCCACCCGCTCTGACGAGGCAATATCATCAAAGATACCGTTGACGGTAGCTGATTTGCGTTTTTGCGTCGATCTAGACTTTTCTGGTCCGAGTTGCCTCCGAGTCTCATTAGGAGGGGTAGAGTTGCTGGGTGAGTCTAATGTATCTTTTTGCAATGACTGGGTAGTGCTTCGCTGCTGTTGTGCGCAATCTTGAGCTTTCTTCACATCCCCTGAATCGACAGTGATCAACTGCTGTACTTGCCTATTTTCGTGTTGATTTTGTTGCATTCCTGGCTGAAGTGTATCCCTGGGCACTGTGCTTGGATCAGGAAATTCGGGTTGCAACTTCCCGCTTCGATTGCCTGGTAAATGATCTTTTACACTCTCAGGTGGTCTGGCTGCAGAAAGCTCGTAGAGGGGCGATCTTGGTTCACTGCTCCTGGCAACATCCTCGTTCGCTAGAGGGTGCTGTGCGTCCTCAGTTTGGACTGGATCATCAGCTGTAGGTACACTGTCGTGTTTTTTTGGAATCGTGGTTTGGCTGGTTTGCACAGGGGAGCGGCGGCCAACATATAATGGAGAACTACGTGACATCATCGTGTGAGCCTGGAGGGGATGGACTGGTTTGGAATCCCTGCTCTCTCTAAACTCGTTAATCACACTCTGGCATTCCATTGCATCGAGTTTGTTCTGGAATGTGAGCCTGACTTCTGTCCCCTTGCGCCCCAATGTGTTATGACGGTACGTCCACGGGCTTTGGTTGAGCATCAATACGATATCCCATGGATCATGGCGTGTCATGTGTGCCTGGGAGTTCTGCAAATTAGATCGGTGCACGCGCGTACTGTGGATGTGACGGAACGGTATGTCGACAAAAACTGTCTCCCGGAACTTTTCATTTGGTGCAATGAAAGCCAGAAGCTCGTTCTGAAGCGTTGCGATAGGAGCACCTTTTTCCCAGCTCGACCATTTGAAGTTGTCAGAAGCGTATAAAGAGATCGGGTATAAAACGCATGGGTCAGCTTTCGGATTCATCAGAGCTAGATCGGCGAGTGTGTCAAGAAAAGCTTGGAATTGCTCCATCCAGTCGCGGTCAGATTCTTGTGGAAAATTGAGTACACTGTTCTTAACCTTGTCTGATGCCCAAAACTTGGAGAATTCGATACCCTGTTCAGCCCCTTGCTTCATGATCAGACCGGCAATAATCTTTGTCTCTTCACATTCCGTTGCACTCAGGATGACCTCCCCGAGGCCAAGCAAGGTCCTTGGGGATTGTTTCAAGTGCTCCACAGTGTCGGCAGACGCGTGTAACATTTGTACTAGCGCAACTCCAGTCCATCTTCTCCGGATAACAGACACGTCTTGATTGCAGAACGCGCGGAGGTACTCTTCTGCAACGATTGGAAGTGTCGATCCGCTGAAATCGTGGGCTGAAATGAGCGCATGCAGGCGCGTATGCGAAACGTCGCTATCCTGCTCTTTGAGTACATCTGCAAACGCTTGCGCAGTCATTGCAAATAGCCGGAGGCGGAATTCTGAAAGAATCGGATCATGGAGCGAGGTTGAGGTGAAACAGGTGTGGACAGAAGATTAAAAAGAATGTGAGGTGAGCAGCGCGTTTGGAAAAGTAAAGGTGTGGAGCTAGTGAGAACGGGAGGCGCGACAACGTCAGGGTTGAGGAGAGCGCGATGGTTTCGCGACACCAGCCTTGTTCCCGCCCACGTGAAAGGACTACAGCATCGCCTTTGTCGCCACTGCAAGACGACTGGACAGGAATGACGATTAGAATGAAACGGAAACAGGCGTAGAATGAAGGTTGCTTGGAAAGGAGCTTGAGATTACCGACACGAAAGACGCGTCTGTTGTTTAATCTTACCCGCGGCGTATCGCCTACATTACAGCTGTACAAAGCGCTCTCATCTCATCCAACGACTGCATACTCTGACAGCCTGTCGACTTTTGCGATGAAGACGATGAACTACAGAGTGCACAGGATTCGCTGATGAGATGAAGAGGAGGGGGCGCCATGACGGACTAGGCTAGCATCACCCACCCTTAGGCATCAGCTCATGCTTGATCTCGACATTTTCTCGACGTTGGTACTTGTAGCAACGATTGTGTGTTTTAGAGACGACAGCCTTGCAAACTATCCATACAGCGTAGCTCATACAGTACGAAAGGAGACTGCCATCCAAGCACAATATTGGCAAACAGTATGAATCATTCTTTATTCTCAAACCTTGCTGTTAGGAGCCTACCCAGCGTCAGATTGAAGAAATATCTAAATAATGCGTCTCTACTGCTGATTTTGCTGTGTTTGGATGAGGATGGGAAACGTGAATGGCAAGTGAGGAGGCCCAACCAATGTGACATGAGAAGTTTTGCCGGGTGCGTGGGCCGTAAATCGATGCTGAAGGCTAGGCGGGGACTGGGCACAAAAGTACAGTCGCAAACGAAGCGTCAGGGGACAAAAATGCAACTTGATAGGTACTGCAGAGTTTTAGATTATCACCATATCGAGTTGTGCTCTGCTGTATTTCCCCTTCTCGGGAACTCTCTATTTGTTTCGTCTCCAAGGATGCGATAGAGAGGTGCACAGAAGCTTTTGACCGCATGCGCCAGTGAAAGTCGGATATATCCCCAGAATGATAACGCCACCCAATGCAAATCATGAGAAAAAGTCTCGCTCATATTCCCATCCAACTCGAATGTCAGTTTCTCCTTCTTACGCACCAGTACTCTTTCGCGAGTTTCGGTCGTTTGCGCGCTGCTTCCTCTCGTTCCTCCTGACCCTCTCCTTGCGCTCCCGCCTGCCATCGGCCCTCTGGTCGTGAGCCTCGCCCGTCTCCTGCTCCTTCTTCTCGTCAACCTCGACCAGCCACTGGTTGTCGCCATCCTTGTTCTTGCCCTTGTAGCCCCACTTGGGTACCCACTCGCCGCTGGCATCGTCGTACACCATCTTGCCCTCGCGCTTCTTGTCCTTGATACCCTTCTTGGCGGCAAAGCGCTCCCACTTGGTCTTCTCCTTGGCTTTGGGAATGGGCTTCTCGCGGGGAAGCAGCGTGGAGGGTGCAGGGAGAACAAGGTGCACACCGTCCGAGGTAGACTTGACTTGGCAGGTGGACAGCAGCTGGTTGATCAGAGCCTGCGCGGCATCACGGGCTGTGGCGGTGAGGATCTCTTCATTCGCATTGGCGGGAACGGGGTTTGGGTCGTTGGCGAGAAGGTTGCCGAGGTCGAAAGTGAAGGGGGTGGGCTTGTTGACGGTGATGGGGCTGCACGTGGTAAGCTGCTGCCAGAGAGGAATGCTGGGTCGAGGAAGCGTACAGCCTGCTGCTCACGGTGGAGTCTGCCACGGAATGGGCCGCACTCATGTCCATTGCGCCTCCGTTGATTTTGTCGGCCAGCTGCGAGTGCGTGGGCGAAGCAGCCTGCAGCGCGACGCCGCCGCTCATTTCGGTGTCAGACATTTCGGGGGGTTGGTGCAGAATCTCTTGCGGTGTCGCAGCGTGCTCTGCGAAAGGTGGACGAGAAGTTGGACATGGAAATTTTTGGAGAGCCAAGCCTGGAACAGCGCTAGCGCCTGGCGGACCTCCGAACTTTACAGCGCCCGTCGCCAGCGTCGACGAGGGCTGCATCAGATCAGCCATTGCGGAGGCCCGGGGTCTCGCATTCTCGCCATGCCGTCTCCCGTCTGTCTGCGCAGTCTCGCGCAGCTATCGCTCGACAGAACCGCCCACGCCACCATTGCCCCGCGACTGCTGCATCCGCGCGTAGCATACTTTTCCACATCCGCCGCCCGCCATGCCAACCCCTCGCCCAAGCGAAAGGGCCAGACGGCAGCCCCCAAGAAGGGCGTCAAGTCGCTCAACACCAAGAAGGGCAAAAAGGCCGCCGCTGCAGACACGGGCAAGCGCCCCGCACAGGGCGACCGCAAGGCGTTCCGCAAGCGCATCGTGCTCAGCAACGACAACGCCCTCGAGGTCTCGTCCCTCAAGGACCTGGACAAGGCCAACGTGCTGAGCGAGCAGAACGAGGGGCGTGTCATGGGCCTGCCCGAGGCCGTGGTGGATGCGCTGAGGGCCGTCGAGGCATTCAAGACGACGCAGGGGTGGAGTTTCTTCCGCAGGCCGGCTGTGCTGATACGCAAGGAGACGGCCCAGCTGGCCAGGCTGTTCAAGGAGGTCGAGGACGCGGCGGCGGGAGAGCACAAGAAGACGGTGCGCAGGATCTTGGCGGGGGAGAGGATGAGCGGGAAGAGCACGCTGCTGCTGCAGGGCCTGGCCATGGGCTTCTTGCGGGACTGGTTTGTTATCAACCTCCCAGAAGGTACACACGCCCCTCCCTCGCAGGCAGGAGCCACTGTACTGACTGCGTCCAGCCCAGGACATTGTCAATGCCCACACAGAGTACGCGCCCCTCGAAGACTCGCAGCCAACCCAGTACACCCAGGAGACATACACTGCAGCCCTCCTCCAGCAGATGCTCAAGTCCAACACACGTTTTCTCGAGGCCACAAAACTCACCACAAAGCCCGACATCCCCCTGCCCCTCCCTGAAACGGCGTCTCTCAAGGACCTCGTAGCGCTGGGGACCACCAACCCGGAAGCCTCGTGGCTCGTCTTTGCCGCTCTCTGGAAAGAGCTCTCACAGCCTGGCCGCCCTCCTGTCCTCCTGGCTGTCGATGGTCTTTCCCACATTATGCGCAACTCCGAGTATCTGTCCGTAGACGTGAAGCCAATCCACGCACATGACCTCACCATTGTCCGCCACTTCATCGATCACCTCTCTGGCGCGAAGCAGCTTCCCAACGGCGGTCTCGTGCTCGGCGCGACATCCCAGTCCAATGCGCCCACCTCTCCCGCCCTTGACTTCAACATTGAAGTCGCTCACACGCGCCAGACGCAGCCAGACAACGATCTGCCACTGTGGAACCCCTACAAGAAGGTCGACGCGCGGGTCATGGAGGCACTCAAGGACCTCAAGAGTGGCGACAAGGGACTCGACGTCATCAAGGTCGGAGGCTTGAGCAAAGACGAGGCAAGGAGCATCATGGAGTATTACGCCGAGAGCGGCATGCTGCGACACCGCGTCGACGACGGATTCGTAAGCGAGAAGTGGAGTTTGGCAGGCATGGGAAACATTGGGGAGCTGGAGCGAACAAGCGTCAGGTTGAGGATATAGATTCACTCAGAGTGCAAACTGGTGTTGTATTATTGTAGTGCTACGTAGAGTCTTTGTAGGATATGTACAGCATCTGCATGTATCTTTCTTTTTTTTTGTGTTCAACAATGACCTCTTTGTAGAGCTGGTTACCTCTGGTCACCCACAAGAGCCAGCGGTACATCCAATCCCACACTTCCTCCCAACGCGCCAATCCACGCCATCAGATACTCCTCAGCACACACCTCCCCCTGACCAACCACCATCACCGCCTCCATGACCTCTGCCGTGCGACACGGATGGATAAAGAACACGGGGCGATTCATTACCGGATGATGCGTTATGGTGACTCCTCCCATCACGCCAACATTTTCTGTTTGAGGTTTGAAGTGTGCAGGGATGACGTGGGAAGCAAGTGTGGCCATAGTAGGCGGGTAGCGGTGCAAAGGGGGGTCTGAGATGTGGAGGTAGAGAACAGGGACACGGTAGGTGGGGGAGAGGAGGATGGTGTAGTGGAGCTCTGGGAGGGGGGTGGGGGGTGGGGGGAGGGCTTCTTCGTCAAAGTCGTCCTCGACTTCATGGGCGTCGTCGCTGTTGTGGGCTGGTTTGATTTCGTCTGGGGTGGGTTGCAGTGGTTTGATGATTCGCAAGTACTCTGTTTCGCACTGGTGGACGATGTCGACTGCGGTCCATGACTCTTGCTTGTCGCCATGGAGCTGGAATCTGTGCACAAGGCGTTGGCATGCTTTGGCGAAGTCAGAGTCTGACAGATGGGGGAAAGAGGGCAACATGTTGCATCTATTTGATGTTCGCCTGAAGCTGGTTTGGTGTTCTGAGTGATGCACGTCTTGTGCACTCGGCTGGCTCACTCAGCACAACGCGTTGAAGCGAGTGCTGCACCAGGTAGAGACATTCATATTCATGGGTTGTTGATTGCTTGTCTTCTTCTGGAGGTGTTGTCAGGTGGATCCAGCGCCTGCGTCAAACTCACCGTCTGGGCGGTTTGTTTTTATCAAGGCGCTCCACAAACGGCTGCATCGACAAGCCACACAGCCCAGCAACCCAGCAAGCGACGGCTTTTCTGCAGAGACGGGCTGTGGTTGCAGCGATCGAGGACTCCCCCGGTCTTGGCTGCACGCTGCCTAGTTTCGTCAAGCCATCGTCCCCGTGGATGGCCTAGCGCAGATCCTCGACGGCTCTACACGTCCCCAGGCCGGCCAACCTGATCCTTTGTAATCGCTGTGCCTAAGCGCATGCCCTCGACAGCCTACACCTTTCCCTAATCCGCACCAGCCGTGATCCACCTCATCTCCCGCCTTGACCACTTTGTGCCTGGTAGTCACGATGCCCGCGCAGACGGAAAAGAGCCAGCTCAAGCGAAGTCGCGTACGTTATTATGCGTCACTGGGGCCGGGCCAATCATTCGCAGGATTGCTAACGCGTCCGCCAACAGCTGGATTCTCAAGGCGAACACGTCGAGCCCAAGAAAGTCCGACGTTCCGAGCGCCATCCGTCGCCGACGCGCCAAAAGAGTCACCTCAAGCAAGGACCGCTGCCTTCGCCCGTCACACACAAGGAGTCAACGGCGTCAGACGACTTCAAGGAAGGCACTGCCACGCCCCCAAATGGAAAGCAGGCGCATTCGCAGCCACGCGCTGCAGGCGGCCTTTCCTCGCCCCCGTCAGACACGCAGCCCTTCTCGCAATTCGCCTATCCGCCTGAGCCACGCACATACGCAGTAGACGACGAGGAGGGTGAGCAGGTGTGGGGATATCTCGTGCCATTAGACGACAAATCTGGCGAGACGCTTGTACTGCGTCGTCGGGAAGGATGTCCAGTGGCGGAGAACATTGTTGGCAGAACCACTGGGAAGGACAAGGTAGCTGTGGATGAGTACAAACGCCAAGAGGAGGAGTATGAGACGAAGAAGAGGGACGAGGGCGTCAATGCGAGTGGATATCTTATTGGCCGTCATCGCGAGTGCGGTAGGTTGCTATCGCTGCGATTGCCGTGAAGCTGAGGCTGACGTATGCTGTAGATCGTATCCTGGAGTCGCCGACCGTCTCGAACAGGCATTGTCTCCTTTTCACCGAAAACAAGGGCGGAGATGCCATTGCAGTGCTTGAGGATCTTTCTGGCAACGGGACGTTTGTCAACGAGGCTATAGTCGGGAGAAACAAGCGGCGCGTGCTGAAGGAGGGTGATGAGATTGCCATTCTAGATGAAGCTCGCTATGTCTTCAGATATCCGGCAAAGCGCAACACACATGGATTCCGTCAGCAGTACACAATTCAGGAGCAGCTGGGCAAGGGTCATTTTGCGTCTGTATACCTCTGTGTGGAGAAATCTTCAGGTGTGCGCTATGCGGTTAAGAAGTTTGAGAAGCGCTCAGGCCCTGGAGAAAGGTCAAAGGTTGAAGGGTTGCAGCAAGAAATTGCCGTACTCATGGGTATCAGTCATCCAACTCTACTTTGTCTCAAGGACACATACGATGAGGATGACGGAGTCTATCTCGTTCTCGAGCTTGCAACCGAAGGCGAGCTGTTCAACTGGATAGTGATGAAGCAGAAGTTGACTGAGGCGGAGGCGCGGAAAGTGTTTGTGCAGCTGTTCCAGGGTGTCAAGTATCTGGTATGTGAGATTACCATGTCTACCGTACTCTGCTTACCATTCACAGCATGAACGTAATATTGTTCATCGTGATATCAAGCCGGAAAACATTTTGCTCACTGACAAAGAGCTGCATGTCAAGCTGGCTGACTTTGGGCTTGCTAAAATCATTGGCGAGGAATCCTTCACAACCACATTGTAAGTCAGAATCCGTTTTAGGCGCTAGAACTCCAGCTAACTTGCAACAGATGCGGTACCCCATCATGTATGCTCGACCCTCTAATGTGCGTCGTTTCTAGCTAATCACGCGTAGATGTTGCGCCTGAAATTCTCGAGAACTCCAACTATCGCCGCTACACTCGTGCTGTCGATGTTTGGTCATTGGGTGTTGTATTGTACATATGTCTATGTGGATTCCCTCCTTTCTCCGACGAGCTGTACAGCCCAGAGAACCCTTACACGCTCTCACAGCAAATCAAAGAGGCTCGATTTGACTACCCATCACCATACTGGGACTCGGTCGGCGACCCTGCGCTTGATCTAATTGATCGCATGCTGACTAGAGATGTCGACCAACGAATCACAGTCGACGAGTGTCTGCAACACCCATGGATCACTCAAAACAACAAGATCAACGTCAACGACAGCACCGACGGCCTGACCGGAGCCATTGCTGGCCTCGATTTCTCGAAGCGAAAGATTCACCGAGAGCGGACTTTGCTTAGCAGTATCAATGACATCAAGGTGACGAGGGTCATTGAAGGTACGGAGGGCCAGGATGCGGTCAAGGTCTACGAGAAGAACACGGCGAATGGAGTGAAGAAGCTGGCCAAGGAGGGTGTCGTGGAAGCACATCCCGCAGACAAGCGAGATCCCAAAGAATTTATTGAGATGGGCGGAAAGGGTGACCAAGTCCTATACACAGAGGCAGAGGGTGGATCGCACTATCCTACGGACCGGCATGCCGTATCTGCTCCTAAGAGCGGTTAAGGCGGAGCAACAGGCTAGATATTATCTTTTGTAGAGCTACTTTTTCGCACGCGTGTTCAACGGCGCACTTTGAGTCCTTTGGTTGGTTGGTTAGTTGGTCGATCGGTGTTTCCAGGCACCCGCAGGAGGGATACATTCTTTGTACAATAACTGGGTTTCAGTGGGGCCTTCAATGGCCCGGGATATTTCACAAGCACGCGCACGCTTAATCAGATGTCAATTTACCTTGAAGTACATTTTGTACTTTGTTGTTTGGTCACAGGCATAGGCCACTTGTCCCTTTGATGGCGTGCCTTACTCTCACCGACTTTCCGGACATACTTCAACTGTAGCTTTGACACAAAGTAGACGTGAGAAGGAGCACAGTGTGTAGTCCACCAGGGGAGCTCGGTGTGTATGGTATAGTATCCGGAAGGAGACGTGCACTCGACGAATGGCATGACGTTGGTTACGACATTCGACGGGCGATGGCGTGGTGCGGTTCGTTAGTGGTCCGATTTGAGTGGGGCCTGCGTCCCTGCCAAGACACAAGACATAGCGGACAGAGTGCAGGTTGATTGGTCTGGCAACGGGTCGCAACTTCCTTGGGAAATTTATTTGGACAGCGCCCCTTCCCTTGAGAGTTGTCACATCCACGCTCCTCTCTTCCCATCTTTGGCCCTTGTCTCGCGCAGTATGGGTGTCGTCGCTGAGATTGCAGGCCCGTTGGGCGAATTCACCTCCAACTCGTCGTTCCCCGTCCTTGCGGCCACCGGGTTCGCCTCCTTTATCCTCGTCGCCATCGTCCTCAACGTCCTGAAGCAGCTGCTGCTCAAGAACCCCAATGAGCCGCCACTCGTGTTCCACTGGCTTCCAATCATTGGAAGCACCGTCACATATGGCATGGAGCCCTACAAGTTCTTCTTTGCAAACCAAAAGAAGTACGGCAACGTGTTTACCTTTATCCTTCTTGGCCGCAAGATGACCGTGTGCCTGGACACCAAGGGCAACAACTTCATTCTGAACGGCAAGAGCAAGGACGTCAACGCAGAGGAGATCTACAGCCCGCTCACCACACCCGTCTTTGGCAAGGATGTCGTGTACGACTGCCCCAACTCGAAGCTCATGGAGCAGAAGAAGGTATGCACACTACTGCCTTGCACGTGTACATGATGGTGCTTTACATAATATCACCGTGCACACATACATAATAGGATTCCACTAACACAAGCATCAGTTTGTCAAATTCGGCCTCACAACCGACGCCCTCCGCTCCTACGTCGTCCTGATCACACAGGAGGTCGAAGACTTCTTCAAGCGCCACAAGGACTTCAAGGGACAAACGGGCTCCTTCAACGTCCCCAAGGTCATGGCCGAGCTCACTATCTATACGGCATCTCGCTCCCTCCAGGGTCAGGAGATCCGCAACTCTTTCAACTCAAAGTTTGCCGAGCTGTACCACGACTTGGACATGGGCTTCTCGCCCGTCAACTTTATGCTTTCCTGGGCCCCGCTTCCGCACAACCGCGCGCGTGACAATGCACGTGAGACGATGATCAAGCTTTACTCCGAGGTTGTCCGCAAGAGGAGAGCGGGCGAGGAGCGCAAGGAGCATGACATGATTTGGCATCTTATGGACTGCAAGTACAAGGATGGAACCCAGGTTCCTGAGCACGAGATTGCAGGCATTATGATTGCGCTTCTCATGGCTGGACAGCATTCCTCATCATCGACTATCGCCTGGATCATTCTCCGTCTGGCTCAGAACCCCCATCTTATCGAGGAACTCCTTGCAGAACAAAAGGCTATCTTGGGTGAGGATCTTCCAGCATTAACCTACGATGATCTCCAGAGGCTTCCTCTCCATGCACAGGTTGTCAAAGAGACACTCCGTATCCACGCTCCAATCCATTCGATTATGCGCAAAGTCAAGCAGCCTCTCATTGCTGATGGAACAAACTACACTATTCCTACTTCCCACACACTCATGTCCTCGCCCGGTTTCTCTGCGCAACTCGACACTCACTTTGTCAACCCTTCGGTCTGGGACCCACATCGTTGGGACTCGGACGCCGGCTTCGAAGATGTTGTCGGCAAGGACGACGAGAAGATTGACTACGGCTGGGGTGTCGTGTCCAAGGGCACCAACTCGCCGTATCTGCCTTTCGGCGCCGGTCGTCACAGGTGTATTGGCGAACAGTTTGCATACCTGCAACTCCAGACCATTCTTGTGGCGTTTGTGCGCGAGTTCAAGATGAAGAACCCCGGTGGCAGCAAGGACATCATCGGCACAGATTATTCGAGCTTGTTCTCGAGGCCGCTCGCACCGGCTATTGTTGAGTGGGAGAGGAGAAACAAGGAGTTGTAGATTTGACGTTGACATTGACGTTGAGTTTTAATGAGCGATCATGATGCAGGTATAGATTCATTTCATGGCTTCCCTGGTAGCAGGGTTGAAGTACCGGGTGGCTTAGACTTTTTGGGATATTGAAATGGTAATATAGCATGTGTAATAATGACAATCTAAGAGTCACGCCCACATTAATGTTGCTGATGTTGAAGGATGTGTTGTTGTTGATCAATCTATCCATCTCAAATCTACTAGCCCGTTACAACCTTGCCGCAAGGCTATCCAGCACCTCCTTCAATCCATGCCTAATCTCTCTGACCACTTCTCCTGCTCCCTTGATCTCCCTCACCAATCCCACCCCACTTCCCGCATAAGTCGTCATCCTCCCTTCAACCCCCCACCCCTCATCTCCCTTCTTGACTTCCTCATCATACAACCTCCTCCCCTCGTCATCCCCCACCACCCCACTCATCGCGTCCTCAAACGCCCGATTCACTACTCCCCGCGCATTATGCGTTTCCGCCCAGCCCGTCGTGCCACGCAGCGTATCATACACTTTTGTGCGCACCGTCGACTGCCCACCATCGGAGGCACGCAGAATCTCCCGCTGATAGCCGTGTGAAATGTTTGCTTCGGGCGTGGCGAGGAAGCGCGTCCCCATTGTGACGCCCGCGGCGCCGAGGGTCAGCGCGGAGAGCGCAGTGCGGGCGTCGGATATGCCGCCTGCGGCTATAAGGATGGGAGTGCTATTGTTGTTCTTGTTGGTATTATTATTGTCGTTGTCGTTGTTTTTACCAGACGAAGCGTCTTGCTGGTGGGCGAGGACGGCCAGCGCGTCAGCCACCTCGGGGAGGAGGGGGATGAGGGAAGCCCCGCGTGCGAGACCGTGGCCCCCTGCGTCGGTGCCCTGGACGACTAGGACGTCTGGATGGACTTTGCAGACGACATCGATGGCGTCTTTTACGCTACCGACTTGGATCCAGATTTTGGTGTGGGGGCTGGCGGAGCGGGTTTGCGTGGTCCATTCGGAGAGTGAGGAGAGCGAGGACGGCGCGAAGAACCATACTGCGCTGGGGCGGTACTGGGCGATTAGGGGGATGGAGGAGGCGAGGGAAGCACCCCAGTTAATGAAGCCAATACCGATGGGGAGGGTAGGGGATATGGGGAGGGAGGTTGTCGAGAGGAGAGTCTGGGCATGCTGGAGATGTGTGGATAAGTCCGAGACGTCAGTTCCTGCGCCAATAAAGCCTATTCCTCCTGTGGGTTTGGAGAGTTAGATAGGTATGGTGGTAATGGGTAGAAAGGAGAAGAGAGAAGTAAGTGGTACCGGCTTTTGAGATTTCAACGGCCATGTCTGCAAGGGCAATGAGGCGCATGGGGGCGCCGGCGATGAGGGGTGTTTGGATCCATGGGTAGTCCTTTTTCAGTCTTGCGTTTTGGTCCATCTCTTGTTAATTTAGAGATAATAGGTATAATTCTCAAGCACTGACGGTCAATGTTGATCTTTAATTTAAATGCAAACTTCTTTTCGTCATGTAGTTTCAGGTGTAGAAAGAGTTGTTATAGTCGTGCCAGCGATGGTTCAATGTGGTCGTGAAGGTATTGCTACTTGCACAGTGGAGTATGCGTCATCGTGGTACCCTCGGCTCGCAGTGCTAGTGAGCGCGACTTGCGTGCCAATGGATGACTTCTCCGCAACTCCGGAATCTGGTCGCGTCGTGGAGTTCGAATTATGTCAACAACTCCAAACATGGCTCCAAACACCATTGTACAGGTCCTACGCATGTCTTATCAATCTGATGTAGAGTTTGTGTTGCAGCTCCCGAAGTTTAGTTATGGGCCATGAAGTTTGTCAAGTTCCCCAGTTGTTGGCGTGGAATGGTTTAATCAGACGAGGTAGGCGCAATGGAAGTAGTGGCAAGATGACAGTTCATATTTGTCAGTGCTCTCGCAAGTCAAGATCGCGTAGCATGTCGATTGAAAAATTGCTCATTGGAGGTATCTGTTCATTACTACAACACGTCGTCCAAGGCGTGATCCCCAATGCAACGCAGAGGAGACTCACATGCAGGGAGCCAGCATACAAAACACATTATACAGGACCGCATCATTCCCTACTCTTTCCTGTCTTAAATCTCAAGCCACATCGCATCGTCATTGCGTCCAATCCCATTCTATCGTATCAGACTGCTCCGCGCTTTCGCCATCTCAAATCAACTTTGGGGTATATGCTTAAGCGGGTCCCTTAACGGCAGCTTGCCTCTGTAATCAATGCGTTAGCGTAATCCGGGTGTTGTGGCTCACGTGTACCGGCGACCTACCTTCTTGTTGATAAACACGGCGAGAAGCAGCACTGCGACGAGAAAGACGATGACAAAGACAAGAATGACACCGGGCTCACGCTGTGCCCAGTTCTTGCGCTTCATCAGCTGGTGCACGGCGTACTCGCTGCGAGCGACGAGGGACATGTTAATGGCGGCCATTGCGAATATAAGTTCTCTGTGGCACGAGGCGGTCAGCACTGCTTGATTGAGCTGAGAAACCGCGGGCCATGGGAAGGCGCGGAGATGCGTTCTGTGAGAGGCGTTTGGTAGAGAGCTGGTCTCTTGACGCAACGCGATGTTGTTGTTGAGGAGCGCGACAACGATGATCGCCATTGCAGGCCCATTGACCGGGAAAAGTAACAGATGAGCATACCTTTTGACTTTCGAAAGATGATCTAATGAATTCAGACAGGAGATCCGGCTAACTGAAGCTTGCGGAAGCTGTGTTGTCGAGAAGAGAGATGGTCAGCGCAAAGAGTTCAATCCACGGAGCGTCGCGACAGGGAAATCGATGGAAGAGCAGGACAGAGCAACAGTCAGAACATCAACAACAAGAGATCCGACTATCGAGGGCCGCGCTCCGCTTTTAAAGCCGCGAAAATTTCTGCAGGTGATGAAATTGAGGCATTTTGCTTGGTTCTTTCTGGCCGTGCACTCCCCGACGACGGGGCCGGCAATATGCTTACAAGTGCGTGGGATGTGATTGTCTGGGCAACAGAATTGGAGACTTACTGGGTCGCGGGGGACTGAAGAGACGGTGAGACGAGCTGTGAGGAGGTGAGATGAGAATGTTGCGACGAATTGATGAGAAGAAAGAGGTTGGGACCAGCACGGGATATGCGCTAAGCTCAAAGCTATTGAAGCCAGCGGAGAGCATCATTTGATCGTATAACGACGACGATCGGCGGGTTGTCCGGCGAACCGCACATTTGGAGCTCGTGTTGGAGACCCTGCCGCTGTTAAGATGTAGGTAGTTGTACGCCTGACTACATGTCTACAACTCTCACTCACAGCTCCATCATCATCATTGTTTGTCATAATCACAGCTCGCAGCTCCGCGAACGCTTCGGCTAAGCTGCTGCATGATGCCGCCCTCTGTCATGGAATACCCCGGCACAATCGTCTGGCTAGCCACTTATGTCCCCAGACCGCTGCAGTTATGTCATCGGCCACCTTATCTACGCTACCTGAGGGGCCGACGAATCTCCCGTGAGATGCGGCCAGCTCCCGTTGACGAATAGGATGCTCTTGGAAATGCCTCATTTTCACAAAGTCGCGCCAGACGGATAACGCACTGCGCGTCGTTCGGTACTCCGAGAATGCATGCGGTGGGTCGTCATGTCGTGTGCATGGGCGTGGGATGGCGGATCCTTACCAAGCTTTTGTGCCCCAGATCTTGGCACGCCTGTGCAGAGGTTGGCATGGTGGTCGTGCCGCCCGACAAGGTTTTAGGCGTGTGACCATCTTGAGCTTGCCAAACGCTGGACAGTTTGGAATGGGCCTGGTGTTTTCCTCAAGGAACGATAAACTTTGGGCGTCATGGCCACTAGCAGACAAGCAGCGAGAACTCCGGCGCGCTTCATCGTATGTTTTTGTCGCGGCAAGGCTCACCGAGGCTGTCTAGGCATGGTTGTTCGCTACCAAATTCACAATCGTGTGCATCCGTACTCTCCAGGTTTGACTGTATATTTGCTCACGCTCAAAT
This sequence comes from Mycocentrospora acerina, assembly GCA_022701365.1. Lineage (NCBI taxonomy): Eukaryota > Fungi > Ascomycota > Dothideomycetes > Pleosporales > Mycocentrospora > Mycocentrospora acerina. The sequence goes on from JAKUHH010000028.1 coordinate 53,274, forward strand.
AGCGTGACTGAAACGACACCAAATTTTGAAGTCTGGGTATCCGCAAGCTACACATCTTTTCAAAATATTCCCACGTGTTTCCTTTAATTCCTCCAGATCCTCACCTGCTTATCTGCGCCTCCACTGCCGACCTTGTCGCCATCTGGACTCCAGTCCAACGCAAATACTTGATCCTTGTGTCCTGGGAGATCCTCCTTCAGTTTGCCAGTCCTCATGTCCCACACCTTCAGCGTGGTGTCCTTGCTGCAACTCGCCAATAACCGGCTGTCAGCAGAGAAGCAAGTCATATAAACTGGGCCGACATGCGCTCTTAACGTATTGAGAAACTTTCCATCCCTGGCTGACCAGAGCTTGACGTGGTTGTCCCAGGCTGCTGAAGCTAGGAGAGCGCCGTCCGGAGAGAATGTGACTTGGTTGATCTGCTTTTGGTGTCCTGTCATACGTGTCACTGGTTTCGGACTGGTCAATGGAGTCCAGAGGATGATTGTGCAGTCTTCAGAGGCTGTAGCTAGGCGCTCTACGATCTCGCCGTTGACAGTTGCTGCTTTCTCAAAGCGCAACTTTGCTTTGGCGAGCTTCTCCTCAGCAGAAGTGGGCACTTTTCGTGTGTGGTCGTGGTATGAGGTCCTCAAGACAAATTCGGTAGAGAGGGCAAGGTGGTTGACCCAATGCGCGTGGCCTGACAGCGTACTGACAAGTGTGCCGGTTGCAGCATTCCAAACCTTGATCGTCTTGTCATGGGAGGAGGTGTATATACGTCCAGTACCCCCCCATTTGACACACGTCACACTACCCTTGTGCCCAGACAGTGCAAAATCGATCCTGCCACTAATCGCATCCCACACTCTGACTGTCCCGTCCTTTGAAGACGATGCAACCCTTGGGCGGCCAGGCTCCTGTAGGTGGTATGGCTCCCATGAGAGGGATGTGATGAAGTTTGTGTGGCCTTTCAATGCTCCTCCAATCTGCTTCCCGCTCTCTGGATCCCAAACTCTGACTTCATTGTCGTAGCCTCCAGATGCCAGCAGCGAGCCGTCTGGAGAATAGCTGACCGCAAGAACCCACCGTGTGTGACCCTTCAGCGTGTGCACAGGCGTTCCGGTGTCGCAATCCCATACTCTGACCATCTTGTCTCCACTTCCACTTGCCATGCGCGTTGAATTTATAGGCGAGAACTGTACCGCGAGAATGTTGTCTCCGTGCCCTGAAATAGCTGCAGCGCATCTCGATACAGCCTTCACCCTGAATACAGCTTGCGGTGCATATTGTAGCACAATCTCACTTTCTGCAGATGCCTTGCCTGGCTTGACCAGCGCATTGTATAGGTCCTCCTTGTCGCCAAGCGCCTCAGTGGTCCCGTCGGGGAAAAAGCGGTAGGGAATCTGGTCGTCGGCCTGGTCTTTCAGGTTGTTCAGCAGAATTTCGAGGTTCTTAGTCGAGGCTTGCGAGAGCTGAACTGTAAGGACGGGGAGGCTGCCGCTTTCGCCTGTGGCCTGGTCGACAAAGCGCACTCGTACTGTGCCGTCTGGGATTGTTGAGTCGACGTCTTGCTGCTCGCGCGCAAGTTCTGCGTGCGCGCGCTTTTGGCGCTTTGACGGTGGGGGATATTGGGTCGCCATGGCTATTTTCTGCTGGCTGGATTCGAATTGTATTCGAAAATTGCTGTCTTGTCGTGAAGTGCAGAAACCAGACCCCACTGAGAGTTTCCTCCAAAAAATTCGCGGTTATCGATAAGAGACGCGCTAGTTCAGAGACACTAGCTCGGACACGCTAGCTCGTTCGCACTACCCTAGGACATCATGACCCACCCATCTCATGTCTTCATGTGAAGCGTCTCACCTCGTTACACACTCTGGGGCAGGGAGAGCCAAAGGATACTATAAAGATATTTGATCAAATACTGACATCTCAGAACTAACAATGTCTCGACGATTCAGGCCCTCGACGTCTCACAGCACCTTGGCGTCCACGTCGTACGTATATGGTGAGTACAACACAACTTCAACCTCTCGTTCAGCAACATGCAAGGGCAATGCTAGGCCTACAACTGCCCGGCCAAGAACTGGTGCATCGACAATAGCCAGGATCGAGGTACAGAACATTATCTGTGCCATTGCAGAGTCCCGGGGAATCTCGCCCACCGTCGGTCTAGCTTTTGTAAACCTCGACACTGCAGAGGCTGTGCTCTGCCAAATCTGTGACAGTCAGACGTACGTTCGAACGATCCACAAACTCAAGGTCTACGATCCTTCTGAGATCCTCATCGTCTCCACTGCAGCAAGCCCAAAGTCAAAGCTCTACTCCGTCATAGAGGAGAATTTGGACAATATTGATAGCAAGTTGACTTTGCTGGACCGTCGTTATTGGGCTGAATCGACGGCCTATGAGTATATTCAATCTCTAGCATTCAAGGAAGATTTTGAGTCCATCAAAACCTCCGTCACTGGCAATTACTACGCCGTCTGCTGCATTGCGGCGGTAAGTGGTAGCTTCACTGTGATGGTTAATGACTGAAACCGTTCTTAGGTTCTCAAGTACATTGATTTGGGCTTGGGGATGGTGTTTTCATTGCATTCACTCAGAATAAAATACGAGCCTTCGGAAGGGTCGATGATGATTGATGTATCCACCATATATGCTCTTGAGCTGGTCCAAAATCTGCAAAACCCCAAGTCTAAAGACTGTTTATTTGGCCTTTTAAACGAAACGTTGACACCAATGGGAGCACGCCTTCTTCGAAACAACATTATCCAGCCACTCACTGATCCAGGTGTGCTTGACACTCGATACAACGCAGTCCAGGAACTAACTACGAGAGAGGAAATATTCTTTGCAACCAGGTCGGGTTAGTGATATACTTTCTGTGTGTATTGTGCATCTCTAAATCAAAATAGCTTTGAAGAACTTCATAGATGCCGATAGGATATTAACTGCTGTAAGCATGGCATGAATGGGATACATTCGCACAAGCTAATCCAGGTAAAGCTCATCGTCTCGCCGAGCAAATCAAACTTGCAAACGACCGTGTTTGCTATCAATCAAATCATCATGCTGAAGCAATTTGTTACCTCCATCAATCCAGTATTCGAGGCCCTCACTGGAGCATCGTCGAGCATACTAAATAATATCCGCGAGGTATGTATACATTCAAGGGTCTGTCCAGATTTTTAATCCATTTCCCTAGCTTTGTGCTCCTGAAAATGTGCTACCTGTGCAAGAGCTCATCAATAGTGGAATCAATGAAGACACAAGCTATGCCAGAAAACCTCTCGAACTAAGGAATCAACGCACTTATGCAGTCAGATCCGGCGTTAACGGCCTTCTTGATGTTGCCCGTACTACATACAAAGAGGCTACCGAGGATGTTTACCAACACTGCACCGAGCTGAGCCGTATGAAGCTAACAATTATTCTTGATGGAGCATTACACTGACTAATTGTAGAGGAATACAATATCCAGCTTGATCTCAAGTATGAGAATGCGCGTCAATTTTATATCAGAATACCATTGTCGAGGCTGGAAGGGGACTTGCCGCCTGTGTTCATAAATGTCGTTCACAGAAAGAATGGCTTTGAGTGCCAGACATTAGAACTCATGAAGCGCAACCAGAAGGTATATTTCATAGTACAGTAAAAGTACAGATAATGACCATGTAGATCAACTTATCGCATCAAGAAGTCATCTTGATGAGTAGGTTCACTTTTGAACTCAGGCCAGCGTTGCGATTACTGACCTACCCAGGTGACCAGGCGGTAGAGACTCTCATTGAGCAGGTTCGTGCTCATATATCGATCATGTTTAAGATTTGTGAAGCTGTTGCCTTACTAGACATGGTAAGTATAGGTATATCTCCAGTTGATAAAGGTCACTCATTTGGTCAGATATCATCATTTGCACAGCTTGTGACTTTGAATGACTACAGTAAGCAATTTTACGTCTATTCAAAAATTCTTTTGCTCCACTTACATATTTTCAGCCCGGCCTCAACTTACCGATACACTCGCTATCCAATCTGGTCGGCATCCCATCAAAGAGAAAATCATGCAAACGAGATACATACCAAATGATGTTTATGCTACCCAGCAATCTCGTCTCCAGATCATAACTGGTTGCAACATGAGTGGAAAGAGCACTTATATCCGTTCTGTTGCACTGATGTCAATCATGGCTCAGATTGGCAGCTAGTATGGCTTTAATTCTTCTACTTGAAGTTCAATATGACTGAATTAGCATAGTGTTCCCGCTTCTTATGCATCTTTTCCAATCCTGCACCAGCTCTTTGCTCGGCTGGGTATGGACGACAACATCGAAACCAACGTGTCGACATTTGCAGCAGAGATGAAAGAAATTGCATTCATATTGCGGAACATTGACCAGCGTGGAATGTATACCTCGACTGTGAACTTCCTTGAATTACACGATGCTAAACGAATGTCAGGGTTATTGTGGACGAGCTCGGTCGGGGTACAAGTTCTAGAGATGGGCTAGCCATTTCCCTAGCTATTGCAGAAGCGCTTCTTTCAAGCAAAGTTGGTATAGCACTAGTAGTCTTAAGCAAAACTAATTACTATTAGGCTCTCGTCTGGTTTGCGACTCACTTCAAAGATCTGGCCACAATCATGAATGAACGTGCTGGGGTTGAAAACCTGCACTTGGCAGTTGAGGTAAAGTCCCCGTTGACTTCTGCAAGGCTTTCCTAACAAGCTCGTAGATGGAGCACGACAAAAGTATGACAATGCTCTATAAAATTGCCTCAGGCGCCGTCAAAGAGTCACACTATGGCCTAACCCTTGCCCGCGTCGTCCCGCTTCCTCTAGGCATTGTTGAGCACGCCACATACGTTGCCCAAAAACTCGAACGCCACTTACTCAGGCAGAAAAAAGCATCCTTGACCGTGCTTAAAGAGAAACGCCGCAAGCTCATCCTCAACCTCAAGGAGCACCTTGTTCAAGCGCAAACTGGTGTAATGGAAGGCGAGACTCTGGCGGCTTGGCTCGTGGAGCTGCGGAACGAGTTTATCAATCGTATGATTGCGCTAGAAGCCGAGGCCGAAAATTCGAAGCAGGATGACGAGGATGACGAGGATGACGAGGACGAAGAAATGCAAGGTAGGAGTCAACATGGTGAAGACGAACGACCCAGTACGTATGCTAGTCAATTGTCTGTCATTTCAATTGGTTCAAGTGTCGCCTCGACGATTTATGAACCCACGATTCGCGCCATGTCAGAAGCTTATACCATCCGGGAGGTTTCAGATAAGGAGCGGTAGGATGGAGATTGATGATCGGGTGGACAACAGTATTCGTATGTAGTGTGCTGTCGTTGACAAGAGCGTGGAATTTTTGTAATGTCTATTACGTGTATAGAGGGCTACTGCCTAGTCTCTGGTGGCTCGACGAGATCAAATAGTAATCTTGTGTTTGATTCTACATGCCACTTTTTGGGGAGATTTTATACGTACACAGAGTAACTTGCCATTTTCTCTGGAACCAGCATGATCTCGACAATATCTCCGGCTATGACTAAACTTCATATGTCTTCAGCGAGATCTTCACTCCTAACGTAAACTCGTTTGAGCTGCTGAGTTACCATATCAAAAACAAAGCCACACTTATAGATTGACACCAGAAGTCTCTTTTTCTTGAGTACCCAGAGATAAGTCTCGCATTGAAAGATCCCGAGACCATAGAGATCGACGTATGTATTCGTAGCCATTCTTGGCACTTTTTGTTTTACTTTTCTCTCATTGCATACATGTGATCACCTCTTTATTTCAGTTTTCCAATTTCCATCCGTATTGTCAATCTTTTTGAACATCATTCATGAACACATTGCTTGACAGGTCTGCTTCCATCCAGATATACGTCGTTGTTGCTGAAGAGACACACTGTGATCCCGTCGCCATTGCCGTCACGATTTGGCCATACCGTAAAAGGATCCCGCTGTGTTTAAACATGCCTGGTCCTAACGCCAACGCCCCAAAGAAAGGAAAACAAAAACAAAAGGAAGATACTTTGGCCCAAAGCTTGAGAGAAAAAAAAAGATATTCACCTTGGGTCGCAGTGAGTCGAATACGTGAGTACTGATTAGCCAACATCAAAGGACCGAGTTTAGTTCCTGTTCACAATAGTCGGCGAAGAACTGATTTGGCTTGAGTGAGAGTACGTTTTTATAGGGTGACGGTGACGAGGCCACTCAAGCTGACGCACGGTGGACACAATACCACAGACTTGCTAGTAGCCTGGAGGGTGACCACCAGCGAGAGCCTGCTGAGCAGCGTCCTTTAGATGTTCATACCGATCAGTGAGATCTGGGAAACTCAGTAAGGCCTCTTGGCAAGGCAAAGGGACATCGATGGTGAGCTTCTGCCAGTCATTCTTGCGGCTGCAGGCAACGCGGATGAGAGCGTCCATACAGTTCAAGGCAATCTCGCAGATGTTCCGAGTCCAAGCCATGTCCAAGATGCCTGTGGGGTGTTCAAGGCTCTGAGTGTGAGGATTGACAAGGACAGGCCAAGAGTAGTTCGGCTGCGATGGTGAGTGGAGGTGAGAAGGTGTGGGCATAGGTGCAGCGTTAGATGCCTTGCCAAGCTTGTAGAACTCAGCCCAGATGTTATCATATTGTGGTGGAAAGGGACTGGAAGGAAGTCTGTCACGGGAGGTGTGTCGGTCCTGAAGACCCTGACGGAAGGCGAGCTCTTGTACAGCCAACACCTCGTTGATTCCAGCCATGAAGGTTGAGTTGGCACCATACGTTGGATGGAGCATAGTGGGAGCACGGGCGTTGGAGCTGAATGAAGAGCGGCCAGTGGAGCTACGAGATCTCTGAGAGGTCTGGCCAGAGTTGGAGTCGCGATGCTGAGGTGACTGTCTGCTGTTGTTCTTGTGGGGAGATCCATACGAATCTTCTCGAACACTCTGCGTGCGGCTGCGTAGAGGAGAATTGAATACAGACGACATGTTGTCAGTCCCAACAGATGGACGCCGCTTATGGTCCTGAAGAGCTCCATACATACCCTGATACATGTTAGCAAAGTACAAATTGCAAATCTTGAATACGGCTATATGCTCACATGCTGTGATAGCATGGGTGATTGTTTGAGCAATTGGGCGTTCACCACAAAGCCTCCCCCAGCGTCTTTGCGGCCGGCGATTGAAGTCGAGCCCCCAGAAGATGATGGCGAGCAGGTTGAGGTGCTTCTTCCATCGGGCTCGACGACAACACTCTCCAAAGCCTCATACGGGTTAATGGATTGGAAACGCCCAGAACGGTCACCGTGACCGTGGACCTCATATCCGCTAGGCGTCATAATATTTTCAGACTTGCTGGTAGCTTGCCACTGCAGCACTACTGTGAATACAGTGACTGGAAACGCGAAAGAAAATGAATTGTATGACTGACCTTGTTTGACATGTCTTAGATCTGCAATCTCCTCTGGATAGAAACTACAATACTAGTGAAGAAACGACTGAAAATCTGCTAAGTGCTCTGGCAAAAATAGCTGACTGGGTGCGGAGTGAGGATGGCGAACGTATTGCCCGTGGTATAACGAACTGTTGCCAAGCCGACCGCATCACCGTGAGACACGTTCGTTTGTCGTTTGATCACACTGCCCATGTTTGCAACCAATGGTAATGCTTGAAGCAGGGGGAAATGGGGGGTCGCGCCTTCCACGTTTGAGCCAGTTACGGGGTCAAGTAGCCTTCACTTCGAGGACATGGATAATGAACTGACATCATCTACTTGTTGTTCTTGGGTAGTCGCAGAATGCAGAGGACTTCCCGCAGGTGGCCGGTAGGGGGTGGCTGAGCAATGTAGATAGAGGAGATGATCTAGAAAAGGGGGCATGAGACATTGTATATTGATGGTGCTAGAGTGAAAAGCTTCTAATGGAGAGGACAAAACAGCACGGTGTACTTTCTGCACAGTTGCCACATTTCAGTATTTCCGAGTAGGGGCAGATGGAAGACGGAAGACCATTTCGAGAAGGAATGTTGCTGGCCAAAGTGGATAATGAGAACGAAAACGAGAGCGAGAACGAGAACGAAAACTGTGTATCAAGCATGACTACTCAAAACTTGTGAAAGTTGTAGACCATGCTCAGCGCGTGATTGAGAGGGTCGGTTTTGTGAACAAATTTGTAAATCTCAAAAGGCTGCCGAAGGTGACGTAGAGAAAGAAAGAGAGAGAGAGAGAGAGCAATTCAATGACGTGGGGGCAAGAGGGGAAAGACATCACGGAAGTAAGAGGCAAAACCAAGATGTGATGCGAATAAAACGCAATGTGAGATGCAGCCGTTTGGCTGCACTTGCAGGACTGAATTGCTGATGCCACAATGGGCTGTATAAACTCCCACATGTGGTGTAGAATCTCTATCTCGAGAGGAACAACGTGTAAAACCTCAAGATTAACTCCATCATGCTCAAATGCATTATGCATTACGCCTGATTCCATGACTACGCCGTGACTCCAAAATCCCCCAAACAATGTGTCCGCTCGACAAGAGATATCGACAGTGAAAAAGGGAACAAGACAAGAGATATTTACTTTGCCAGAAAACAATGAACAGAAGAAAGAGATTTCAGCAATGAATTTGCGAGTAACGTGTAGTGAAGTCGTGAGTGCTCAAAAGACGAATGTAAAGCGATCCTGTTTACTTGTTAGATCACGTCGATATCCGATTCTAGAGTAGTACTGACCTGTTGTGATGCTCCTATTGATTTCGCTCAGCCCAATTCAGCTGTGCGGAATCTCCTTGCTCTTTCCTTCACCTGCCCATACACCACCACCGACTGCTCGAGAAATGCCTACGCCAAGACCTACGGCAGCAGCGATAATGAAGAGCGCGATGAAGATCTTGCACCACGTCCTCTGCTTGTTGGTCAGATTGCGGAATAGGTTGCAGCCGCGTGTGCGCTGGTAGGTCTTTCGTTGATCGAGCACAGCCTGTCTGGATGGCCACATGGTGCACTCTTTGACTCTGCCGTCGACTGAGACCTTGGGTTGTTGTTGTGTGGAAGCGGTAGAAAGTGGGGCGCCAGTTTCGACATCGCGCTCGTAAGTGGTGACTTGGAGGTGTGTCTTGCTTGGGAGTGCGCCATCCATGGAGCGACGGGCCTCGGGATGCTTGTAGAAGGCAGAGTATGGGTTCGCCGAGTCGACAAGGGCTTCCTTGGCAGCAGCCTCTTCAGCGACTGAGGTCATTGTGGAGTCGTTGGATGGTGGGGAGCGGAGGATAGGTTGGGGGGGCGCCGCGGTAACGCCTGTTGGGCCTTCGATGGTGACGCCAAAGGTGACGGGCTCGTATTTCTCGCCGTTTGCTGCCATTGTCGGTTGAGAGGGGGTGATTTGTGCGGGCGACGTGTTGTTGGGGACAAAGACTGTGTTTGCAGGCGTCAACGGACGTGGTGGTGCTTTGTCGTCAGGAAAACCCCTTTCCAAGGACGGCAGACGGCAGATGCACGGGCGAGCTGCACGGGCAAGCAATGGACGGCTGTGAAGGTCGAGCTTCGTTCACAGCAGAAACAGCATGAAGCTCGGGTGATTGTGGCGCGGTGTTCTGGTTCAACGGTGCGCAGGGAGCAGGCGTGACACGCAGTAGTGTGGCCGTGTCGTGTCGTAGCGTGGGCTGTAGGGAAGGAGCAGTCGAGACGCAGGGCAGGAGGCACCTAGAGGAAGCTGATCGTCCGGCGAGATGCTGCAGGGAAATGTGAGGGAGCGACGGGAAGGCAGCTGAAGAATGGAAGACGTAATGGGCAAACAAGCAAAACGAAAGGCGTGTGTGGGAGGGAGCAGTTATGCATATGAGCACTGAGCCCTCGCGCGCCCAGGATGCTAGAGAAGGCCTGTGTAGTGTGCTAAGTCCCCCTAGCTAGGGTTAGCTTTCAAACACGCTAGTCCGCATTCCCTTCCAGATTGACGTCGGGCCATTTCATTCCAATTAATTCGACGAATTTGCCGCAGTCCAATTCCTGGAATCACCGCGCCGAGAGGCTGCGCAAGCTGTTTGCCAGCACTGGGCTGCTGCTGCTCCACGAGGCTGCTGCTGCTGCCATTCCTCGCCCATTCTTCCACCTCACACAAGACGCTCCGCGAGCTTATCGTGCGCCGTCCAAGCTTAGCGCTGCTGCATACCAGATCCTCTCTCTTGGCTTGGTACTGCGATGCATGTGCCTGGCAATCCCAACGACGCCGCACCAAAGCAGGTTAGCCGGCGCTCGGTCCAGACTCTGGTTTGCACTGAACCATCTTGGCTTGTTGAGCTCTGCGCGGCCGGAGCCCCCTGCGGCTAGACCATGGGGCGATTGCTGCGGCTCAGAGCAAACACCACGCGGAGAGGCTGGCCGCGAGCCTTGCTGTGGCGGTTTGTCCCACAACGCAAATGGCCCAGAGCGGCCGGACACGAGCTGTTCTTGGGTGTGACACCCAGACACCCTAGGTACCGCTGTACGACTGTACAAATCACAGCAACTCTGCTGGACGTGCTGGCCAGAGCTTTACGTCGCGTGCGCCGGCTGCAGAACGTTCCTCGCCTCTCAAATCTACTTGGGTAGCGCCGAAGAGGGACCTAAAGTTCAATGAAAGAGGCTGTGAGCCATGTGGGTGTCATTCTTTCAAGCTTAAGCTCCACCGAGGAGCGGGATCAGGGCAGAAGAGACGCTGCGTAATTCTCCATGATATCTATTCCTATACTTCCCCGGAATACTTTATACGGTCGTATATCGTATTTGCAAGGACCGAGGTACTCCACAAGCAACAAAATTGCAATAGCCTGTTGCCAACAAAGGTAACGCCTTCCTGCATTGGTAGAACGCAGCTGGAACCGAAAATGCAAATGCCGATGCAAAACGCCGGGGCCCATGTGTCTCGAAGCACTACAACATGCACCTTGACTCTCCTCCAAGAGCACGAGTCAGCAACACTAGCGCCCTCTACCCTTCGAACGAACATTCCATCGGATAGTATAACAGTTATGGCTTCGTCTCCGCAGAGTGAGCATTAGGCTGAACAGCACAGGCTAGCCGAGGAGAAGCACAAGCTGCAGCCCAAGCTAACAAGCTCGACTACAACTAAGCCTCAAAGCTACAGCACCTAGCTTCTCCTAAAGAAGTCCTCCCTCCGGATCCCACTGCGCTCACACATGCTGGTGAAGATGCCACCTTGGTCGTACAGGCTGAGTGGCGTATCGAGTTCTGCAATCAACCCCGCATCCATGACGCAAATGCGATCGTACGTAATGATAGTCTTCAGACGATGCGCAATGCAAAGAAGTGTCTTACCCTTGAACCCTGAAATAATCGTCTTTTGGATCCGGGCATCTGTTTCCTGATCAACTGAACTTGTCGCTTCGTCGCACACAATGATCTGTGACTGGCGGACCAAGGCACGTGCGAGAGCCATGAGCTGACGCTGTCCCAAAGAGAAGTTGAGGCCTGCAGAAGATTAGCGAGTGTGGAGAGGCATGATAGTAAGGATGACGTACCCTCTTCCTCAACAATGGAGTCGAGATGGATGCGTCCAGAGTGGTCGTCTACGGTCGATTCATTCGAAACGAGATCAGCTTGTCGCAACGCGCCCCAGAGCTCCAAGTCGGAATGCTCGTGAAATGGATCCAAGTTGGAGCGAATTGTGCCCTTGAAGAGTGTAGGATCCTGAGGAATGATGGCCAGCTTCGAGCGCAAGTCATGGAGCCCAATCTCACTAATGTCAACTCCGTCAATCAGAATAGAGCCACCAGCCAGCTCCTGCAAGCGGAAGAGAGTCGACATGATCGAACTCTTGCCCGCTCCAGTCCGGCCAACGACACCTATACGCTCGCCTGCGCTGACACGCATGCTAAGCCCCTTGAGAACCAAAGGCAGGCCGGCCCGGTATCGCATTTCTACGTTGTCGAAGACAATCTCCCCATGTTCGGGCCATGTTGGTCTTACCTGACCCATATGTAGAGGTGCCTCTTCCTCCAGTTGTGTTCCATAATGGTGGATTCGCTCCGTCGCGTTCATGTTATTTTCCACTTCAGCAAGTTGACGAACAGTAAATTGAATCATCTGCACAATAGAAAGAATGTACGACAGGACTAAGCCAGCGATACTAGGGTTGACCGAGAAACGCGAAGTCACGACGAGGATACCAGTCGTAAAGACGAGCAGCATACCGACAATGTCAAGACGCATGCTCAACCAACGCTGGTTGGCGAATGTTAGGTAGTATGCGCTGTTCATTTCATCGACGGCAGCTCGAACGGATCGGGAGAACTGTGCTTGTAGACCATAGGCGCGAATAGTAGGCGTACCCATGACTGCCTCGCCGAAACGTGAGAACACTGTGCTTCGGAGGACCGCTTCATGACGCTTGACTTCACGCGCAGAGCTGCGGTAAAATGTGGCGCTCCACCAGAAGAAGACTGCCAGTGGACCAAGGGCGATGGCATAGTAGTAGTAGTAAGCGACGATGAGGATGAAAACACTGGAATGTGTTAGCTGTATGTTGACCGACTATGATGAGATGGACTTGCGCAATAATCTGGGCCATTGTGAGGAAATACATGCGCATGGCGTCGGTCAATGTATTGTCCATGACGTCAATGTCCTTGCTGAAACGGTTGGTAATGCGTCCAAGAGGCGTTGTATCGAAGAACGACATGGGCGCGCGAAGGACTCGAGTAATAGCTCGATAGAGCATGACCTTGCCAGCTTCTGTTCCAAATACAGAGACGGCAAGCGAGAAGAAGAACTAAGAAAAACGTCCACGTTAGCCAAATACGTACCAACACGCCGCATATGAGCTGGATTAAGCAAAAAGACAACATACCATAAGCGCAGCTTGTGCAACTCCAAAGGTTGCATAAGCACCAATGTACGCGCCCTCACTGAAGCCAAACTTGTCAGACGTCCAGTACGAAAGCCACAAGCTAGTGACAATGTTCGCACCCTGCGACAACACCAGAAGAGTGAAGACCAGCGGGCCAACCCACAAACCGCCTCCAGCGCGGATATACTCGATCCAGACCTCCCATGACACGTTCTTTGTCGCGCGCTCTTCAACCTGCATGAGCGCAACCTGCTTCTTGCTCTTCTTCTTTGTCTTTGTAATAGCCTTTTCCTCTTTCTTGTGCTCATCCTCGAGAACCTCATCTTCCTCCTCGTGCTTCTCTTCAGACTTGGTCTGCGTCATCAGGTGCTGGAAGCCTTCATTGCTGGCCATGAGGTTGTCGAATGTGTCGACGGCTTGTACATGGCCGCCTTCTACCCATATGATTCTGTCGCATCGATTGAGGACGTGGAGCTGATGGGTGGCCAGGATACGGCACTTGTTCTTGAGTAAGCCGCAGATGGCATTGTCCATGATGTGACGACCGACGTGGGCATCCACAGCGCTCAAGGGATCGTCCATGAGAACGATGTCAGCATCAAAGTAGATCGCTCGAGCAATATTCATACGCTGCTTCTGACCACCGGAAACCGTAATACCACGCTCACCAATCTCCGTTGCATCGTTGTGAGGAAGCATTTCCAGATCGGGTCGGAGGGCGCAAGCATCAATGACCTCGTCATACCACTTTTGTTTGAAGTCTTTCCCAAAGACGATGTTTTCGCGTACAGACGCGTTCTGGATCCAGGCGTATTGTGGGCAGAAAGCTCGGGATGCGCCAATGGTGACTTGGCCGTTGGTTCTGCGCATGTCACCCGCCAGTGCAGCGAGGAGAGAGCTCTTTCCAGACCCGACACTTCCAATGATGGCAACCAATTCGTTTCGGCCAAATGTCAGGTTGAGTCCTTTCATTGAGAATGGCTCCTCTTCTTCAACAGGCTTCTCCGTCATGTCTGGAGTGGGTGTAAGAGCGTCTCTCGCCTTCTTTTCCTTCACTTCCTTCTTTGTCGGCTTCTTTCCAGGTGGTCCACGAGTGGGCGAGTCTTCGGCATCTTGCGAGGGGTGGCGCTCCCATGTAAAGGCTGCATCTTCCAGGACGACAGCATCCTTTGCGTTCAGGTCCCAAACTGCACTGTCCTCCGCTTCTTCAGCCAAGAGAAACTCCTGGAGTCGCTTGACAGATGCGTTGGCGTCGATGACTTGGCCAATGACAAGAGGTAGGAAGTTCAACGGAAGACGCATCGAATTGAAGAGGGCGAGAGATGAAAAGATGCGCGCTGGATCAAGGTTGCGGTGAACCTGCGAGTATGTGATGAAAGAAACCATGGAAGCGAAGACGGGCATCGACATGCCAACGGCAAGGATAGCGTTACGGATGGTAAGAAGGACCTGAATTCCGCCAATTTCCTTGTTCCGAATGGTCTGGATGCGCTCGAGGAAACTTGTCTCCCAACCAAAGTACTTGACGAACCGAACGCCCTGCAAAATCTCCTGGGTCAAGCTCACACGTTGATCGGTGATCTTGTTAATAGCCACTCGCCTTCGGAACAGCGTTCCAACAGCCTTTCCGAGTAGCGGCATGACAATCAGAATGAGTCCAAGACCGGGAAGCGCGCTGTAACTCAAGTTGACGAGGAGCAGAGCCGTTGTGACCAGAATACCGACAGGAGCCGTCCAGATCATGTGGAAAAAGCCACTCGCTTGGTCAATTCGATATGTGTCCGTCGACATTAGATTAACAATCCGGCCATTGCCCCAGCCCTCGCCGCCGCCATCGATGCCCTCAGGACCAGTTGCACCCTGCTTTTGCTTCTTCTTGAGGAGTTTTTCGTACCATTTCTTCTCGGCCTCGCTTCCTGGCTTGATATCTGGTGGCGGTGTACTGATAACGGCCTTTCCGCCTGCCTTTGCTCTCCCCGACAATTTTTGAGCTTTGTCAAAAACCTGTGTGATTAACACGGCTCTTGCTTGCCCTCCGACCATCATTCCCCGATACATGAAGTGATTCGTCGCAAGACTCTGGAAGAACTGCATCGCCGTAATACCAACAACCAGCCCGACTCCCTCGCCAATATGCGGCGCGGGTGCGTTTGTTCGTTGAGCAATGTATGCGCGTGTGGCGAAGTTGATCAGATACCGGAGAACAAAGGGTGCTACGGCCTGGACGACAGACGCCGTCAACTGGCACAAGCCGCCGATGATAAACTCCCATTTGAATGTGTCGAATAGTGCCCCGAGAAGTGGCCGTTTACCACCTTCTTGTAACCTTCTCTTAAAACTCGTCTCCAGCTTCTCGGCAAGCACATCCGCACTACGATCAGGATTCACCGCCCAAAGATCATTTTTCTCTAGCGGCCTCTTGTAGCCCTTTGCCATGAGCGGGTGCATCCATTGGAACGTAAGTCTGCTGAAGAAACTCGCATTGTACTCTGGACAAATTTCTTGCTCAGCAGGAACTGGCGGTTTCGGGCCCCGTTTCAACGGGTTGAGGCGCTTGTGCCACTGTTTTTTCTTTCTTGTCGAGCTTCGCGCGTCAGACTCGACATCGCTGGCATCTGAGAAGGCACTGGTACTGCTTTGATGGCGGGATAACGTGGTGCGTGAATTACGGCGGCTGTCGCTTGCCTCGAGGACTTTCTGTTCTGCTTGCGATTTTATAGGCTCGTATTCTGTGGGCTTTACTGCAGCGGCCTGGGTGTCCATCAACCCAATCTCCTTCTCGTCCAGAGAGGAGTTGGAGGTCGACATTGTGTTTGTGAGTGCAGCTGTTTCAAGTGGCAAAACCGCCTTGCAACGAGAGAAGTTGAACGTGAGCGCTGTAAGCGCAGAGGCCTGTCTGATTGTTGTGATTACAAAACACTCTTTCCTTGGTGCGTGCGTAAGACAAAACGGGAAGTAGAAGATTATTACTCGATTAAATTAATTAACTATTGAAGTTCTGGTGCAAGGTAGAGGCCGCCGCGTTACCGTCGCAAGAGGCCGAGCCGTTGTCTCGTTTAGTGCAGATAGGGACGGCTCATATACATACCACGAGCGAAACTCGTCATGGAAAATCGGTGGCCATCCACCAGCCTAGCGGAATTGCTTGACACCGGCTGTAAGCGGAGTTAAAACGTTCCAATAAAGAATGGCACGTAGCAATGCAGAATCTGGGGGTGGTTGCTAAGCGGCATAGATGATTTCGTCGCCCATCGGGTTGTCTTGTGCTCCGACGGCCCGAAATCTTTAGTTTGCTGGTAGTCTCTCCCAAGCCCGCAAGTCCGCACAGTATATACAGCACTTTTATATATAAAAAGCTTGAACGTCCAAGAAACAAATTTCGTCTTCATCTACTTTTATCTACGCACACCCACGTCAAGCACACAATCCATGACAGCCGTCTCGGACTGATGACTCCATGGCTCGCTCGTGTTGACAGGTCTCACCGTTGCAGCACAGAACCATGACATAATGGATGTAGCATTCGGGAAGGTGGAGACCACCCACCCCACCCCTCTTCCAGCCTAGCGCTCCCTTTTACCGTCTTTTCCATCGGTAGAAAAAAAGCTTGAATCCTGCCGACATGCCGATATACACGAAAACCCCGTCAGATTCATCCCTGGCGATGCAACCAGGATTACGAGTAACTAGTACACACCGCACCGCACCGCACTGGCTGGAAGGAAAAAGAAGCATTGTTGAATGCCTGCCTATCTATCTTGGGGCTTGGTGGATTGATACATGGGCCATTGAACCCCACATGTGCATGGCGCGATTGATGACTCTTGGTAACGTGTACGCGTGTGCATAGGCAGATACATCTGCTTCATTAGGCTCCAGCATACACTAATACAGAAGTTCTTACACAAGTGGGTTGCGATCCGAGCTCAAGTAGCGGACGAAAAAAAAGAGGGTATGATGTGCAAGGTTACCGTATATATTAAAGTGCATTGCCAATTCAAACATAACAGCACTTGGAGATTCTTGGTCACCATGAAGAAGATGGCAAAACATGCTCGCATTGGGATATCTTTACAATGTACCTTTTTCAAAACAGTCCACCAAGCTTTGGGTGCGTAATAATGACTACGTTACATGCATAAGTCTCGTTACCAGAAACGCCAGAGTAGGTCGTAGCCACGACGAATATGTTTAGAATATCAAGAAAAATGCCCTCAGTTGTCCACTCCAATGTGCACGTTCTTCTCGCCGGGTGGCAGGACCTTGTCCTCCTTCTCGCCCTTTAAGTTGGGCAGTTCCTCCATTGCCTCCTTGATGATGGAGAGAGCCGACGCGATCTCCTCCTCGGTGATGACAAGCGGTGGTGCCAAGCGGATGATGTTCTGGTGCGTGGGTTTTGCCTGTTGATCAGTGTCAGCTTCATCATTCTAATGTACACCTTAGATGTCTCTTCTTACCAGTAAACCCTTCTCTTTGAAGAGCATGCAGAGATCCCAGGCGCTGTGCCCGTTTGTCTTGCTCTCATCGATAATGATGGCGTTCAGCAGACCCTTACCACGAACAGTCGTGATCATTGGGTTGTTGATATCCTTCAAGCCTTTGCGGAACAATTCACCCAACGTCTGCGCGCGTTCGACCATGTTCTCTTCCTGGATAAGCTCCAAAGCACGAATAGCCACGGCAGATCCGAGCGGGTTACCGCCGTATGTCGAGCCATGGGTGCCAGGCTCGATGGTGAGCATGATCTCCTTGGAGCCCAAAACGGCTGAGACGGGGTACATGCCACCTGAAATAGCCTTTCCGAGCAGGACCAAGTCAGGCTTGATTCCGCTCCACTCGTGGCAGAGCATCTTGCCTGTACGTGCGATTCCTGTCTGGATCTCGTCGCAGATCAGGAGGACGTTGTGCTTATCGCAAAGCGCCCTGACTTCCCGCAGGTAGCTGTCTTCGGGCACAACAATACCAGCCTCGCCCTGGATAGGCTCTACCAAAAATGCGGCGGTGTTCTTTCCGTGCCTCTCAAGAATCTCGCGCACATCCTCGACGTTGTTGTAACGAATGGCCTTACCAGTCACGGGGCAAGCACTGCCGATACCGGGGAGGTATGGGCCGTAGTTGTCGCGTGACTCTGGATCAGTGGACATGGTGATGGCGGCAAACTTGAACATCAATGTCAGCGCATTTTGTCGCTTGCGGGACAATTACTTACTGTTCGTCCGTGAAAGTTCTCCTCTACCGAAAAAACCAACGCCTCGTTCTGTGGGATACCCTTTACTTTGTATCCCCACTTGCGCGCAATCTTGACAGCCGTCTCCACTGCCTCGGCACCAGTGTTCATGGGCAGGATCATATCGAACCCAAATAGCTTGGTGGCATACTCAGCAAAGCGCGGGAATACGTCGTTGTAGAACGCCCGGCTGCTAAGCGTCAACCGAGACGCCTGCTCGGTCAACGCCTTGACAAGCTCAGGGTGGCAATGGCCTTGGTTCACAGCGCTGTAGGCAGAGAGAAAGTCGAGGTAGTGCTTGCCCTCGGGGTCCCAAACGCTGCACCCGCTTGCGCGCGAGAAGACTGCTTAGAGTAAGCCCAAAATTGCTGAGAGGGTGCTCAAATGCATACCAATTGGGAGGGGGTGGTAGTTGTGAGCGGCATAGTTGGCCTCGGTGCTGATGGCCTCTTCCGAGGACGAGGCGTGATACTTTGAAGGGTCGGGGGTGCCTGTGGGGTGGAATGCGCGCGCAGTTGGCTTGAGAGCCGTGGCATTGCCTGCAGAAGCAGCGTCGTTGTGAAGCACGCCGGGAGCCATTGTTGCGATACTGGGTGCTAACGCGGGGCAGATATGGTGGGGAAGAAGTTGATTGTTGGATGATAAGAACGAGGAGAAAAAGAGGAACGCGAGCGATTCTTATTTTCTCCGTCTGTTGGGCGTGGTGCCGTAGCTAGCCTCTACCTGCGCATAGAGGAAGTGGTTTGTCCAACGCGTTTATAACTGCCATTAGGGAACGAAGCCAACGAGAGCCCCTCGGTTGAGCGCGGCGATACATTTGGCAGGCTTGTCATTGGCTCGTGGCGGCCGCCTCGTGATGTGCGAGGGGGAACGCTGAGTCGCAACAAACGGTGAAGGTGAGGACGGCATGGTGAGGATGGAGAAGGGAGGTGGGAGACGTAGATGTTAATATAACGCGTCGTCGGCAAAAGTTGTTTGAGACGAATGCCATGTTCTCTTGCTCCTGCCCGTTTAACACGACGCGCCATTTTCTGAGCAATCATAAATCCCCGCGCCTCTGCTTGCCGTACACGCTCCGTCAACTCATGCCCGCGACGGCGACCCCAGTCAGCCCAGGCATCTGGATGAGAGCCAGGTCGTGCGTTGGTTGCCTTTGTGTCGCGATGCGAGTGCGCAATGCTCTGTGGGGAGGACTAAACCCCTGCGTGCAGCCTGTCGCAGGCGCTTGGCTCTTCTCGCTGCAGGGCTGGGAGGGCATGAATTGCACAGGGCGCCATTCTCCAGACACCAAACCACTCTGGACACAGCCTGACAGAAGAGGGACACGGTTGGGACAGGAGGATAGTTCTTACACATGGAGGAGCCTCAAACGGCCTTGTTCAAGGAGAGCCAATGGTAGCATGGCTTCTCGACATGGACGAGACGAACCCTATCCCCGCAACCTCATCGTGGACATGTCCATCCCTGTGCCCCCGTGAACCATTGGCCTGCTGGCACTGAAGCCAATGTCGGAGCATTCCTCTCACAAGATGACGGTTCGAGTGGGAAAGGGGCCATGGCACTGCTCTGCCTCGTCCCCCACGCTCGCCCACGCGCACACTTACATTTGCCCTCTCCCTCTCTCTCACGCGCCCGCGCCGCCTCGACGCAATTTATCCCACCGCGCGACCATCCCTGCTGCCTCCCCCGCCAACAACAACAACAACGACAACAACACGCCGCACACTGCAGGCACCGGCTGATCAACAGCGCTCCGCTCGCCCAAACAGCTAGCAGCAGCGCATGTCACTTGCAGGATTTTCCCTCGAGTTCTGGCCGTGCGTGCTTTTTGACTGATCGTTCCATTCGAGCTTGGTCGTTGCGTTGCCCTGTCTGGTTGGGTTGGCTGGCGGTCGGTTGCCCGTGCCATTCGTGTTTGCGACACCATCAACACGCCGGTCGCGCCTGACGCTGACTGCGCCTGCACACCGCGCACACCTGTTTTGTATTCTGAAAAGAACAAGGCGGAAAAGCAGAACACCCGTACGGCCCCAGTTGTGCTCGCTGCGTGAATCGGCTGCATAAAGGACCGCTTGCTACCACAACACCACGACACCCCCACCTCCTCCCCCTCGCCCTCGCCCAATTGATACGCAGCTGTGCACCAGCCAATCCCATCCTTGCGTCCTAGAGTCACGGTTTGGGACACTACAGTCACGCACACACCACCTCCCCACAACTCACCGCTCACCGCTCACCACCCACGACCGCTCGCAACATGGCTGCAGACCTCGGGGCAAGCGAGGCTGTGGACCCCACGACGCTCTACACCAAGCAGGAATGCATAGGCGGTGGCAGTTTTGGGAGGGTGTACAAGGGCCTCGACCGCCGCACTGGGCACACCGTCGCCATCAAGGTCATCGATATTGAAAATGCAGAGGACGAGGTCGACGACATCATGGGCGAGATTATGATCTTGTCGGGCATGAACTCGCCATACGTCACGAGATACTATGGCGCATACCTCCACGGCTCGGATCTGTGGATCGTCATGGAGTTTTGCTCAGGCGGGAGCTGTGCAGATCTGATGAAGCCTGGGGTCATGGCTGAGGCTGACATTGCTGTTATCCTCAAGGAGCTGCTCATGGGGCTCACGTATCTTCACGACGACCACAAGCTACATCGTGACATCAAAGGTGAGTGAATATGGGGCTTGTGGTGGGACTAACTGCTGACTCGGTGTAGCTGCCAATATCCTCGTTGGCGCAAATGGGCAGGTCAAGCTCGCTGATTTTGGTGTCTCTGGTCAGCTCTCTGCGACTATGACTAAGAAAAACACCTTTGTAGGTACCCCTTTTTGGATGGCGCCTGAGGTCATCAGACAGTCTGGCTACGACGGAAAGGCAGATATCTGGTCCCTAGGCATCACCGCGCTCGAGTTGGCAAACGGAGAGCCGCCCTACGCCGATATCCACCCCATGAAGGTCCTCTTTCTGATACCCAAGAACCCACCACCCCAGCTGCATGGCAACTTTTCTCCTGCTCTCAAAGAATTCGTCGAACTATGTCTGCGTAAAGACCCGCGAGATAGGCCAACGGCCAAGCAGCTTCTGCAGACCGCTTTCATCCGCAAAGCTGGCAAGCCTGCACGTTTGCAGGAACTCATCTCTAGATACCAAGACTGGAAGGCTAGAAATCCAAAGGCAGCCGCCGAGGATGAAGATGACCTGACTCCCGTCAAGCGAAGGGAACCTGTCAACGAAGACTTGTGGGATTTTGGTACGGTTAGACCTGCTGGGGGTGCCAGAGGACCTGCGCTCGCGCCCATGAATGCTGCTGGCGCAAATGCGCGTAACGCCTCGCCTCAGAGGAAGCCCATCCCTCTGCAGCGTAGTGGGTATGGAGATGAGAATGAGGACACAGTCCGAGCAAGTCCGCCTCCATCACCCACAAAACGATTAGCTCCGTTGCGAACACAAGGCTCACCTTTGAGCTCACTACATACCGCCGCAAGGATACCTCTACCCCCATCACCAGAAAAAAGGTCGGCGCCTCTTTTTCCACCACTTGCCCAAGATCCTTTACGGAAGTCGCCGGTGCCTGGCTTGTTCTCCCCACCCTTGAACCGCGGCCTAGTCACTCCCACAAAGCCACAAACGCCTCAACAACCACGCAGACAAACACCCCTCGGCTTGGCCTATGATGACTTCCAGCGCTCCATTGCAGCCGACATGGAGAATATGGACATTATATCACCACAGCGCAATCCAACACCAAGCAGAGCCTCTGTTTTACCGCAAATGTCAATTCCCGAGATACCACCATTCCGGGGGGGCTCTTCTGGAGTAGCAAATGGCCAGGGGCCACCACCTCCAGTGCACCAGTCGAAAGTCTTGCAGAGCCCTCTTCAACTCCCAGAGCATAAGCCCTTGGCTTCGTTGGCTCAGAAACCGTTGCCATCTTTTGTCAATCAACAGCCTCTTCCTCCACTTGCTGGGCAGAAACCACTGCCATTGTCGCAACAGCCATTTACGCCTCTCCCTTCCCACTCGTCATCACGCTCCAGCTCGGTGTCTTCAAATGACCCTTTTGGTGGTCCTCTAATCGCACAGGCCCCAAACCAGCAGCAATTACCACAGCAAAATACGCATCTCTTGCCCCACACACCGAACCTCTCCGCAAAACCTCCATCCATGTCGCGTAACTCATTTGGCCGGCCTAAGCACGCTCCAAACCCAAACACACCTCTCAGCCCCAACGACACGGCCCCAGCCCAAGAAATTACCGCTCTAAGCGGCGTCGTCGTCCCCGCCCTCGAAGCCGCCCTCGCCCGTCGCGCCTACAACCTCAGCGTCAAGAACAAAAAGGATTCTGCGCTTTCCCTTGGTGACGCCCAGGCGTTTATCCAGCGGCGGCAAGAGCGGCAAGAGTGCCATGAGCAGGTGAAGCGACTGGTGGGGGAACTGGTAGATCGGTTCCGAGAGGTGGATCGGTGGGATGAGCAGGGCGAGGTAGGGATGGGTGGTGAGGTAGCAGGCTTTCTCGAGGGCTTTCTCGAAGAGGTGCTTGTTAGAGTTGAGCCAGCGGATGATTAGTGATGGATTTTGGTGATGGATGTACGTGGTTGGTGTTTGTGAAGGATGTTTGTGATGACTAGTAGGGGATGGTTGAGAGTGCGGTGAAGTTGATGTTACGATATTCCATGGATGGCGTTTTTTCTCTTTTGTGCATCTTAATGAGAGTATATACGACGTATGGATGAATGGATGGTTGCATTGATAATTTTTACTCTTTTTTTTTGTTTCTGTTTCGACTGATTTTGACATGAAAATTTTGAGGTGAGTTGAGCTAACCAGCAAATCTCTTCCCTTCTCTCCCTCTATCTCTTATTTTTTTTTAAAAAAAATTATTTTCTCTCTCTATCTCTCTCTATCTCTCTCTCTCTCTATCTCTCTCTCTCTCTCTCTCTCTCTCTAATAAGACAAATGACATGTGAATTGGAATTCTTAAAGAATACGTAAATTATAATATTTTACCACATGGACCCATCAAAGCAAAGCTCTTCTTCATACATAGATAGTACTGTGTGATTGGTAGAAGAAGGCAGGGAGAATAGTTGATGGCTACGACATGACTGGAATTTGGGTGATATATTCAACTTGTTGAGCATGTTTGTGTGCTGAGGAGTAGGAGAGTAGGGGAGGGGGCATGAGTTTGTCATCTATGGTGTTTTTCTACTTTTAGCTAGTTGGTTAATCAGTTAGTCGGTCAGTTGGCCAGTCAACAAAAGGCTTGGAGTTTACCCTTTTCACCTGTGAAGGAATCATTTACTACTGCTGAGTAAAGTAAGTGTCCTTACAAACAGCACACTAACTAGCCAACTAACTAACCAACCAACTACCAGCTTTCCACTCGTCCATCTATTCCCAGCCAACCAAACCAGCAACACCACCATCTACAACCCAAAGAAACTCAACGCCTGCGCCGGATGAACAGGAACCACATGCCCCACACCCCTCGCACTATACCCCGTCAACTTCCTCCCGTCCCCATACGTCATCTGCGTGTACCCACTCTGCGGGGTATCCGTGGCATTCCTCGCAAAAGCCACACCGTGGACATCCCCCCACTGCTTGAGATCCTCGATGAAATTCTGATACACGACAATCGAGTCGGAAGTGCCGTGCCAGATTTGCATTCTGGGCCACGGACCAGTGAAGGAGGGGTTGTACGCGCGCACGATGCTGCCCCATTGCTGGGGGGATTTGGTGATGCGGCCTAGACCGCAGGGGTCGTAGGGGTTGGGGGGTGTGCCGTCGGGGACGGCCATGCAGCCTGCGGCGACGCCTGAGTAGACGGATGCGGCGGTGAAGATGTCGGGGTAGACGGCCGAGAGGACGTTGCCCATCATGGCGCCTGAGGAGGTGCCGACGATGAAGGTGCGGGTTGGGTCTGCCGAGTATTGGGTTTGGGCGTATTTGACCTTTTGAGTTTGTTAGGGGGGGGGAGTTGTTTTTCGAGGAGACGGGTGAGGGTAACATGCCATTTGTACGATGCTTTGGGGGTCGCCGCCTCCGTCTCGAGTGAGGCTTTTTTTGGTGCCGCAGTCCCAGCAAAGGAGATCGTGGGTTGAAGATGGGTAGATGAGTATGGCGCCTTTTGCCTTGGCCAAAGCAGGTAGATTGTTGTCTCGATAGTAGGCACTGGCGGAGCCGTGGCATCCATGAAGCTGGACAAGCGCATTGGTCAGTATCGAGTACTGCCTCCTTATCATGGCGGGAGCATACGTACAGCCACAATTACTGGTGCGTTTTTGCCAACATTCGTAGGGACTTCTATCCACATTTGAATTCCAGCAGGGTTGGTGCCGAAGTTGGTCACGCGGGTGAGTGCCGCCTGTGCGAGGGGAACAGCGCAAAGCGTAGAGAAGACGAAGTTTGTAATGAGCATTTTGATGACGTTGGTGGGTAGTAGTAGTAGAAGATACAACAACACGGTCGTAAATACTGATTCTACAACGGAAAAGAAGATGAATTTATACACTCTCCCCACCCAGCATTGCTCAATTTGTTAACTTGACCTGACTATTCTGCCTGGAAATTACCATGGTGGTAAAGTACTTGTCCACTTATTTGAAATGGATTTTCCAGGTTTTAGATTAATTACACATGCACCCTGCTGACATGGACCAAAAGTACCTTCCTTCCACATACTACCTTCCAAGTTGGACGTGCCAAGCACAAAACACATGCTATTATCAACAATAGCAGTAATGATATTTTCTATTCATACCTAGGCGGGTCAAAGATAAAGTTTCAATTGCTTGACAGGAGATGTTTCATGAAAAAAGCGTTTAGAAATCTAATCGCCATGGAGAATAATAAGAATAAAGTATGTAATTAAAAAGAGGTTGTAAAAGGATGAATAATTAGGATATTCGTTATATTTACATCCCCTCATGCTACTCGTAAGAAAGAGTCCCAGATAGATCAGCTAAGAAATTAGACAAAGGACACATTTATTTTTATTTTTTATTCGAAACTCCCCTCTCTCTCTCTCTCATCTGATCTGATCTAGGAAAAAAGACATGTGCCCACTTCGAATGACTTCGATATATACATTTATCTATGTATATAGAACATAAAGAAAAGTTCATAGGTACAGTATTCTTCTTCTTCTTCTCCTCCTCCTCCTCTCTCCTAATCGTTTCCCTATACATAATTAAATACACAAGTATTTGTAAATATATATATTCATCTCTATCTCGACGCAGAATAATTTTTTTATTTAAATATAAAAAGAAGAAGGAGAAGAAGAAGAAGAAAAACGCCCATCGCATGCATGAATGCGTGCGTCATCCATTCGTTCATTCGTTCATTCATTCATTCATTCTCAATACTGTCTGCTTGTCTGTCTGTTCGTCTGTCTGTCTGTCTGTTTGTCCGTCCGTCTGTCCGTCTGTCCGTCTGTCCGTCTGTCCGTCCGTCCGTCTGACTAGTACTGGGGGTACTAATGGGAATTTGTAAAAGTAAAATAAAAAAAAAACAAGGAAAAAGGATGAAAAAAACACCCCATTCCCTCTCCCCCCGCCCTCCACACACACCACACGTATATATATTTAAGAGAAGAAAAACCCCCCTCAATGCCTCCTTCTTGTGGTTGTCCGATCCGCTATAATGCTTTCCCCTTCGCTTTCCTCCTCAACAGGCGCAGGTGTTCTCCTCTCTCGTGCGCGGTGGGCCTTCCTCCTTCGATTATGACTGACGTTACTTGCTGAATCATCAGGCCCAATCTCGCTGCGTATGTCGTCGTTGAAGCCTTCGTCGCCGTCGCGAAGTCCTGCAGGCGTGTCCATGCGGACGTGGATTCCACCATTTTCATCAGAGCCGCGCCGCGCCTGGGCGACCATGGAGAGGGCTGCGCCGCGCTCACGAAGTCGCCGGCGTACGAGCTCGGCTTGGTTGTGGAGGTGTTCAAAGGCGTCTTCCATGGCTTCCATGCCGAGGTAGATTTCGCGCTCGATTTCCGCCAGGACGGCAATCTCGGTTTCCTCGTCCATTTGCACGGGTGCAGGACCGGGACGCGTAGAGCCGGGACGCGTGGATCCTGGGCGCGAGGGAAAGGGACTGGGCGTTATGCTGAAGCGTTGGGGCCCGTCCGAGTTTGGGATTTGGCCGGCGCGCGAGGTGCTGCGGGGAGGCGTGGAGCCAGTTCCAGGAGAGTCTTCGGCGCCAGACCAGAGGAAGCCGTCAAAGCGGCCCGAGACGAGAATCTCCCACTCGTGTCTGGTGACGGCGGCGAGGGTGGCGAGGAGGTTGTGCATGTCTGGATGGCGGATTAGGTACATGACGGTGAGTTGGTCACGTGGGGCGTTGTGAAGACGGTAGAGACGTTGTAGTGCCAGTCCTGCTTTACTTAGGTACGGTGGAGTGCCCGAATCGGGTTTTTGTGTGCGAGGATTGGGCAGCTTGTCCAAGCCCCAAAGAAGGGCGTAGTAAAGCGGACGTTGTGGCTGCTCCAAGCGGGTGAGCATGATAAATGTCAACGTTTCATCGTCGGCATCTTCTGGGAGATTTTCTTGTTGATCCGACAGCCACGATTGGACGGCGACCTTTGTCTTCTTGGACTGCTTCTCGTAGTGTTCGCGGTACTGCTCGGGTACGTCAATGTCGATGCGCTGGCAGGGATCCTCGAGTTTTGAAATGCCAAGTCCAGATGAGAGGTCGTCGTACGGCGGCCACGCGGGGAGTTCGCATCGTCCAGAGACCAACTCCAAAATCTCGCCCCAGTTGACGCCGTCGGCCTCCTCGGGGAGCGGCTGCTCAAAGCACGTGAGACATGTGCAGTATTCGGAAGAAATGTTGCGAGCAAAGACATTCTCAAGACGATCGAGCAGGCGGCGTGCAACGGAGCGGTAGCCCGTGGCGACTGCGAGAGAGCCGTTTGAATCCATGACGGCATTGTAGCTGTTGAGCACGTTTTGAAGCGGGCGGTATATGGAGCGGACATCGTGGCCCTGGGCGCCCGAGACGCGCGGTGACGTGTATTGCGAGTATGCGGTGACGGGCGCCCCTTCAACGGCCGCCAAGAGGCTGCGGGGAACTGCGCGAGGCAGGCCGCCGTTTTGCAGCAGGTAGTCGACTCGGGGTGCGTCCATCATGGCAGGCGCGGGGGGTGGCGGAGGCGGAGGCGGCGGTGGCGGCATGGGCGAGTCCGAGTACCGTTGGCTTATCGAGTGCGTGCGGGATACAGGGTCCACGAGGAACTCGACGGTAGGGGGGCGTTCTTTTGCGGCAGTCATGACTGCTGGCAGCACGGAATGCTGCGTGGGCGTTCGGGGAGACGAGTCGACAACGGAGGCGGGAGAGGTTTCGGAGTTTGTGGGGGATGCTGCTGCTGCTGTTGCTGTTGCTGTTGCTGTTGCGCGGTGTGGGAGCGAGGTGACTTCGGACTGCATTGTGAGCTCCGAGGCAGGCCTCAGCTTGACCTTGATGGTCGACGACCTCTTCCCCGACGGACGGGCCTGCGAGGGACTCGAAGTCTTGGCGCGGACCGGGGCGCGCTTGGGGGACGGGGCGCAGACGGTGCTGGGCTGGGAGCCGGTGGTGGAGGTCAGCTCGGTGCTGTCGTAGGTTGTGTCTTGGCGGATGCTGGAGCGCGAGGGGCCGCGGGGGGTCATGCGCGAGGAGCTGTCGACGCTGCGCCTGCCGGCCTGCATCTCCCTGTGCAGGGAGTCGGCGAAGATGGGCGGCGGGGGAGCGGCGCGGGTGGGACGAGGGGGGTTGTTGTCGGTGTCGTGGTGGTGAGGCAGGGCGTCATTGTTGGCGGTGGTGGTGGTGTTGGTGTTGCTGTTGTTGGCGTCATTGTGGGCGTCGTTGTGGGCGTCATTGTTGGAGTCGGTGGTAGTGTCGGCCGTGGGGGCAGTGGCGGTGGACGAAGGTGTAGCAGCAGTGCCGTCGTCGGCGTCGCGGGCGTAGATGCTCTCCTTGGCGTGTGTCTTGGACAGGGTGGGGTACGACAGGCTGGAGCGCGAGGCATTTGCAGAGCCCAGCGAGCTGCGGCGCTCCATCTCGGGCACGACGGCCATGCGCAGCGACTTTGACGTGTGCGACGACGACGAGGTGCCGGCGCGGTCTCTCGACGGGCGCTGCGGGCGGTCCGAGGTCGAGGTGGAAGCGTCGGCGTCGTCGTCCTTGAGCGAGGAGCGCGACTTGCGGGCGCGGCTGGTCTGGCTGCTCTTGTGGCGGTCGCGGTCCTTGTCACGGTCTCTGTCCTTGTCCCTGTCCTTGTCGCGGTCTCGGTCGCGGTCGCGGTCTCTGTCCCTCTCTCGATCCTTCTCTCTGTCCCGGTCTCTTGCTTTGGGGCTGGTGCGCTCGCGGTCCGGGTCCTTGTCCTTGTCCTTCTTGCTGCGGCGGCGGTGAGAGTCGGACGCGGTCAACATGGTTGGCGGCGGCGGCGGGCTACTCGGTGCTGGGATTGGGTGTCGTGGTGGTGGGCAGTGCGCCTATCAGCGAGCCAGACGGCCGTCCATTTGCGGCCTTGGGCTCGAGGGTGGTGGTTGGTCGTCGCCGGCGCCGGGAACGATGCAGTCGAGTGCGAGTTGCCGTGCAGTGCAGTCGAGTGCAGTCGAGTGCAGTCGAGTGCAGTCCAGTGCAGCGCAGTCCAAGTGTCCTGGCAGGCAGTCGTGGGGAATGGGTGCAGTCGCAGAGAGTGGGTGCAGTCGTAGAGAGTGGGTACAGTCGCAGAGAATGGGTGCAGTCGCAGTCGCAAGGAGTGGATGCAGTCCAAGTATGGGCGGCTCTCGTCGGGGAGCGGTGTTGGCTGTCTGACGTGGAAGAGTCGGGCTGCCGTCTATGTGTGTGTGCGTGCGTGCGTGCGTGTAAGTGTGCCTGTGCCTGCGCCTGCGCCTGCGCCTGTCCGAGTCTGTGCCTGTGCGTGTCTGCTGGCGGGCTTCCTGGCCAACTCTCTGACTGGCTCTTGGACTCTTTGCCTCTCTGACTGGCCAACTCGCGGGCTGTGTGCTGGCAACCCAACGCCCTCTCACCACCCACGACCAGCAGGGAAACTCCCGCCTAGCCTGCTTCCGGCCTCCGTTTCACCACGCCCACCCACTCGCCTGGGGGCCAAAGCTGCGACAACCCCAGCACCTTGAAACTGCATCCAGCACTGGCACGCTCGCTCGAGACGGTGCTGTATTAATAGCAACAATGCCAGTATTTGACGATATTAACAATACCAATACCAATCTAATCACAGCCATCTCTTCATCATCATCATCATCTCTCCACCACCATCACCCGTTGGCACCACCAACACCACCACCACCAACATCTTCATCATCATCAGACCACGCAGACTTTTTCCCCAAACGAAGAAGGAAGAAGAAAAAACATGCCCAACCTTCCCCCGTTGCCGCCCATGCATCACCCGTGCCACCACTCACTCTGTGCAAATTCCCAACCCAACGTCGCTTCTTTCTCAGCAGCCACTAAGTAGGGCGTCTAACGTGCCCACAGATGCATATCTACATGCATGCATGCACGCACCCCCCCCGCCCACCCCCCGCCCTCTCGCCAATTCCATCCCATACAAAAAAGGTAAGAATAAGGAAAGAATAAATAAAAGAACCCGTAATATGTGCAAGCCGCCCAATCAAACCAAACAAAAAACACTTGGTACTTTGATGAATTTAAATATATATATATTTATACTTGGTGTACATGTGTACTTTCATTTCTCACGCACGCACACGCTATACATCCATCTCCATCTCCCTCTTCTCATTCTCATTCTCATTCTCTCTCTCCAATCCCCATCCCCGCCAAGAGGTATCATGCGCAAAATCGAAATGAAACGAGAAGAAGAAGAAGAGAAAGGAAGAAGAAGAAGAGAAGAGAAGAGAAAAGAAAAAAACACACATACACTCACTCACTCACTCCACCTCTTTCACCCCCCCAAGAGAAAAAAATGCATGATAAAGGAAAGTACCAGCAACAACAACAACAATAACAACAATAACGGCAAACAATGTACTTGAATCTCGGCCACCAGTCCATCCATCCATCCATGTCTGGGCTTAAAAAACAGGAGAGAAAGGAAGGAGGAAAACCCCCCCCCCCTTTGGAAAAACCACCACAACCACAGTCTCTGCGAACCCTCTCTCATTCCCACAGGCAATCATCATCATCTTGTCTTGTCTTGTCTTGTCTTGTCTTGTCTTGTCTTCTCTTCATACAAATATCTCTCTCTCTCTCTCTCTCTCTCTCTCACACGTACACACACATACACACAACTACTTACTATTCCTTCAATCTAACCCTTCAACAACAACCCTTCAACACCCTTTCAACACACACTCACTCTCCTCTCGCAAAATGATAAAACTCAAAAAAATAGCCACCCAATCTGTCGAGTTGAATGCTTCCCTTTCCCAATCAATCCCTTTCCCTTCCCTCCCTTACCCCCGCTTCATTTGCCCAAACGCCTCTTACTCCCGCTCAGTCATGCTGCATCCATCCATGCTTGATATATGCTACTGTTGCACCTCCCCCGACCCCCGACCAAAAATAAAAATCTCTCCCCTTTTTTTTCTTAATGGCCTTGTTGCTGCTGCTGAGCCTGCTGCTGAGCCTGTGCATTGTTTACATGCTGCTGAGCAAGTTGCGCCCGCAAAGTCGTAATCTCATTCTGCAGCGTCGTAATCTTGGCGTCGTGCTCCTTCTCCATTCTCGCCATACGACTCTCAATCTCCCGCACATATTGCCACACGTCAACCTGGTTGCCCATCACTTCGCGCATGCTACTGCCACTGCCTCCATGACTCGACAAGCTGCCCGGCTGTGATGATGATCCGGGCGCCCCCATGCCTGAATGTCCGTGCATGCCAGATCCACTACTTCCTTTGCCACCACCACCACCACCACTACCACCCTGCGAGCCCGCCTTCGACACCAACGGACTCAGCCCGGGCAGTGATGGCAAATGTGGCCCATTGTTGCCATTCGGTGGTGGTGGTGCCAAATTTAGAGGCGGCGTACCTCTTGCCGCACCACGCCCAAAGTGTTGTTGGTGCATGTGCTGCGAAAGGTTGGGTGAACGCGAGCCAGGCAGGCTGCTCTCCACCCCGCCCAGACGGTGGTGTTCGTGCTGACCGGGCGAAAGAGGCTTCGGGCTCTCCGTCATACCACCCTGCGCAAACACATTCGGCTGGTTGGCAGAGTGCAGTGACGAGAGGCTCGAGGCTGCAATTTTGGGCGAAATGTTACTCGCCTGGTTGGACGGTGCTGGGTAGTAGGGTCGGAGGTTATTCTGACCCGCTGACACTCGATTGGCGGCAATTGGCGGGTATGTGCTCGAGTGCTGGTGGTACGAACTTTGCGTCGAGTTGCCCGTGTTCTGCCTTTTACGCGCAGGCCGACTGCCTTCGTCGTCATCTTCACCTTCCACTTCAGGCTCGCCCGTGTAGAGCACGCCGTCCATGTTGTCCTCGCCCTTGCCATCCGCTAAATCGTCATCAATGCCAAAGCTCGACCGTCGCCCCGCACAGCCACCTTGACCCTTGTTGTGTCGTGCGAGCGCATCTCCTCGAGCAAACCTACGACCACACTTGAAGCACGTGTGGGGACGCTCGCCTGTATGCAGTTTGGTGTGGCGTTTCAGATCGTGCAGACGGCGGAATCGCGCTTGGCACGTAGGACATTCATACGGCTTTTCTTGGCTGTGTGTTAGAAGATGGCTCTTCAGGTTGTGGTGGCGTGTAAAGTCCGTCGAGCAATACGGGCATTTGTGGCGCTTGGCTGATGATGGTGATTTCGGCGTGTTCTGCCCGTATCCCGGTAAGCTCATCTGACGCGTTGGTCCGCGTGGCTCCGGCTCCGGCGGCAACGGCCCTGGAAATGTAAAAGCACGGTTACCAGGATTGTCGCCGGGATTTGGGGCAATGAGTTGGTGATGTGCTTGATGCTGACGATGTTGTTGGTGTTGATGCTGGTGCTGCTGTGACTGTGACTGGGACGCGCCCGCTTGTCCCAAGCTCCCCACCGAGCTTGCAGTAACATCGAGGGTAGGCGCCGTGGAAGGCTCGCCGTCGCCGTAGCTTGACAGGCTGACTGGGCTTGTCTGAAGATTGTCGCCTGTCAGCCCAGTCTGCTCTGGGATAACGAGGGGCTTGGTGGCCCTATCGGCTTGTGCGCTCGTTTGTGGTGTTGGCTGGGGTATGTTCGATGGCGGGTTCGCAGACTGCAGATTGCTGGTCAGGCTCTGGAGAGCTGCCATGGCGGGGTTAGGACTCGTCTGCAACGACGCGTGTTCTCTGTAGCGCCGTTCTTCGGCTATAGCAGCTGCCCCGGTGAGCGGCTGGGGCGAGAGACCGCGTGGTGACTTGGTGAGATGCGTTCCAAAGGTTGCACCGCTGTGGGGGTTGAGTGCAGAGGGGCCGGGGGTACTGGGCCTTTTTGGCGCGGTAAATGGGCCAGTGTGCGTAGGCGTGACCGCTCGCGTGGTGGTGGCCATCAGATGGGCTTTGAGGGGGTTGTCTTTCAGGCCGTGTTAGCGCACATGCATGCAATGGCTGGCGATGCAACACGGAGCAAGCCAAGTGGCGACGGGGGCTTTCGCGACGGGGCGGAGTGTGCTGGACGGGAGAGGAGCGGCAGCGGAGTTGACGAACCGTTGGTCTGAAGCGGCCGTAGCTTTGCGCGCTGTTGTGCGAGCGATGCGTCAAGGTCGATTCAGGCTCATTCATTAGCGAGTATGCTGTCTCGAGGATTCCAAAGAGAGGGAGTCCCGGGGATGCAGCTAGTTCCGCGATTAAGCTGGGGCGGAAGCGCTGACGACGCGCTAGGTCGCGAGTTTGGGACGGCCGTTGGCAAGGGCGGCGAATTGTGCTTCTACGTGTGTCGCGAACGAGGGCCCACGACGCGCGAGATGTCAATCAAAGATCCAGCGCGGCAGGCAGGGTGCACAGATGCCGCAGTCGTCGGCAGTCGTCGATGCGACAGGAGCTGCAGCTGAATCGGCGTTAGGTCGGCCAAGTCGAGCGCTGATCCGTGAGGCTGTGGGCTGAGCGGGCGGTACGCAGCGCGCAGAGCAGCAGGCACAGGTACAGGCAACGATGCAGGTGCAGGCGAAGCAGCGGTGAGTGGCTGCGGGATTGCGACGTCCAGCTGTGATGTTGCGCAGGAGAGATGACGGGCAGGGTAGCGAAGAGCGTCGAGATGCGGCGCGGCGTGCTTGCTGGGAGTCGTGCGGACGGCGGAAGGCTGGTGCAATGACGCTGGGCGAGACGTGGATACGGGCTGTTGTGGCTGAAGACAAATGCGGCAACGTGCCTGGGTGGACCCTCGAGCCCTCGGTGTCGCCGTCGTCGCCGTCTGTCACGTTGCTGCAGGCAGTCAATCCTGGATGTGAAGATGCTGGCGGCCGGGCAGAGCAAGCAGGACGAGAGCAGAGCAGTGTTCAATTTCGCAGGCAGGCAGGCAGGACAAGTGGGCGGCAGCCTCACGCGGCAACACGGATAGGCTGGCTGGGTTGAGTTACGAACTTCTGAGGCAGTGCACCACTAGCACGCCGCGGGACTGCTGATTAAGAGCGTCCTCTAGCCGCATCCGGGCCCGAATGGATCATCCTGCGAGCCGGGACGCCTCTGAGACACTTCAGACGCCACACTCTGTCGTACACTCGTCGCGCTGGCTGCCCACCCAGAGCCTTCACTGCTCCACCGTCCGAGTCAACCGCTCAGCGGAACCCCGCCAAGACAGGATCTGCAGAAAACATTTCGCGCAAATCCATGCCACTGCCATGGCGGGCCCTCCACGCCGTGGCAGCTGTTGGCCAAATGTTCCGGAAGTGGTGGCGCAGCGAGATGCTCTGTCACTACTATAGTAAGTCCGGCCATCACACCCGGAACGGGTACGGTCGTGGGAGCAACGTGCAGTCTGTAACGAAGACGAATCAAGCAACACTGGCGGAACATCACTGCCGATCTTTCCCCGCCATGCCACCGCCCACAAGCACTCTTGAGCGACGATTCAGCTTTTGCTCGTTGGCGCCGTACATTGATGTGTGAATGCGTGCTTTCACCACATGATAGGCGACCACATGCCGACTAGGTTGTGGGCCAACAGAGGCGAATCCTCGTCGGAGCCACACGACTGGACGACCTGGTCGGTTTTCCTTCACACTCAACGCCACACTCAGCCAGAGTTTTTTGCGCCACTGTCAACCAAACAGGCTTTGGTACGTCAATGGCTGATTATCCTAGTCCACCGGCACAAGCTTCCCGGAACTCTTAATCGGCTGGGTCCAGTCCAGTACGATCGTCAGGAACAAGTGGCGATATTCCACTTCAAAAGACTTGCGCAAGTAAGCATGCGGGTGTACTTGTGAAGAATGGGCAAGTATATTCTGTTCTTGGTAGGCCATGCAGCCGCGGTGACACGGGCACAGAACTTTTGAGCTGATAACGTGCTACAACAAAGGGGACGCCTTCTGGGAGAATCATCCAGGATAGGCCATCTCAGGGATGGGTCAAAAATGAAAATTTCTCACTTAGGCCTTGCTCAACCAGCAGTTAACAATATTGTGATGTATCCACTGCCTGGCTAGTATGGTTGTATCGTAAACAAATGCTCGAATCGACAAACATATACAAGTAGCGGATCACATACCACAAACGCACTGCAACGTGTGGCACAGTCCCTCGTCCATTTCAAATGTACGTATAATTATGATGCTTGTTCTTGATCAGCTCGAGTACCTCTACTACAACGAGAAACACATTTGCTTGAACGACCCATGTTTATCCAAGACCCTGCCATAAACTTGGGCAAGTCCTGTTTGGGCAAGTCCCACTGCTCCCCTACCTAGTGGCTAGTCTCGTCGGGTTATCTAGGAGTTGTCCTAAACATAGCGTATCGTCTCTTTGGAGATTTCTGTACCAGGCTGCATCATATTGGCTAGCTTTTCGAATGATGCTCCAAAATGGTCCATGGAGGTATACTTGGTACCCCACAATCACAGATCAGAGACCTTTTTTTATTTTTTTATTAAATATATTGCTTTGTTGTACTGCACCCTGCCGTCAGTTCTGTCTATTTTAAGCACTTGCATGTTTCAAAATCTAAGTACTGCTGCGTTTGTTAATCGATTCTAAGAGACCTGATGTTGTGGTGCGGCAATATCGTCAAAATAATGTCGGTGTAGAAGGAGTAGTCTCCTACAGCCAATCAGTGTGCGACACCTCCGCGATGTTTCGTCACTCGCCCTGTAAGCTCAAACATCAACTTCAACGCGCAAAAGTGCGGAGCTAGTCGCTACATACCATGGCGTACGTGATATTTTCTGCTCCTCTCCAAGATGGTACTGACAAATCGCCAGGCGCACTATCCGGAGCAACGCGCTCGAGAAACTCGCCCGTCTCTCTGCGCAGGCTCCATCCATCGCAACCACATCTTCCGACTTCTCGCGGCTATTGAAAAGATGTCCAAACACGTCTGGCGCCCAACATGCATCGAATGGGGCAGATGGTGCTCCCAAGGTGCGCGTGCCCATGGTACGTCCGCGCAATGTCCAGCGTGCATCTAACGGCGGGCTCTCAGAATCAGCGGCTGATATCACGACTAGAAACTGCAGGAACTGGAGGCTATCCTGGCGCTATGTAAAGCCGCGCCGTTTATTGAATCACTCGATGTCGCAGCGCCACTCTTGCATCGTCTGTCGTCGTACCTGCCCGAGTCGTTCGCTCAGATACTATCGCCCACCCCCAGTCTGCGCGCAATCGAACCTTCGCCCTACGAGATCCTCACATACAGCCTGACATCCGCGATACTCTCACTTGGCGCCCGACATGATCAGCTTCGAACGGAGGTCGTCTCTGCAATTGCAAGTTACGTGGACAAGTGGTCAGCCGCAGCCGCAAATCTTTCAGCAGACCATTTCGAGGATAGTGAAAGAATGGAGTACACGGCAGACGGCGAGCTATCGCGCGTCATGACGCAGAGCCTATCTCTGTTGGGGCTTTTGAATGCTGCTGCTGAGCATGCAAAGTTCTGGACCGCCTACGAACGGCTTCAAATTGTCGAGCATGTGCGGGAAGCGCTGTCGGAAAAGTTTCACATAGCTTTCGAGACCGCGCTCTCCATTGTGCGCAATGCGCGCTCACATCAACACGGCCTAACAGAGTGGAGGCGCTACACGAAGCACTATGCAGTTGTTGGACGACCTCTCGGTGCCATGATCCTCCACGATGCTTTCCTTAAGCTCGTTGTCGCATCCGCCTCGATCCTGGTTGAGAGCCCGGAACGCAAGTCTCAGGATTCTATACTCGACCATTTGCAATTGTCCCTTAATCATGGTACATTGCTGGGAGATTCATCTGAGGATGCGCTTGCAGAAGGCTTGACGAAGATTGCGGTAGAAGAGATGGAGCGACTGGAAAATGATCTCGACTACCTGCAGCGAGTGGGCTCTGCATGGCAACAACGGCAGGCATCCTCTGTAAAGGCAAAGGTTCTTACTACTTACCTTTGCTGTACGGTTTACGACGATCATGTTGCGGATGCAGACGTTTTGACGGCTTGGCTTGACAACGTCCTCAACGACCCCGTACAGAGCGCAGACCATGACCTGGCATCCACCGTCTTGAAGTCCATGGTTGTCCTAGCTAAGACGTCTCCGTCCATGGCATCGAGCCTTGGTCGTTCACTGCCACGTACAATCGTTCAAGGCAACTTCGATTACCGAACTACCTCAATTGCAGCCAATTCCCTTGCCGCAGTCCTTAGTCTCTTACCTCAAGATGCCATAATCACAACCTTGTACAGTCTTGGAAACATCATAAGTGCGGGCCCCATCTCTGATCGGAACACATCCGTGTTACCTACTCTGAATGGGATCGACAAGTCTCCGCGCACCACTGGAGTTTACAATCACCAGCACGGAAGTACCATATCACTCGCACCCAGCGACGTCGAGGAACCAAATCACGTCCATACAACTGTTGTAGAGACTGTTGTATCTGTTGCGCGGAACTGCAAGGATGAAAAAGTCACAGCGTTGGCCTTGTCTATGCTCACCCAAAAAGTAGGCCGGTCAGGCAAAGCTGTCGATGTCAAGATCATCACGGAGTCGGCTTTTCTGGGAATTCACAGCCCGCCTGGAGAGTTCAGGGCGTTGCTCAAGCTTTATTCGAAATTGTCTCACGACGCTATTGTCAACGATGATCGTGCCATGTTGGAGGCTGTGAGTACCGCACACAATCTTGCACTTTGATGATCGCTAATAATTGAAACAGGTCATGAATGCGCGCCTCAACATCTCCAGGGAAATATCCGCAAACAATGCAGCGTTCGAAACATACCTTACTCAATTGCTAGACACAATTGTGAGCAAAGGAGATGCTCATGAGACGTCACATAGACATCTGCGGGATACTGAGCTTGCAGCTCAAGAGATTGCCCAGCTACTGAAACCTCTTGCCGTCCTTCTTGAACGGAATGCCGATCATGCCGATCTCTCTCAGCTTGATGACTCCATCATCACTCTTCACCGCGATGCTTGGTTCAATATTGCTGTTCATGGATTTGATCTCTCGTCTGATCTTGGCAAGCAGTACATCGAAGAACTCAGGACTTTGGCTCGATTCAGTAGACCTCTGATTGCAGAGGAACGTCCATCACTATCAGAGAGTGATATCGAGCTGAACACTGTATTGCGCCGCGGAAAATCGGCCGAACATACCAATGAGCACAGAAGGCGTTTGGCTGCATCGCTTCCTTCATGCGAGGCTGATACCAAAGCGCTCAGCTATTCCGAAGCAGTGTTCCTTAACACTGCGTATTTGGTGGAGGACCTCCGAGCCAGTACAGGTGATTGCACCAAGGCTTTGGCTTACTTTCTCGATCCAAAGCTGCGAAGTGGGCCGGTGGGCAATTGCATGTCTGCGATTGCGACAGCAGCAGTAAGAACTTACCTGAACAAGACGCTTTCCGGAAAGTCTCATTCCTTCTCCACGCCGTATCTTGCACAGCAGTTGGCGACGGTGTTTGCGGCATGCTGTCACCGGATTGCTCGAGTCCAGCAGGCAGCTGTCACATGTGCGGATATGATTATTCGCGAGGTACCTTCGACGTTGTGTCAGAAGAGTGCTCTTTTTGCTTTGTTGGAGCTTCTGTCTATGATGTGGTATAGCTGTCTCGAGGGTGAAACCGATGAATACACCTGGAAGTCCACCTTCACTTCAAAGAAAACTAATATAATGGTGGAGTTGTCCGATGATTACAGTTTCCGACGAGCAACCTTGGACTCCCTACATAAACGCGCTACGGCTTGGATAAAAGGAGCTTTGGATGCAGCCCCTCTAGACATCAAGGGCCTTCTCCAGACATATCTTTCAGAGTTTGATGACGACGCTTCTTACGGCCATGTGTCCTTTGGACGATCGTTCGCTTTAGACATGGGCTCTGTTATCCCATCCACAGACCAACGCCTCAGCGCTATAGAACGACAAGGTATCAATATTAACACCGCATCGGATTTCATAACGCAGTACACCACCCGGCAGGAATACAAGTTTCTTGATGTCGTTGATCAGGAAGAGGAATGGTTGAAGAGCGGGCCGCCTTCTGAAAACACACCCACGCTTCTCTCCCGCAGCATACAAGATGCGACTAACCTTCTGCTGGATTTAGAGAATCGCACGTTGAACCACAAGCATGTCACCATTGCAGAGCTGCGTGATATACTACGCAGGGCAGCCGCGCTCCTGTGTAGGGTGAAGACGGACCAATCGCCCATTGTTCAGCATTTGGTTGGAATTCCTTTTGCAGTGTTCTCAAAGCAATCTATCAAGTTGGGCATATCGCTATGGACGAGTGTAACCAAAGAGAACCCCCGAATGGAATCTCGCATCCTTATTGCAATCGCAGAAAACTGGGAAAACACGGTGCGAAAACAGCGTGGTCTCTTCAGTCCTACTTTGAGGTTTGTAACTAGAGATTTTAACGTGGATGCCTGCTAACAAGCCTCAAGGCACCCAGATCCTTTCTATGGCAAGCAGGAATTTGCAGCCACTGATAAAGAGACTCTGTCGAAGCGACAGCAACACATCTACAACCTGATAGCGCCCCACTTCCGACTGTTGCAATTCCTCTCTAGCCATTTCAGCGCATCCCGCCTTAGCAAGCCGGATATTGAGCGTGTGTACGTTCGACTGATACATGTTACTCTT
The DNA here is from genome assembly GCA_022701365.1 of Mycocentrospora acerina. Classification (NCBI taxonomy): domain Eukaryota; kingdom Fungi; phylum Ascomycota; class Dothideomycetes; order Pleosporales; genus Mycocentrospora; species Mycocentrospora acerina. The sequence goes on from JAKUHH010000028.1 coordinate 92,517, forward strand.
GATGCGATGAGTGCGGGCTGCTCTCAGCCACTCGCCCGTGAGGCTTACTTTCACGCCATCTTGTTGGGATTGCGTATTGCTCGGCACTGTACAACGCTATCAGCGGTCATCAGGTGGCGCCTAATGGACCGTATCTTGACTGCCGCTTTAGCATGGTTTGCTAATGCACCACAGTATGTTTAGACCAGTTCATTGAGATATTTTGCTGACAACATCAGATGGTCTTTCGGTGGTAACCGCTTACAAATCAAAGCCGAAACTCACGTTTTGGCTGATGTACAGGCCAATCTCGAAGTTCTTGGGAAGTCGACTTTGACTGCAGAATCGGCCCCGAAGCATCTCAGGGCAAAGCAAGATCTTCTATCGCTGTTAATCACTAACGAACAGACTCGCTTAACTGTATGGCTATTTCCTCTGGATTATGGCAAGAAGAACCATTTCACATCTGGACGTGCAAAGAGTGGACTCTTGGACGTAAGTAATCGCAACGCAAGAAGAAAGGCTCTGAATACTAATCATAATAGACTGCTGTGACAGCTCATCTCAAGACTGCCTGGGCAGAAAACCCGGCTATTGCTGTGCATCTTATGAAACGTTTCCAATCGCAGCGTTTGAACAGCGAAGTTCGATTCCAAGTGCTAAACTTCCCCCACAAAGTTGTAGATGAGCCGGATGCTCTCGAAATACTTCTCGGAAATCAGCTGCCCAACGATGTGTCTTTCCAGCTCAAGGTATGTAAGTTCCATTTATCTTGTTACTATAGCTAATAGTGCCAAGTATCTACTATACTGGGCTCCCGTCAATCCGATCACGGCAGTCACGTTGTTCATGCCATCGTACGGCAATCACCCCTTCATCATTCAGTATGCTATGAGGGCACTCGAGAGTCACTCTGTGGATGTCATGTTCTTTTATGTCTACCAGATTGTCCAAACACTTCGTTACGATGTTCTTGGCTATGTCGAACGATACATCATCGAGACGGCCAAGTTTTCGCAGCTGTTCGCTCATCAAATCATCTGGAACATGAAAGCCAATGCGTACAAGGACGAAGCTTCTGAAATTGTATGTATTCCTGCCAGCTTGCAACACGTAAGAGTGCTAATGTTTCCGTAGCCGGATCCAGTAAAACCCACTCTTGATAAAGTCATGGGTAGCTTAGAGTCAAGCTTCTCGGTGGAGGACCGAGCATTCTACGAGCGCGAATTCGCCTTCTTCAATGAAGTCACTGGTATTTCTGGGACGCTTCGTTCGGTTCTTCATGAGCCCAAGGAAGTAAAAAAACAGATGATTGAAGAAGAACTCCGCAAGATTCAAGTTGAAGTCGGTGTCTATCTTCCCAGTAACCCAGACGGACAGGTGATTGGAATTGACAGAAAGTCTGGTAAGCCGTTGCAAAGTCACGCCAAAACACCCTTCCTAGCGACTTTCCGCATCCGGAAAAACAAGCCCGAAGCAGATATAGAAGAAGCCGAAGAGAACGACCGTGAAGTGGCAAAGGACAATACTTACGAAACCTGGCTCTCTGCCATTTTCAAAGTAGGCGACGACTGTCGTCAAGACGTGCTCGCTCTGCAGATGATTGCCGCTTTCCGTGGCATCTTCAATACAGTCGGCTTGGACGTCTGGGTCTTCCCATACCGCGTCACAGCCACAGCTCCCGGCTGCGGTGTCATTGACGTCCTGCCCAACTCCATATCCCGCGACATGCTCGGCCGTGAAGCCGTCAACCGCCTCGACGAGTACTTTGTGAGCCGCTACGGCAACGAAGACTCGATTCGCTTCCAGGAAGCCCGCAGTAACTTTGTCAAGAGCATGGCAGCGTACAGCGTCATCTCCTTCCTGCTGCAGTTCAAGGACCGCCACAACGGAAACATTATGATTGACGACTGGGGCCACATCATCCACATTGATTTCGGCTTCTGCTTTGACATTGCGCCCGGCGGCATCAAGTTTGAGCGCGCGCCGTTCAAACTGACGGCCGAGATGATTGCCGTCATGGGCGGCTCAACGACATCGCAGCCATACCGATGGTTCGAGGAACTCACCATCAAGGCTTTCCTGGCCGCGCGCCAGCACTGCAATCATCTGAGCCAGATTGTTGAGGTCATGCTCGACAGCGGGTTGCCGTGCTTCAAGCCCGAGACCATCAAGAACTTCCGCGACCGCTTCGTGCTGGAGAGGACAGAGAGGGAAGCTGCAGATTATATGAGGGGTTTGATTCAGAAGAGTGCTAGTAGTTACTCCACGGGCACGTATGATCGCTTCCAGCTCATCACAAACGGTATTCCGTACTAGTGATTTGTTGTGTTTTTATTATTGTTGTTGTTATTGTGTTGTGGTGGTTGTTGGAAGGGAGAGGTGAGTAGATAAACGGAGGTGATGGTGGATAGGAGGAATGCAGTCGTGTTTACATGCACCCTCGTACATGTAATGATATGTGATGATGTGTGTGATGCTCACACACACTCACACACCCACACACCCACACCAGTGTGATAGCTATCAAGTCCAAATTTCATTCCATTGCTCACCGTGTTTGACACATGAAAAATACCTACCATCTCATCATTCACTGTATCAACAAGTCGTGCATATCTCACGCGGAAAGCGCCGACACTAGAAAACGCTTCAACCCAAAAGTTTGACTCACAAACTCGTCGGACTCATCCACATGCCCCACAAGTGAAGTGAGTGAGTGAGTGAGTGCCCTCTCTTCGCGCCCACCCTTCTCGACTACTTTTCCCAAAATAAAGCGACTAATCCAAGATAGTGCTTTTTATTAGTACCTTCTAAACTCACTCCACCTTTATCATTGAAGCCTACTTATCTACTTACTCACTCACCGTCAGTTGGCCAGTCGGTCGGTGTACGAGCATCAATGCCTCAAGGCCGACCGGTCCAGTCCAGTCCAGGCCAGTCCAGTCCAGTCTAGGCCAGTCCAGTTCACGCAGTTGTCACAGCCCAGCCTGATCAACTCCCCGCACACTCTCTATAGTACATGTGAAACCTATTCAGAAGCTCAGATGCGTGTAATCGTGTCTGGCATTACGTGTAAGCAAGGCCGTTGACACGTACACATGCATAATTTTTTGTATCCAAGTGCTTGGAATCTTGGTGTAGTAGTGAGTGGATTTCCACGTGTGACAGGAGGGGTTAGTATGCTGTGCAGTACCGTGGGTCTGTGGTGGATCTGAATAGTGGACGAGTACTTGGTCCGTTGAACCAGGGTTTGGGGGTGGTAGTTACCCTCGTACTCGTACGAAGGTTCTGTGCAAGTTGGTGACGGGTCGGAGGTGATGGGTGTGGAGTTGTGGACATGCGGTTTGTTATAGGTATAGGCTCAGTTTCAAGGTGTTTGCAGTTGCATCCTTTCCAACCGGCGGATACCTAGTAGTGAATAGTGATGGCTGGAAGATGGTCAACAAGATCTATGCGGCTCAGATAGGGGCATTCTAAAATTCATTTTCTTGATGCAGTGGTGGTCTGATTACAGTTTTGCATTCCATATTCGAGATTTACAACGCAGGCGTGCGAGGCGATACGGAAAGACATCCGACGGCACAAGGTACACATGTAGGTGAGGTTGTAATGGCAACAGTCGGAAAGACAAGTGTGGTGGTCTGAGGCGTGATCTAGACCAAAGCAGGCTGTAGATAAGATGTGGGAATTGTGAAATGCGAGGGAGGAGCTTTGTGTTGATAGGTTCAGATCAGAACGAAACAGTTGAAGCTCGTATGCTCGTTTGGGTTACGTGATCTTGACCAAACTCCTTGAGCACAAGAGCGGGAAGTTCTGCCGCAACCTCGATGACGAAATCAACATGGTATCGCTTACAGGTTTTCTACACATGCACTGTTTGTGCCATGGCTCCAGAAACAGCAGTCTAGATTTAGAGCCGGTGACGTATGAAACGAGAATGTAGCTGGAATGCACGAGGCTAGAGAAGTCTAGAGCTGGCTTATCGATGAGCGAGCAGGAGATCTGGGAGCCGGGCAACGTGGACTGCACTTTTGGTGTGATAGGTAATCTTCAGGACGACTCGTGTTTGTATTCTTGCCGAGGATATTCTCGCTCTAATCAAACCCTGTGAAATTGGCGACGCATTGAAGAACAAGTTGGTTTCTAGATGCGAGGAGAGCTATTTCAATCATGCTTCCTTGCAAACAAGTACCGTATTGGATAAATACGGTAGGGCAGGTTCTGGGAACAGTTACGAAATCTGGACTCGAAAGGCTCAAGCATGCTGTCAGCCTGGCGTGAGCCTCCCTAGTTGTACCCGCGACGGTCGTCGGGGAATATAGTCGAAGTAGCCATTCTCCTGCTGCCCTAGCAGTTTTTAGAATAGCCGTCACCAATCGGAGCATCGACTTTGTGGAACACCCTGTTGACGGATCCACTTTGACTACTTACCCGTTGATAAAATCGTGAATATCGTCAACACCAGTGGGGTATTGTGCCGTGATGACAGACGTCTGGTCCAGACCGTTGCCAAGGGCCGCAGTCGATGTTAAGGTGAGTGATGTACACATGTGTTCATATCGTCATACACTACAGACCGGAGTATCAGTAGTCCGCACGAAATTAGGGCCTAGTCTCCAATGCGAGTTTAGCATACAGTCAGCCATGGTGCGGGAATTGGCATTGCGACCTTTTGATGTGAGGCGCTCAAGATGCAGTAGCAGTAGCGTAACAGAAATGCTCGGTCTTGTGTTCCGGTCCGCGGGAAGCCGGTGATTGCATGTCAAAGATGCAAGGAACCAAGAGTGCTCCGGGTCACGTTCTGCAGTGCTCAAAGTCGTCCATGGCTTCCAGACAGACCCAGCGCAGTCGAGGCAGACATGACATGGTAGACACGTTGCTGTCAACCCGCGTATCGACTGGCACACCATGGCGCCGGTGCAAATTTGGTGTGCAGTTTCTGGAAAGGCACGTCTGCGCGAATTGTGCCCTGTTGGGGCTAGATGCATCAGAACAAAGGAAATCTCGGATGACGGGCGAATGTCAAGGCTGCGAGGCGTCGCAGATTTGGCGTGAAGTCCCAATGGTTGTGACGACGACCAAAATCGGCCAGGCAGAATCGTTGCGGGCACGAGGTTCGAGTAGTGTGGGAAGTGCATCTGTCTGGTCGCGGAGGTAAGCGCTTTCCCAAACCAGGGCTGTGATGGACGTGTAGGCCCCACTCTCCTGCCAGATGAGGAATACCGCACTTCTTTCAAAGATGGAATTTGATGAAAGAAGAAATCAGTGCGATGCAGCTTGCGTGTTTTCAGCTCATCTCTCAACCGCTCTTGAAGGGTAATGCGATCGTCGGACGGGCAGCGTGGCTGGAGGGCATGGGTGTCAAGATGCCTTCGAGGATTGGCCGCAGGGCTCGCTTTGCTTATTGCTCAGGACTTAAGTGTGCCTGCTGAAGCTTCGCAGAGTGCGAACGCCATGTAACGTCACCCTTGCACAGGACTATGCAGCAAATGCCCAGACGGGCTGCTTGCCGTTCAAGGGGAAGCCTGCAACCGTGTGCAGAGAGTGGCCAGCAATGTGGCCAGCAAGGTGGCCAGCTAGGACGAGCGGTCGTTGGAGAAATAGCCACGCCTGGCGTGCAGACGAGTCAATCGATCGAGCTAGCGGGCTGTAGTGGACAGCGCCCCATATTCTTATTTGCAGAAGGTTTCGCGGACTGGCGGGCATTGGACGTCGGCTGGAGCTCAGGGTCGCTGTACAGCATGCCATACAGTCTGTAATTGTACATGACGCAACGCGCCTGGCGCCCAGGAGGCTGGAGGGTAGGAGATGCATTTCGTCCGGCAGTGCGAATGCTGACCGGTGTAGAGCTGAGACTTGGGTTGCATTCCACAGGCACGTCCCCTCAGCGTCTCAGTCCAGAGAGCGTGGTGCTAGCTGGCCGCGTAGTGTACCACGGCAGCATGCAGTCGCACCGTGTATACACATGATGCAATCAGAATGACAGGCACTCGAATTGCTCCCGCACCTGCATGCAGCCCTCGTCCCCAGGCCAGGATCCTGTCGTGCTGATGCGAGTCGCAACGAGCGACTGTTGGCGCTACTCGTCGACGGGGGGGACTTCCGCGCCGGAGGTCGGGTTGGCACCAAAGGCCGAGCGGAAAACAGCCTTCAGATCTAGTGGGTCTAGCTGCGTCAATCAGACGCGGCCCAGACTGGTTCTGCTCCACTTTTCTAGCTGTGCAAGAGCCAAGCGTCACGTCTCCCGTGTCGATCAAAGATGCCTTCCAGAAACAACAATCATGGTGCTTTCGCCCTCAGCTCGAGGGCACGACAGTTGTTCGGGGCGGGGGGTCAGGCGTACGCTCGTTACAGTCAGGTACGGCACCCCCCAACTTCCGCCTTGTCTTTGCACTCACCGACGGTCGCGTTCGGGGTCGCAAGCAAGCGCTGAGGCCTCCACGGCATCGGCATAGGTTCTAGATCGCCTTCGAGCGTAACCTGCGGCCAGACCTCTTGTGTGACTTTAGCAGCTCTGAGCGGACGGCCTTTGCATACGAATCATATCGCCGATGGCGCCCTTCATCCCTCGCATCCCACTCCTTGTCCTGTACACCACTGCTTTTCCCTCCCTGTAACTCTGCCTCCGCAATTCTGCTGTCTGTTAGTCAGCCTTGTCCGCATTCGACTGTGCTGCATATCCGCCCTCGTTAGCCAAGCTCTGGTCTCGCCATTCTCCAACAGATCGCCTCGCTTTGTTTACCCACAACGTGGCCTCGCATTCTTTGAATACTATCAACTCGGAAGTCCTGGATCATCTCAGACCCCTGCATCGCCAAAGGTCGATCCCGCCCGGATGGGATTCTGAAAACATGGAGAAAGCTTCCCACGCGTCTGTTCCACCTGATATAATCGAGAGGCAGTCTCTTGCTCTCTCGCGACCAATGCCAGGTACCGTCGCTCATGCCGGCGAGCAGGGCTTCAAGGAAGAGTTGTCACGACTTTACGACCCAGTTGAAAGCAACACTCTGGAACGAGTCGTTGGACTAAAGGACGCCCTCCGCAACGCCGATACCGATAGCTTTTGGGCTTTGCTCACTGAAGGCATAGCTCACATTACCGATGCCCAATATTGTTTCGTGTCCAAGAGGGTTCTGGTCGACGACAAAGATGTTGCTGTGGAAATGCCACCGATTGGAGAACCTGGATCCTGTCTTATGGGTGAAGCTTTTTACATCAACGATGACCACGGCAATGGACCTGGCCACATTCGAAACTTCAAGTATCACGCCTACCAATGCCCCTGCGCCTACATGAAACACGACAAAATCTTCATTATCCCAGAGAGACTAAATGAATTCATCATCAACAATCCCAACGACTTGATTATACCGGGAGAGGCCTATCTTGGAATTCCATTGTTTTGGGAGGGAAAGTCCTTCGCGCATTTCGGTGTCATGTGGAACGAAGAGGCCGCTGCACGCCGTGTGCTTCCTTGGAGTTTCTTGGAAATGATACTTCACAACTTTGAAGATCTAATTCTTGATCGTTTACTCGAGGGTGATTGTTTTGCAAAAGCAGCGCAGCCCATGGATCGTGGGCAGCCCAAGATTGTCCCCCACAACGCCGTCTCGGTTGCCCAGTCTTTGAAACCGTATGCCAGGAGCCTATCACATGAGTTGCGAACACCAATGCAAGGCGTCGTTGGTATGCTTGATGTTATGATGGCCAATGTCAAGGAAGCTGCAGAAACGATGGAAATTAACGCACAAACTCGCAATATGCTCGACACTATTAGGGAGAACATTGAAGCCGTTCAAGGTTAGTTTTGTCTTTTTGAGAGTGAAGGCTTCACTTTTCTTGCGCATTTCAGCTGGTCCTACAGCCGTGACACTATCTTAATGGCAACGGATATGCGCAATGCATGACATGTAATCAGTGCTAACTAAACCACAGACAGTTCAAGACGTGCAGTTGAAGCGGCTGACAATGTTGTTCACGCCTACGACATGAATATGGGTGTTCCAGAAACCCCACTCTCTTCGCTAGATCAAACACCCAATCAATGGAATAGCTTTTGGAGTGAAATGCGACCTGATCTCTTAATTTCTGGCAATCATAAGGTTAGCAACCAATTTCGTGGAGTCAAAAGAACAAGAGAGCAAATGTCACGAGCCAATACCCATTCTCAAACACGGGTAGTCAAGAACACTCGCCAACGTATTCGAGACTCTTTTTCCTCAGAGCCTCCCACTCGGGGCGCAATGTCCTGTCCTCCTGACGTGAGCGTGAATAATCTGGATCAACGAGAGAACGACTGCTCCCACAAAACTTCATCTGGCCAATGTGTGTCGACAACTTCTCCAATGTTTGCATCAGAGCATTCTAAAGTTCCTGGGCTTCGGCACACAAATGTGAGGGAAGTACTCCAGTATGTCATCAACGACGCACTCAAAGTTGGTGGCAGGCCAGACTCGGCCGTCGCTGAAGCAACGGAAACAGGAGAGCGAATTGAGGTGCACACACGCAGCTCAGACAACGAAGCGCACACGAAATGGATCGAATGGAACGTTTCCCCTGATGTACCAGATACGATTGTGATTGACGAGAGAGACTTGGCAAAGATGATCTCTTGCGTTGCGCTAAACGCCATCAAATTCACACAAGACGGTCTGATCCAACTAAACGCAACTCTTAGTTCCAAGGACCGCTATATTACTATCAATGTCAAGGACACTGGCTCTGGCATTCCAGCCGCCTTTTTGCCCAAACTTTTCAAACCGTTCTCACGAGAAGATGATTCCATGACACGACAGAGTGAAGGCCTAGGCCTAGGATTAATGGTTGCCAAGGGAATTGCAAGAAAGCTCGGTGGCGATCTGTTCTGCTTGCGCTCCCACGTGTCTGGACCTAGCAGAGGCTCCGAGTTCGAATTGCGTGTTCCCCTCACGCCAGGGGAGATATGTAGTCGGCCATCGTCAGTGTCGGGATCACCCACTCCTTCGGTCAAGTCCCGTATGTCAATCGACCCCGAAGTATCGCACCTTGATGTTTCTTGCGCGCCTATAACTCCACCCCTAGCTGTCGATGCGTTCAAGAACGAACTTGATTGTCCAGGACCGATTGCACCACCAAATACTCCCGCCATTACCATTGATGCCAATTCCGTGCCTAGCAACCTTGGTCTGGTGACACCGCGGCGAATTGCACCACCTCCGCACCACCGCACCATTTCTAATGAATATGACTCGCAGTCCGCTGACCTTGCAAAACAATTGCCATTGAATATCCTTTTAGTGGACGATAACTCAATCAACCGTCGTGTTTTGGTCAGCATGCTAGGAAGACTGGGCTACAAGAACGTCATTACAGCATTCAATGGGAATGATGCCGTTGAAATTATGAGGCGCAATGCGCTTGCCCCTGCGTCTGAGGCCATTGACGTGGTGTTGATGGACTTGTGGATGCCATTACTAGACGGATTCCAGGCTGCCGAGGTAATTCTCGAGATGCAGGACTTGAAGCTAGCAAACAGAACACCAACGATTCTAGCAGTCAGCGCAGATGTGACCGATTCAGCCCTAGAGAGGGCCGGCAAGTGCGGGATGAGGGGATTCATCACAAAGCCCTTTGTGACGAGAGACATTGCCCGGTTGATCCGGACGTATTGTGCGGATAAGCATCAGGCTCATCATTGAGGTCTAGTAATGGCCTGCCTGGCTCGCAGCATTTACTTTTTTTTCCCTTATGTTGCACATTGTGCTTGGAGATGCACTTGACCTTGTCCTACGATACCTATAGTTTGTAATGCTGTCGGGGCATGGAACGTCAGCTTGTCATTTTCTTTGGTTCACATATTATTTTGGCTAGGGCGCTCCTGTGAGGCGAGATTTGCCCAAGATTCTTTTTTGTCACGATACCTTTGAGCGATGTAAGATGTCTGGAAGGGAGCAGACTACGACTAGTAATGAAAACTGTACTACAAGTAACGTGAAACCCTTTATTTTACAAATCGAAAGTATTCATTTCGTTGCAGAAGTGAAAACGACAAGGCTCATGTCAGTGCAGACAAATCTGAGCTGCATGCCTATGCGGGTCGATGCAGCCAAGCGAGCGTGAAGTCATCTTTGGGGTGAATCGGATGTGGGGGGCATTCCCGCCTAGGCCAAATCGCGGGGCATAAAACGCCGCGATTCTGAATGCAGGCACCGGCACCATGATTTGTGGACACGATGATGCAGGTGGAAAAAACGTGATCAAGAATGTTTCACAACCTACTTCCTCCCACGTTGTGCCTGCAGGGCGAGGCAGAAATGAATTCGGATTTGCAGACGAATCATGGAATGCACGCTTGAAACGTGGGTGCGCGTGACGAGGGACAAGAGTAGTGAGTGGAGGCCTAGTACGGAAGTCTGTGGCTAAGCTAGCGCGTTCCTCACTGGTGGCGATGGAGAGGACAGATTTCTCGAGCTTCGTTCCGAGTACCGTACTTTCTAGAAACCCATCGTGCCGGTTTTCCATTGCAAGCCGCCGTTCAATCTTTGAAATTTCTTCTTCTGTTTTTTTCCCTCTCTGCTCGCTGCGCTTGTGGAAGTCGGTCATTTGAATACTTGCGCCCTCAGCTATCTATCTGTAATCTAGGAATCGCGTCCACTTTTTTTCCCCCCCTTCGGCTACGATATCTACCCACGTCTTTGCCGGCTCTTCGTAAATTGTATCGCGCGACACGCACGCGATTTACACGCAATCGAAGCAACTGGTGAAGCTGCAGAAGGAAGATATGGAGAATGCGTACACAAAGTCGCCTGGAGAGGCGCTGAAGCACTTCCAGGTCACAGAGGGTAAGGGGCTTTCAGAGCAGCAGGTCAAGAGTCTGCGCGAGAAGCACGGCAGAAATGCCCTGCCAGAGGAGCCTCCCACGCCCATCTGGGAGCTTATACTCGAGCAGTTCAAGGATCAGCTGGTCATTATCCTGCTTGGTTCTGCAGCGGTATCTTTTGTGCTTGCGCTGTTCGAAGATGGCGAAGGCTGGACGGCATTTGTGGATCCTGCAGTTGTGAGTGGTTTCCTCTCCAGGGAAAAACAGTATGACATGCGCTAACGAGGTTTTCACACGCAGATTCTCACCATTCTCATCCTGAACGCCGTTGTTGGTGTGTCACAAGAGACCAGCGCTGAAAAGGCTATTGCCGCCCTCCAGGAGTACTCGGCCAACGAGGCCAAGGTTGTCCGCGACGGGCACATTACGCGCGTAAAGGCCGAGGATTTGGTACCTGGAGACATCGTGTCGGTGACGATTGGTGACAGGATTCCCGCCGACTGCAGGATCTTGTCTATCCAGAGCAACAGCTTCAACATCGACCAGTCCATCCTCACGGGCGAGAGTGAAAGTGTGTCCAAGGACATTCGGGCCATTGAAGATGCGAATGCTGTTAAGCAGGATCAGGTCAACATGCTATTCTCTGGTACGACTGTCGTTACTGGACACGCGAATGCGCTGGTTGTTTTGACTGGTGGAAACACGGCCATTGGAGACATTCACGAGAGCATCACTTCGCAGATTTCGCAGCCCACCCCGCTCAAGAACAAGCTCAATGACTTTGGTGACACACTTGCCAAGGTTATCACCGTCATTTGCATTCTCGTCTGGCTCATCAACATCCGCAACTTCAGCGACCCGTCCCACGGAAGCTTCACAAAGGGTGCCATCTACTACCTCAAGATTGCCGTGTCACTCGGAGTGGCTGCTATCCCTGAGGGTCTTGCTGTTGTCATCACAACTTGCTTGGCTCTCGGTACACGCAAGATGGCTGCAAGGAACGCTGTTGTCCGAAGTCTTCCATCTGTAGAGACTCTGGGAAGCTGCAGCGTCATCTGCTCGGATAAGACTGGTACCTTGACCACTAACCAAATGAGCGTCAGCAAGGTCGTTTTCATCAGCGAAGATGGTAAGGGTCTTGAAGAATTCGATGTTGAGGGAACCAGCTTTGCCCCCGAGGGTAAGATCTCTTTCCAAGGAAAGCCAATCCAGAATCTTGCTGCTTCTTCCGCAACCGTCCGACAGATCTGCGAAGTTACTGCGCTTTGCAACGAGGCCGCACTCTCATACGACAACAAGAACGGAACATATGCGCTCGTCGGTGAGCCCACTGAGGGCGCCCTTCGTGTTCTAGTCGAGAAGCTGGGTACCCCCGACACCAACTTCAACGCGAGCCGAGCCAGCACCTCTCCTGAAAACCTAGTGAACTACTCAAGCGACTTCTACGAAAACCAGTACTCCAAACTCGCGACATTCGAGTTCTCCCGCGATCGTAAGAGCATGTCTGTTTTGGTCGAGAGCGGCAACTCAAAAAAGCTTTTGGTCAAGGGCGCTCCTGAGTCTATTCTTGATCGATGCAGTGAAGTTGTTATTGGCAAGAACGGAAAGAAGGTTCCTCTCGTCGCATCACTCGCCAAACTCATTCAGCAAGAAATTGTTGAGTATGGTAACCAAGGTCTCCGTGTCATTGCGATAGCTTCCGTTGAAGATGTTGGATCCAACCCCCTTGTATCCAGGGCCAAGACTACAAAGGAATACGCCCAATTGGAGCAGAACATGACTCTTATCGGTCTCGTAGGCATGTTGGATCCTCCTCGCGCTGAAGTTCGAGCTTCGATTGCCAAGTGCCGCTCTGCTGGTATCCGCGTTGTCGTCATCACTGGTGACAACCAGAACACGGCCGAGAGCATCTGCCGACAGATTGGTGTCTTTGGTCAGGATGAGGATCTTACCGGAAAGAGCTTCACTGGCCGCCAATTCGATGACTTGAGCGACGCCGAGCAGATGGAGGCAGCCAAGCACGCCTCGCTGTTCTCGCGTACTGAGCCCACACACAAGTCGAAGCTTGTGGATCTCCTACAAAAAGCCGGCGAGGTCGTCGCTATGACTGGTGATGGTGTCAATGATGCGCCTGCTCTCAAGAAGGCTGATATTGGTGTTGCCATGGGCTCAGGAACTGATGTCGCTAAACTCGCTGCCGATATGGTCCTCGTAGACGACAACTTCGCCACAATCGAGGGTGCTGTCGAGGAAGGCCGCTCCATTTACAACAACACCCAACAGTTCATCCGCTACCTCATCTCGTCCAACATTGGCGAAGTTGTCTCCATCTTCCTCACAGCTGCCATGGGCATGCCTGAGGCTCTCATCCCCGTCCAACTTCTCTGGGTCAACCTTGTTACAGATGGTCTTCCCGCTACCGCACTCTCCTTCAACCCTGCTGATCACGACATCATGAAGCGCCAGCCTCGCAAGCGTGACGAGCCACTGATTGGAGGCTGGCTGTTCTTCCGTTACATGGTCATCGGCACGTACGTCGGCGCCGCGACCGTCTTCGGTTACGCATGGTGGTTCATGTTCAACTCTGCTGGCCCACAAATCTCTTTCTACCAGCTCCGCAACTTCCACAGCTGCTCAGCCAAGTTCCCTGAAATTGGCTGCGAGATGTTCGCCGATGCGTCTGCCAAGTCTGCATCTACTGTTTCGCTGTCGATTCTCGTTGTCATTGAGATGCTGAACGCTATGAACGCCCTGAGTTCCTCGGAGAGTCTGCTCACACTTCCATTGTGGAAGAATATGATGCTTGTCTATGCCATCTGTCTCTCCATGGCACTGCACTTTGCGCTGCTCTACGTGCCTTTCTTGCAAGGTCTCTTCAGTGTCATTCCTCTCGACTGGACTGAGTGGAAGGCCGTCCTCTTCATCAGTGCGCCCATCATGTAAGTCTCCCCCTTTTTACATTCACGCAGAAATGAGAAAACAGTTTGCTAATACGAAAATAGTGTCATCGATGAAGGACTCAAGTTCCTCGAGCGTGCATACTTTATGCAGAAGGGAAGCTTGAACTCTGATGTCGCGGCGCGTGTGCAGAATGGCCGACCGAAGAAGGAATAGAGGGCAATTGACTGTTTAGATGGATGATATTTCAGGTAGTGTAAGCGTATAGAAGAAGTTGAAGAAAGGTCATGTGCTTGTAAACATACCCCAAGAACGTATAGATCGGTTAGGAAGAATATCTCTTTGTCGATACAAGACTTTGACATGAATCAAATTACTCTCTACTTTGCCATTGCTATCTTCTCATCTTCATTCGCTTATCAAGTGACATTTTCTTTGCTGCTTGAAGTGATGATTGATGTCTGTGTGTTCTTAATGAGAGTTGAGTGTCGACTTTGATGATGCACTGCGCTCGGTTTCTGGGTGCCGCCCTGTGGACATCCGACTGCCCTTATCTTGCCACCACTGCAGAACGACCAAATTGTCGGATCCCCCCCCCCAATCCCCCGGTGTATTTAAAATAGTTCAAAGATTTTAGTTTGAATTTGCGCCGTTTATTCGCCGTCCCGTTCTAGGCCTGTCAGGTCGATAATAATGATAATACGGCATTTTCCGGAATCTTATTTTGATTTACCAATTTTTGTTGATCCTTTGCCAGCTGTCGGCATGCATCCTCAGTGTGGCAACTGTTTCACCCAACAAATGGCCATTATGGTTATGTGATGATATAGTTTGAAAAACTATCCATGAGCAGCGCTATGCAAGCCTTTGGAATGTAGCATCCGGATGCTCCGAGACCGCCTGAGAGGGCATAAAATGTTGTGTGGATTGGTTCTTCAAGGTTGAGAAGGCCGTGAGGCACAGCAATTGAGAATTCTTCAACCCGAGACATGAGACGTGAGCTCTAGTTATTCTAAGCGGAGTTGAAGAGGACATTAGGCTGGAGATTTTAATCACCAAATTAACATTATTCATTACTTCAGAGTAAGCTACACGTTCACTTCAAAGGAAGTAAAGTGGGAAAGCTTGCATAAAAATCTTAGTAAACCCAAAACTAGGTAAGGGTGAAGACAGGTCGTAGTGATCATCCGAAGTTGCCCGCTGTTGCCATCTCTACATGAAGATTTCTGGACTGATCTCCCACTGCAAGTCTCGTCATAATGCATTGATACCAGAATTTCCGGTCGCAGGTGTTCAGTGTGAGTGGATAGCTGTAGATCCGCACTCCGACATTCCACGATCTGAAGCCTTGATTTTTCAGGAGAATGACATATAAAACCGTAAGATTATGTTGTTTTACAATACTCATCTCGTCCGTACCAACCCTAAAAATTTGTCCTGCTAGCCTGAGACTTGTATCAAAGTGTTTGAATCACCTATTTCGCATTCTTCTGAAAATTTCTCGCAGTCCCAATTGGCTTACCCACTGAGCGCCAGTGCCTCTATCAACATGCTCCGTTTTCTTATTCCATGGCTGGTTTTCGCTGCCATCGCGTTCGCTGGCGCTCGCCAGTTCAGGTTGGAATTGACATGGGAGATGGGATCACCCGATGGGTATGAACGGGAAATGATCTTCATCAATGGCCAGTTCCCAGGCCCAACTTTAGAACTCCATCAAGACGAGTGGGTTGAGATTGAAGTGGCGAATAGTATGCCGTTCAACTCCTCCATTCACTGGCATGGTTAGCTCATCCACTACTTTTACTAAGAAAAATATACTTACTTGTACTCAGGTATTGAGCAAATCAACACACCTTGGGCTGACGGAGTACCGGGCATCACTCAATGGTCTATCCAGCCTGGTGCTACATTCAAGTACAAGTGGCGTGCTGATCACTACGGAAGTTATTTTTACCATGCCCATAGTCGTGGTCAGATCGACGATGGGTGCTTTGGACCTATAGTCATAAAACCAAAAGCAGGAATTGCGAAGCCTTTCAACAAGATTGATCAAAATGAGTTTGATTTGCTTGTATGGGCCGAAGCCAACGTGGAACCTCTGATCATCTCTGACTGGCGTCATCGTACATCCATACAGACCTCGGATGATCAGGTCGCTTCTGGTCTTGAGACTGCCATCTGTATGGACTCAGTTCTTTTGAATGGAAAAGGTGCCGTGAACTGCTGGTCTCGTGAAGAGATCAACCATTTCACGAAACCCGATATAGCTCCACTTCTGGCTGCCAGCAATCTTACATTGACTGATAAAGGGTAGGTTTTATTTTCGTACTTCAACGTAATTTGCTGAATGAAATAGATGCGTACCACCTCAAGTCTTCCAGACTCTTCGCGGCCCCGGTGCAGGCATCAATCTTGATGTCCTCCCTCCCCAGATTTACGACGTTTGTACCCCCACCGAGGGCTCAACTGAAGTCGTCAAGGTATCTGCCAACAGGAAATGGGCAGCCTTTGACCTGATTTCTGCTGCCAGTATTGGAACATTCACCTTTAGCGTTGACGAGCACCCGATGTGGGTGTACGCCGTGGACGGGCACTATATCGAGCCTCTCAAAGTCGATGCAGTAACCGTCTCCAATGGTGAACGGTACTCTGTTTTTCTGCAGCTGGACAAGCCACATAGCGATTACGGTATCCGAATTGCGGCTCGTACCACCGCCCAGCTCATCGATACCGTTGCCATTCTGACCTACAACACCGCTGATGGCTGTGATGATAAACAGAATAAAATGGACCCATACACTGTAGAGTCAACACCCTATTTGAATCGAGATGGTGCTCCAGCATCTGAATATGTCACCATCTTTAATCAATCATATATGCTTTCCTTCCCACCACAATTCCCACAACCCCCTCCTCCCGTTGCTCAAACCTTCAAGCTGATCGTCGGCAACGTAGTAAACGCATATACTTTTGCCCTCAACGCCACCCCTTTCAGCCACCATATGCTCGATGGCACCAACCTACCTCTCCTCTACCAACCACCAAACGCAAACAACTCCGGCGGCAACGTCACAATCACAACAAAAAACAACACCTGGGTCGACCTGATCTTCCTCATCCCCGCACTCAACGAACCAGCCCACCCGATCCACAAGCACTCCAACAAAGGCTTTGTCCTCGGTGCCGGCGAAGGCAACTTCACCTGATCAACCGTTGAAGAAGCCGCTGCAGTCGTTCCCGAGAGCTTCAATCTCAAGACTCCGCCGTACAGAGACGGGTTCGTCACACCCCACACAACTACTCTACCGACATGGTTGGCAGTTCGGTATCATGTCATCAATCCCGGCCCGTTTATAATACACTGCCATATTGACTCCCATCTAAGCGGCGGCATGGCGATGATGATTTTGGATGGTGTGGACGAGTGGCCGCAAGTCCCTGATAAGTATAAGAACTGAGAGAGTAGAACTTAGTGTGGTAAGCATTACTTCAATCTTGTAATTTTAATTTTTTTGTCTAAACATCTAGAGGGCTATTCAGGGGGTAGTTTTCTGTTTATGTAACATACATCTTTTTTCGTGTACAAAATCACCTACGTTTAGTAGCCTTGTGCATAGTTCATTTTTTTGCTTTGTCTGACAATCTGTTAAAAGACTTCTTGTTTAACATAGCTTTTCATATCTTCAAGTTTGACATACCAACTATACCAAGCTTATCATCTGCTGTCTGCTCAAGTTCTCCTCGGCCAACTTATCCATGATAGAGCCTCTTACTTGATATATTCCAGCTCTGGTGTACTTGCCATTGGCAGTCTGTTCCACCAAAAGCCCGCGATGCTTGAAAGGTGAGGAACCAGGTAAAGGCTTCAGCTCGACGATTGGCAATGCCCAGACTGTGACTTGGGATGCGGAAGAGAATCCACGCAGTGCTTTCTCTTCGTCATCAATGTCCGCTTCTCCCCAGAACAGGGCAGTAATTTTAGAGTCTGTGGAATTGGACACAGAATCGTCTTTTAGGTTGAATTGTGGGTTCATTGCCAGTTTCTGTCTTAGCCCGGTACCGGCTCTTGCGATCGGTTCGATGTGGCAGGGTATTAGATAGCCGCTGAGTGTCAGCTCGGCATGCTTCACTTGACCGTAAGGATTTTTGTCGTCCACGAGGTCTACCCTAGCGTCTTTCAAGTTGGCAAGCCGATTGCAGCATTTTTCACAGAAGGGACACTCGCTGAAAGCCCTCATATCTACTGGACCGTCTCTACTCGCCCAGCTCCAGCTCGGGGCACGATATGTCTCTGAAGGCTCGCCTTTGTTCTGCCAGAGCAAATCAAATGGAAAATGCTGACGAAACAGGCCAGCAATATATTGGTCATTGTAAGATTTCCCGATATTTTCGGCAATTCCAGCCATAGCAACGAATATATCTTTGTCTGGATACGAGAGATCGCAACGGGAGTAATCTGTCACCAAGTCCTGCCAAAGAGCATGGGTAGGATCGCCGACCTGTTGGGATAGGCCTTGAGAATCAGGTGCAGCATGTGGATTCTCATTGAGACTGAAAGTCCACTGCTGGATAGCTTTGTAATCTGGACAACTTTCTTGAAAGCCACTGGGAAATGATTCATCAGCTATCGACAAGCCGTTGCACTCCCAGAAGATGCGGTCTTCTGCAAAATGCAGAACTCGAGGCGCAAGGAACCGTTCTTGCACAACCCAACCACGCGTATACAGCGGTAATAATCTGATGCTCATCGCAGAATGGTGATGAGGAACCCGGATCGTCCAGAGAGCTCCAGTATCATACTCATAGTAGCTTAGAGGCCACTCCCATAGGACGTGGCATGGTCTCAAGAATGTTTCTGATCGCGAGGTAAATGCGCCGTCAGCCCCCTCTTCAGCCCGAGCAGCGGCAATATTGATGAGCGAGTTTGCGTACACCATGCGCATGGCTACTGTATGTTCTTGCCAATCTTCTTTACTTCCATTTCCAGACTGCATGATGCACAAACTGTCAATCCAAAGGTAGCGTATATTCAACATCCGTGTAGCGTCGATAGCATCGCGGAATGTGTTTGTGAGTTCTTCCAACGGTATACCAGATTCATAATCTTTAACATTGTCTGCTGTCAGACAGCATATCGGCTTGGGGCCCCAACAATGACTTAGTGTAGCATAGCGTTCCTTTGGCTCTTCGATTTTGGTTTTGACGAGACGAGGTCGCCCATTGGGTGCAGACACATCTAGAAGCCGCTTTGGGTACCACAGCGCATCGGCCCTAAATCCCTCGTGCTCACAACTAGAGTGGGACTCTAGGCACTGGCTTAGCCATTGCCCGGCAACCTTGAGGACCTCAGGGTCGCCGGTAGACTTGGACACTTTGGCAGCAGAAGACGGAAAGCCATCGTCTCGAACGTTCCAGGGCTGACTCGGTAAATCATTCTTGACAGCTTTTAAAAAATCAGTGTAGCCAGTAGGCTGCTCGAGATCGTTGGTGTATACAAGTTCGTAAGTCCCGCTAGAAAGCCCATGCCCAAACTCGAAAATAAGTACGCCTATCCGAGAGCTCGCTAAGCTTAACCTGAGGTCAAAGGATAGAAATGGTTTGCTCTGCTCAGAATCTACTGTTGTGTCTGGAGTTGACCCATCTGTATCATCGTCATATTGGAGGATGAGATCAGAGCAGAGGTAGCAGCCTTGCTGTCCAGCGGCTCGTAAGACTGCCGCGCTAGTGTGGTGAACACCTCTTACGACACTTGTCTTTCTTGGATTTTGCTGAAAAATCGACACGCACAGTGAGCAAAGCATCGCAAGTTAATAGTGTGTAGAAATGGATAGAAGACTTGTTGTTGTTTCGCACGCTGATTCAGGATGACATGACCAGTCAATCTAGGTATGCACGGACTGTGAGAACACGTGAACTATAGCTTCTATGGCAGGGTGATGGATTCGGATAAAATATGACAGAATGAGTGGATTTTACTGTTGGATCTTTCAGTTTTCCAATAGGAGCAAACGAACTTCAAAAACATTAAATAAACTAGAGGGGAGAAAATTTGTAACAACCGTCAGCCTTGCTCAATTACTCTCTTCACATCACCTGTCTACAGTGCTATGCTCGAAACTGGTCGTCAATCATCAAAGTTACGACATTATCTCTACATACTCGGGCGTCCACTGCTCATACTACCTTTTTCGTTATCAATCTGCGCCACAGGCACCGTCTTACTCCTACGCCTCAACACAAAGAACAAAGCAGCTCCAACCACGGCCACAACACTAAGAGCAACAAATGCTCCAATCACACCAGCAACTGCATTCGATATACCGCTTCCCTTGCGCTCGGCATTCCGTGCACTAAACGCATCACAGAACAATGCATCGCTGCCACAAACACCACACCACTGCTCCGGTGTCGTGATGGCAAACTCCTTCATCTTGGTCACGAAATCAGAATACGACAGAGAGTCTGCGGAGCCACCGAATAGCGAGAAAACCTGTGGTGTGTCGCCAACACGGGACCCATTGCGGAAGAGAAAGCGAACACGCAAATCTTCTGTATTCGAAGGGAAGACAGTGACGTTCTGGGATGTAAAGAGCTCGAAAGCCATGGTGGATGCATAGGCGGGCAGCCCGAAAAAGTCCTCCGATACGAAGGTCAATTTGCTGAGTCCAAAGAAGGCGAGGAAGGTGTCGTAGCTGCCTGCTAGAAGGGAGAACTTGAGTTTACCGCGCGAGGAAACGATGGAGTCGAGTTGGGTGAGAATACCCCCAGCGAAGGTTTTGCCGCCTATCGAGCGCGCGGAATCGTTGGCGTCGAAGTTCAATGAAAACTCGTCGCTATCTGCCAGTGTGCGGAGTTGAGACAGTCGCTCATCTGAGACGGCGCTGGCGGTGGAAGTGTTGTGAATAGACGCTACATTAAGGAGGTCGAATATATCGTATGCATTGCCATATGTGAGATTTGCCTGTGAGTAGTCGTATACACCTTTTAGATTTTCCCAGAAGGATTGATAGAACGGTGTTGTTGCTTCGACGCGCTGCTTGAAAACGGTACTTTGCTTATACGACTTGACGGAATTTGTTACCACTGGGCATTCTTCATCGCCTTTCAGCCATATGGTTTCAGGGGCATCCTCTTCTTCGCCGTGAACAACGACGTATTGATATCCATTCAGAGGCCTAGTCGTATTGGTGGCGTCTGCATTTAACCCCTCCAACGGTGGGTATAGACCTTGCAGGAACGCAGTGGCGGTGTTGAGAAGGACAGTCTGATCCGGTGCAGAAGCAAACAGTTGTGAGTTGACTGCTTTCTCTCCTGATATTCCAAGAATCTTCTTTGGTGACGATGAGTTTAGGTAAATGTTCCGGTAGTCCCCTCCAACGTTGTGACTTTGTTGGAAGCCAAGATTGGTTACATTGTAATTTTTGTAATGTTTTGAAGTTCCTGATCACTATCAGCCTCCAGCTGGGACAGATGCTATGTGTGTTCCGTACGGTCACCATGACGGGTGAATACCGTGACTCCCAAAACGGTCTCGGCCTCGATCGGAGCAAGCAAAGCGGCAACTGCGGCCAAAGTCTTGAGCGCCATCTTTCAGAAAAATACCAGTGCAAATCAAAAGTCAAAACCTGAAGGTCCTAGGATGGTCTTTGTAGTCCGCCAATGATCCCCGACAGTTACCGTACTCGACACCACGGAGATGGCCTGACGTTCGGGTCGTCGGGTATAACGCTCCCTATCGCACAAAGCTTCCAGTAACGCACAAGATACTGTCCAGATTAACAGCATGATTGGAAGAATGACATTCAAGGCCCGCTCTCCAAGCCCTTGGCGGTAGGAATTATGAGAAAAAATGAGGGGTGCCAAGCAAACCTATCTGTGATGCTTGAATACTATGCCAGCGATGCGGGAGATGCATCGTATCAAGAGCTAATTGAGTGTTCGGCATGCACCGATAATACGTAATGGTGTGGCCATTTTTCAACATCATGCATGAACCAGCGCAGAATCAGGAAACATTCTCCGGCGCATACTGATAGACGTGCAGATACACGATCTCCTCTCCAACCTCTACATCTCCTGGAAGGGAATATGTGATGGTCTTTGTTTCCTGGAATCCGGTAGCAGCCATGAGATCGAAGAAGATCTCCTCGCTGGAATGTCGCATCTTCATTGCAATTGCAACAATGACTTTGGAAGAGATGGTGGCTAGTCGATTGAGAGTACTAACAAGTGCTGGACTACTGTCGGAGTTGTACGTGCAATCCGCAGCAACAACCAGATCCATTGACGATGAAGACAACTGCAAGTGGCTCGGTAGCTCAGCGTCCCAATCTAGCTCTTCAAATACAACTGTGGACCCTTTGGCCAGACTTGCTTGACTAATGTTGCGCTCAACAATCTCCTGGGCTTCGGGGAGGTCAGTGAGGATGACTTGGGCTGCTCCGACCAGCTGGGCAAATGCTATGCCTACCATACCGCAGCCAGTTCCAAGCTCCAGAATTCGAAGTCCGTGTTTTCGTTCAGGGGGGAGCAAGCCTTCCAAGTCGGTGATATGGCAGGACAGTGTAATTCCAGCGTCCCTGTGATTATGAGTATTCCGCGTGTGTGGAGAAGAGAAAGAGAAGGTTACTTACCATAAATGTCGCGCAATGCTCTCTCCAGTTTCCTCCCAGATGCGTGCTTCTTGGTCAGTGGGTAGGGTGAAGCGTCTCTCAGCCAACTTCACAGCCTCTTTAGAATGGTCGAATGGAGCACTCCACGCTGATACTGTCCCGCAACAGTCTTCTCCAGAGAGTGAGCTGTACTCATCGCATGTGGATTTGGCACCGACTCCTACTCTGACTCGTAACGGTGAAGTTGTTCGAGATCTTGGCAAGGGAAGTGTGATAGCGAGGCTTCGCATGCCACTCGTCCACTGTACTGTTCTCCAGACAACAACTTGGTCTGATGGCGTTTCTGAAAGAAGTTCTGCCGATAGCTGGACATTGTATGGCAGGAAAGAGTCCCCGAGATCAGAGGTAATGGTGATGAGACAGTAGACTTGGCTTCTCGACGTGCCCTTCTCGGCGACGATGCGAGGCGTCTTGAGAAAGCGAATGTATCGCATTGGAGTGATTTTTGAGCAGTCTTGAAAATGTTCTTGATGGTGTTTGCACGCCAATCAGATGCAGAGGGGTGACGGAACAAAGATGGAGCGACGCTAAAAGTCGTTCTCGGGCTGCGGCAGCATGCATGTGGGGAAAAGGAATGCTCTGTCCGTGCCAGCCCTGGTGACAGCGTCGATGGAACCGAGCCGCATCTCTGCAGCCATCACGTCCTCGGTCTTGTTCTCACGCGTTCAGCAGGCAACTGCACAGCGCATGCACACGCCCACGTCCTAGAGTCAATGCGCCGTCGCATCGCATCGCGCATTTCACACCACCCGCCGACGTCACCAGCCACCTCGCTATCAGCAGCCACCATCGCCAACACCAGCGCCAACGCCAACACCAGCACGACCATCCCACCGCGACCATGTACCGCCGCGGCGACCCACGCTGGAACCGCACGATCCAGCACATTGCCGAAAACCTCGAGCAGGCCAACGAATCGGCACAGGAAAACATCTACGGCTTCACCCAATCCTACATCAACCCATGTTTCTCGTCAATCACGCAATGCCTCAACACGTGCACCGCGCCATGCTTTCCCTCTCACAACGACCGCCGACGCCATCGTGGACGGTCGCGGGGGCGCGCCGAGTCCAGCTTTGACTTCTACGACGACTGGGAGGAAGACGAGAGCGACGGGCTGCTAGGCTGGGGGAACGACAACTTCGACAGGCTGCTGGGCGGGGGAAACAGCAGCTACGGCGCGACGACGCAGCCAGGCCGGCAGTCTACCATGAACTATGCACAGCGCAATCGCGACCCCCGGTACAACACCTCACGGCGAAAGAGTGCCGCGCACGATGGAGGAGCCGACCCGACCATCATCCCCAGTTCGTCGTACTTTGGCTTTCTTGGACGCTTGCCCTTTAAGATTGGGGGCAAGGGGCTGCGATACAAGCCCTCAGCTGCTGATCTGGTCGACCACCCCGGCGCGATACGGCGGAGCGTCGAGGAGCAGCCGCTGATTGAGGACAGCGACGAGGATGCGCAAGACGGAAGCGAGTACAAGGGCCATCGTCGCCAGCGGAGCGGCACTCACACCTCAGGCCACACGACTGACTCTCTAAGCTCGCGGGGCGACATCTTCCCCAGCGAAGACGAGCTCGACGACGCCGTCCCGCTCGACGACGAATTCGCCATGGCCCTCGAGCGCCGTACAACCGGACAATGGAACGACGAGACCAGCAGTCACAAAGACAAAGCCCGGTCGTCAAGCAAACACAAAAGCAAAAACAACAGCAAACGGCCCACCGCCTCACGCGTGTCCTCCCGCACAGCCTCGTCACGCAACACGCAAGAATCCAGCCGGCGAAGCACCACCGACGACTCCCTTGCCCCCCAACGTTCCACTTCCCATTCCATCCAAGCACCCACGACCATCGACTTTAACGCAGAAACACACACCGACACGGACACCCTCGCCGACCTCCAGGAAGAAGAAGACCGCCTCCGCATCCAGGAAGAAGCAGCCATCCAGCAAAAACGCCACGATGCGCACAAGCTCGCCGTACAACGCGGGCTGCAGACTCGTTCCCCCTCGCCATCGCTTAGACCGCCACCACCACCACCGTCCACTCAGCCCCCAAATCAAATGTCAACAGTACAAGCCAGTGTGTCGCCCCTCTTGCGCTCACCAGCAAGTGGGGCGACGCCGTCTGAAGGTCTACCATTCGCTGGTTCTAGCGGCTTGCAGGACGTCTCTGCGGGGTCGGGGTCGGTGTCGCTTCCTAATGGAAGTGGGGAAGAGGGGCGCGATGGCGGTGGCGATGACGATGACGACTTTGTGCCGGCTAGGCTACCGAGTTTTGGGAGTGCGGAGTGATTGATGCGCGGGATACCTTGCGTAACGGGGTAATGTGTGGATGTTGGTAAATGGATGTTGAAGAATTTTGGGTTGGACGTGTCGAGAGTGAGTGTGAAATGACTTTATGACTTTATGAATTTTTTTATGAGTACGGAAGAATTAGCTGCAAGTAACTGCGCTGTAGAAGTTTTCGCCCGGGAAGCGATTACGTATTAATAGAAGATGTCCTATTTCCACCACTGTTACTATCAACTCTCTACATACCTATCCCCCCAAACGTGATACCCCGCTTCGTAAACCCCTGGTAAATCTCATCCAGCACTCCCCTTTTCCTCTTCCTCCCTTCTTCCTTTTCCAGCCGCTCCACCTCCTCGTCCTCATCAACCATCGCATCCTCCTCGGTTCTGGGCTTCCACGCAGCAATACTCCCGTCTGCGTGTGCCGAGTACATTTCCACGTCATGCGCACGCCAGGCTAGAGAGGTGATTCTGTCTTTTGTGGCTTGCTGGAATTTTGCAGTACTGGCAATGGCGGCGGCTTCGGCGGGCGAGGGTGCTACAGCGGGGCGACGAAGACGCTGAGATAGCTTCCCGTCGAAGAGCTCGTAGGCGAGAATTTCGTGTCCGTTGGGGTAGAACATGACATCTGCGTTGGGTTGAAGGTTGTATGCGAGAGGTAGGACGGGGATGCAGGGTGCGAGGCCGTGGTTTCTGACCATAGGGCCGAAGTTGGCGAGCGTGTTGGCGCCCGTTTCCGTATCCCAGACACGGATGCGTTGGTCGTGCCCGCAGGTTACTACGTGTCTACCATCTTCAGTCCATACGATGCCGTTAACGGGCCCTCTGTGCGCCTGTCCGCGTGTCGCGTTGCGGGAGAATGAAGATGAAGCATTTCTAAGTACACCGATGGAGTCCTCGAGGTCGAGAGCACCGAGCTCACCGATGCTGCGGCGAATGTCCCAGAAGCGGACACTGCCATCTGTGGCGCCGCTCGCGAGGACGTGTTCGCGCACAGGGCTCCATGCCGTGGATAGAATGGCGCCAGAGTGCCCAGCGAGACTGTGAGTACTTGCGCCGGAGCGAAGATCAATAAGGCGGACATTAGGGGTTTGTGTAGCACATGCGACGAGGAGATGTGATGCGATGGGCGAGAGGGCAATGTTGTAGACTACTGCGTCGAGGTCAAACGAAGCAGAGGGCGCAAGTGTTTCGCTAGAGTACAGCTTCACCGTGTGATCATACGAGGAAGTAAGGAATGCGAGGGAGTCGAAGGGGTAGAAGCAGAGCTGTGTAATCCCCAGTTTATGTTCCTCTGCGGTCTTATTCACTGTAGACAGAGGCAAGTACGTCTCCCCCGCTTCAGTCGTGTTTGTCTGTGACTCGAGGTCCCATATTGCAATAGAAGAGTCTGCACCGCCGGAGAGCAGATATCTGCCCTCAAACCTATCGATTGTGATCGCATTCACGCCAGCCACATGCGCGGGGATGCGCTCATGAGGATCGTCTTCGGAAGGGAGACGCTGGCCAAAGCTCACAGTGGATGGCTGGAGCGCATAGATGAGGCGCGAGGTTGTTGCGCGTCGGAGAACATCGTTAGAGGTGAGGCCGAAGGCGCGGTCAAGCAAGTGTTGAGTGGTCATATGCAACTACATTCTTTGGAGGTTGAGGAAGGAGCTCGAGACAGAACATGACGTCGATTCTAAGCCTTGTGAAGCTTTGACCAATGGTTTATGTAAGACATTCACTTCATCGCTAGTAGCGTTTTCACATTTTCTCAACTACAGCAACAACACCAGAGGCCAACTATGATCAAGCAAAGTAACAATCGCGGTAGATTTATGCGCCCGCCATCAGAGTCGTCAGACGGAGGTGATAGCACAAATCTGCAAAGACCTCCCAGGCGACTCGCGAACGTCTACGACGCTGTTGCAGGTGATATGACTCGATATCTGGCCTGCCAGAGTTTGCGTTGACGGTGAAAAAAGGAAACGTCACTCAGGTGGGTCTTGTTGGAAGAGTGGCAGCTGCCAAGAGCTCCAAGCAGCCTCTCCGCCCAGATGAAGTTCTTTTCAAGCAGAGCAACGCACCAGTGCGATACGAGGAAACCGATTACTACTACGCCCACGCCAGGTTGCCGCATGACCAGCAACTGCCCAGTGGTGACTTGTTAAGCGCAATAAATGCTCACATATCGAACTTGTATGCCAAGACAGAGGAACCTGGACGCCCGAAAGCCTGGAAGAGCATGGATGAGACAGCACTGATCGCTTTGGGTATTTTGATTGAAGAGACGGCGAAAGAGGCGCTGGGCAAGACGGGAGACTTGACGTTTCTTGAGGCGGCCGATGAGGAGGAGGCGAAGGCAATAGCAGCTCAAGATGAGAGAGAATACAAGAGGATGAAAAGGTCGACATTCAAGGATAAGGAAGTAGAAGAAGAGTCTGATACAAGTTTGTGGTCATCCTCTAGTGATGATTCGACCGAGGATTCCGAATGAGTGGGTTACAGAGATGTGAGAAATACGCTCAAAGAGCAAAATGAATAGGGACGTGAAAGGATCGCTCCGGCAGCAAGAGAGCAGCGGCGGGGGAAGGAGTCAAAGATAGGACATCTCAAGATATGCATGTTGCCAAGAGAAGGCTACTCATGTCTCTGAGCAGAATGTGTGCATATTGTGCCGCTGGTGGTAGTAGACTGTATGGGTCGCGACTGCCTTCCTGAGAGCTGTTAGCTTAATTTACAGTCAACAAGGCACACCTCATCGTAAATCTCAACAATTCTCCCAATCACCACACTCAATACCTTCGCCACGTATTCTGGTCATACCATTCCTAGGAATTCTATTTTCTCTTGTGCCCTCAAGCATCATGGTATGGCTACTCATCATTGTAACATGCGCAACCGCTGACTTGATGACAGGCACCTAAACTCAACCCCAACCCGCAAAAGGCAGCAGCCATTGTCGCCTACTTTCACAAGACTTCGCATGCACACAGCATCAAGGAGCTTGAAAAGACGCTGCCTCAGATTGCATCGATCAACGGTATGCAGGTCAAAGACTATCTGAATGCACTTGGAGAGGACAATAAGATTCGAGTTGAGAAGATTGGCAGCGGCAACTGGTACTGGAGTTTCCCCAGTGACGACAAAAAGGCGAAAGAAGCTGCCCGTGAAAAGGCAAAAGAAGAATGGGGCAAGGCCGATGCACAGGTTGTAGAGTACCAGTCCAAGGTAGACGCAGCAGGTGCTGCACGATCTGAAGATGACGACATGCTTATGGAGATGGGTACATAGTTTGTCCAACACTTGATCCAATGTGTTAATTTTTTCCCAGGTGACGATCGGCAGACGCTCATCATCAAGCATACACAACTCACCCAGGAGGTCAAGCAGCTGCGAACAGAGCTAGCCGCATACAGCGAGCAGGACCCAGTAGAGATGGAGAGAAAAGCAGCCGAGACTCTAAAGGCCAAGGCCAATGCGGATAAATACACTGATCAGATCTACTCGATGGAAAGTTGGTTCCGGGGAATGCTGGCGGGAAACAGGGAGGAGATTGACAATACGCTCAAGATGCTCTACGGAGACGAGTATGATGAGGAGGCGGAGGGTTTACGTGAAACGTGAGGGACATGTCAGTCTTGTATTTCTTTAAAAGAGAGAATTTGCAGCACCCAACATGGTGGAGGGAGACTAGATGTCAAATGTGGCAATATCTGGGGAGAGAACCAAGGAATTTATCCTGCATGGAGGGTGTGTACATGTATCAGGAGTAAACTTCACTGAGAGAAGATCATACGACGTATCCCTTGATAATGTGAGTTCAAAACATACACGTTCCGAAGTGAGAAAGCAATTTCTAATACACGTCGCTGTCAATGGCCTGTTCCTGTTCCGTCGTCGTAGCGCCAAAGGGCGTGAGAGAGAAGACTCGTGTGAGATGCATCAGAGTTTCTGCTGTTGCTCGTCTCGGTGCATATGAGTGTATTGTAGTAGTATTAGTGGTGTCGTGGTGTAGTGGTGTAGTGGCGTAGCAGAGTAGTGGTGTAGCAGCCACACAGGACATGGGTCAGCCCCGCATTGGCACAGCGCAGTCCTCTCTAGGGCGTGTTCGTGTCCATGCCCAGCACTCGAGAGTGGCGTTCGGCGCCGATGACACAGGCAAGCTCGGTGAGTGGACGAGCATGCCGAGTGTCACGCCCTTGCACGTACGAGCGAGAGCGAGAGCGGTCTGGACAACAACCAACCGCTTGCCCATGCTAGAAAAATATCGCGGTGCCGCAGCGTGGCCAATCAGCGCAGGCCCGACTCCGGGGACATAATTCACAAGTGATCGACTCACACCAACCCCACATCCACAGTGACGCACGCAGAGACGCATACTGGACGGTAGTGTAGTTGACTATTTTTCTTCTCTTATTCTTCTTCTTTTTCTTCTTCTTTACATTCAGTCACCCTTCTTCTTCCTTCCCCCAGCAATCACACTGCACAGCCATAGTCATGTCTGTAAGTAAATTGATCCACAATCCCCCTTGCGCCACCATTCCCACCCGCTGACACCTCCCCGCAGTTCTACATTGAAAACAAAGCCGTGGGCGATCCTGCAAACTCCGAGGACTGGCGTATCCGTGGCTACAACCCTCTCACGCCGCCCGACCTCCTGCAGAGCGAGATCCCGCAAACCACAAAGTCGCGCGACACGGTCCTCAAGGGCCGCAACGAGAGCGTCGCCGTCGTCCAGGGCAAAGACCCCCAGCAGCGTCTGCTCGTCGTCATCGGGCCCTGCTCCATCCACGACCCAGCTGCCGCCCTCGAGTACTGCGACCGCCTCGTCAAGCTCAAGGAGAAGTACCAGGATGACCTGCTCATCGTCATGCGCTCCTACCTCGAGAAGCCGCGCACGACCGTCGGCTGGAAGGGCCTGATCAACGACCCAGACATTGACAACTCGTTCAAGATCAACAAGGGTCTGCGTGTCTCGCGCCAGCTCTTCGTCGACCTGACCGAGAGGGGCATGCCACTTGCGAGCGAGATGCTCGACACAATCTCCCCCCAGTTCTTGGCCGACATGCTCAGCGTGGGTGCTATTGGTGCCAGGACAACAGAGTCCCAGCTCCACCGTGAGCTTGCTTCTGGCCTGTCTTTCCCCGTTGGCTTCAAGAACGGCACAGACGGGACGCTTGATGTCGCTGTCGACGCCATTGGCTCTGTCAAGCACCCCCACCACTTCCTCTCCGTCACCAAGCCCGGCGTTGTCGCCATTGTCGGCACCATTGGAAACGACGACTGCTTTGTCATCCTGCGCGGCGGGAAAAAGGGCACAAACTTTGACGCCAAAAGCATCAAGGAGGCGCGCGAGAAGCTCGAGTCCAAAGGCCTCAATGCCCGCCTAATGATTGACTGCAGCCACGGCAACTCTGAAAAGGACCACAGGAACCAGCCCAAGGTTGCACACGTCCTGGCCGAGCAGATTGCCGCCGGCGAGACGGGCATCATGGGCGTCATGATCGAGAGCAACATCAACGAGGGTGAGTCTTTTCTTCATTGTAACCCACACACCAACCCACCGGCCTACCCCACCCTCGACATGACTTGAAGAATCAAAAACACACACTAACACACCCCGCCACACAGGCAACCAAAAGGTCCCCGAGGAAGGCAAGGAGGGCCTCAAGTACGGCGTCAGCATTACAGACGCATGCATCAACTGGGCCGACACGGAAACCGTCCTGGAGGAGCTCGCCACCGCTGTCGCAAAACGACGCACTCTTCTCGCCCAAAACGGCACTCAGTAGTGTTTTCTTCTCTTCTCCTTTTCAAAAAAAACCCCTCTCCACTTTAACCTCTTCTCATGGTACTTTTATAAAAACTCGGACGGACGGACGGATGGATGAGCGCACGAACGAGCGAACGAATGAATGGATAAATGGCGTTTTTGTTTCTCCCCCTTTCTCCAGCGCTGACGCTTTGCGAAAAAATAACTCGAGGCAAAGACGCGGAAGGGGGGAATAGACGGGAAGATATCCAGGAGAAACTATCAAAAGTCTTTTTTTGTTTTCTTCACCACCTCATATCCTCCAACGAGCATGCGTGATGTGATTGACGTCCTGGTCTATGGTTTATCGTCTCCGCATCCTCTTTTAGGCCTGCAAACAACGGGCTTCATCAAGAGTTGGTTCTGTCAGACAGCGACGACAACGACAACAACAACAATGGTATTTATTTGGTCCAAGTCACACGTATATCAAGTGAAGTACAATAAAAAATCTGCGTCGATTTTATTTTTATCTAGGTCATGACAGATGAATTTTGCTCATAATCCTGCTCCACCCCCTTCACACACACAGTGAGTCTGAGTCCGAGTCCGATTCTAAACCCCACCGCCCACCACCCGCCGCCATTTTGTCCCATCCCATCTGCAAGAACCCGAAAAGGAAAGGCCAACAAATGAAACAAATGAAAAAGGGTATTACAGGTGAATTCGTGAAGATGTGAGAAATAAAAAAAAGGGCCATGGCACCATACCTAGTCATACTATAAAAAGTCCAAGGTCATCAAGGCAAGTAAGTCATAAAGCAGAATCTGCAGAATCTGCACCGTCGTCGTTGTAGAAACGTATTTTTTTTGCCGTTTGCAAAGCATACGCTAAAAAAGGAGTGTTCTTTTTTTTGTATTTAAAAAGTTGTGGCATTCGCGCTGCTGAGAAAGAGTAGTTGCGTGGCTTGTTTCCTGGAGCGTGCGCGTCAACGCAGAGGTGTGGTGTTGTTTGAGAAAAGAAAAAATAGCCGTGGGATGGACGTGGTGTGAGAAAAAAAACTCAAATCGAAACGGATTGGTGAAAGTCGGTCTCATGGCATCCAGAACGAAAGGAGGAACCCGCCCACGAGACGGGCAGTGTACTTGGTCTGGTTGGCGGTCGAGATGCTGACCATGCGTCGTTGCTGGAGATAATCTGCTGTGAAGCATTAGCATACTGCATCCGTCACCTTCTTCATGTTCAGAAACTCACAATTCTCCTTCACTAGCTGCGCCACCTGCCGCACAAAATTGACGCTTGTTGCATCGCCGAACCCAACCTCCTGGTCCCACGCATGATCCGGGTTGACCAATGGATTGCACTTGCGGTTGTATTTCCACCGGAAGATTTGCTGGATGAAATGAATTCTAGTGTCAATCTCTCTGCACGCGGCATCAGCCTTTTCCTGCGCTGCTCTATGATCAATACCCTCTGTTGCAGACCGGGTTGCCATGACGAGATGGATCGTCTTCTGTTGATCTTCAAGTGCCATGCACATGCCTACCACTGCCACAAAGGCGGCGAGCCACTTGTCACAGCCCTTGGATGACTTGAACATCTGCTGCAGCTTGTTGAGCAGGTTACTTTGGATTGTGTGTTGTAGGCGCGAGAAGAAGTATTTGAGTTGACGGTTCGTCATGCGTGGTGAGGTGTAGTTCTCGACGTACGCGTTGCCGTCGCGAAATGAATGCATGCGCGACAGGGTGGAGATCTTAGTCTCTTCAGCGATGGTGAGTGTGTGAGACATTATGAAGGTCACAACAATGAGGCGATACACCTCACGGAATAGATTAACCTGGATGTGATTAGTACAATACCCTCCGCAAAGCTAACATGTATGGGGCACATACCTCATCATCGCTCTTTGGCTTGACCCTTGTCATCAGCTTGAAAAGCCTTTGCTGGAAATCGTTGTCGTCCTCCATCCAGCAAAGCTCACCAAATGCATCGAGGTGATGTTCAACAATCTCGTTGATGTATTTTTCGTACCGCTTTTCGTCGCTGTGGTTTATCAGCACCATACCCAAGGCTGGGCTCTGCTTCTCGACGGCAATTCTCTCGTGAGTAACCGGGTCCGTCTTGTACTGGATTTGTTTTAACAATGCGGTTCCTCTCGGAACGAACTCATACACCTTGACTGGGAACCTAGGCATGTGATGCTGGCCACATGTCATCATGACCGTCATTTCCACGTTGCCCCAGTGTTGAATGTGATGTGTGACAAACGTCTCAAGGTGCTTGTTTTCGTGCATTTGTGTAATGAGTACAGGAAGGAAGGACTCTGCCAGGTCGATGAGTTTGATACGCGAACATCCCAAGCCACAATCTGCGTTCGGGCGCTGGGAACGCTTCAAGCATCGATCGCACGTGTCCCCCGGTCCGCACTTGTCTCTCTGCAACACGCAATGCCAACAAGCTACTATTTTCCGCATATCATGGGCTGCTTTGGCAACCGTGGGCTCCAGATGGGTTCCAAGAGTCCTGCCGCCGGATTTGCTTAAGTTTTTCGCTCCATTTCTTGAAGACTCGGGTTCTGGAGACGCATCAAATGTCATTTCGGGCACACTTCTTCCGGGTGGGAAGACGGTTTGCAATGTACTTGTAAGTTGTGGCGCCATTTGATTTGATTGCTGGGTGGGAAACTGAACCATGACCATGCCAGGGTCCGAGTGCTGATAGGCTGGGAACCTTCTGTCTGAGCTAGTAGGACTAAGTGCTGAAGCCTGTGGGCTGGCGGCCGATTGAAGCGGAGAGTGTGCATATTGATCAATCGACGATGTGCCGGGCGACGAAGGAGGAAGCTGATAACCAACAGTATAGTTCTCCGTGAACAAGGCTGACGTTTCGTCGAAGTTGACAAAATTTTGAGCATCTGGGGAAGGCGATACTCCAGTAAGGCGCATTTGAACTCCACTATGGTTGTGCACTTGGGCATATGGAGCAGCAACATTAGGGTGATGTACATAGCTCTGAGCTGCTACCGGAAACATGTTGTCCATTGGTGGTGCCGTGGGTTCGCTGGGTGAAATCAGAAAAGACGGGTCTGTAGAGTTCATGGTCCAGGAGTCCACATCAACGTTCAGGTATTCAGCGTAGTTCACGGGATCAGTTGCTGGGTCAAAGATGATTTGATCAGATCGCGGTGCTATCGACGACCTTGAAGACCCTTGACCGGACCATGGGCTCTGTTGAGGCACCTGAGTGGTGTAATTTTGATGATAGAAGCTGGAATGAGGCTGTATCGCCAGCATGTGATGCTGTTGCTGCTGTTGCTGCTGTTGGTGATGCTGGTGCTGCTGGTGCTGGTGCTGTTGTTGTTGTGTCTGATAATGGTAAGTTTGCGTATTGAGTTGTTGGTGAGTATAATGTGATTCAGCCATGGTAGCATGTAATGCTGCCTGAAGTGCTTCTTTATGTTAGTCAGGATAGCTAAAGCTGTGGATAGATATACCATGATCACTAAAGTCACTGATGTTTCCCTGAGTAGTCCAAAACATACTCGCGTCTATTGCCGGAATGGCATCCTGCGAAACCTGAGTCGACATGGCGCTTCCACTGTGGTGATAGAAATTGCTTAATTCAGAGTCAAGCATCTCCACCTCGAACGAGTCGGGATCCGGTGTTCTCACAGATGTAGGAGAGTTTGACAGGCTGCCATTGTCCCAGAGCATGTGCTCGGGTGGCTGGTCCAGGGGAAGTTCCGGTTGTTGCGAAGGATTGCGACTCAATGGCGGGGTGGTGAAGAGAGGACCAGGTGAGAGTCCGGTATGATTGATCAGGGAGCCAGTAGGTGTCTTTGATCGCTGGGCGTCATATTGGCCATATCCAAACGTAAGCGGATCGAAGAATTGGGGTTGCTCCTGGTAGTGGTATTGCTGGGAGAAAGTGGACATGATGCACAGACGGGCCGCTGGTGGCGGCCAAGCTGGATTAGAGGGACCTCAAAAACTATGCATCTAATGGCCTCCGAGATACCCAGCGCTCGACCTCTGGACTGGTGGCCTGAATGACAAAGACAAAGGACGAGTGATCGCCCTACCGAGGCCTCAGGGACGCGCGACAAGCGACAGTTCACGGGATGGTCCTGCTAGAGAAGACTTGCGACACGGCTCGAGGAAGGACGCGCAAGAAGAATCAGATCTAGGGCGGCTGAGGGGAGGATTTCAGATGGCGATAGGGCTCATGCGCTCAATGCACTCTGCCCCACGAGGACCGGTGAGCCCCCGTACATGCAGCTATTGGTTCTAGCTGCAGGCCAAACACAGCACCTGGGCTGCACCAACCCGCAACGGACGCTCGCGCTGCGAATCATTCACGGGCCACATCAAAGAGCGAATGTGCAACCTTCCTTTGTGC
Organism: Mycocentrospora acerina; assembly: GCA_022701365.1. Taxonomy (NCBI): domain Eukaryota; kingdom Fungi; phylum Ascomycota; class Dothideomycetes; order Pleosporales; genus Mycocentrospora; species Mycocentrospora acerina. The sequence continues at coordinate 127,300 of JAKUHH010000028.1, forward strand.
GCTATAGAGCGTCTCTTTGCAACCCATTTTCCTAATGCGCTATCGGGTGTTGCACGGAGAGAGGACGTTGGTGTTGCCTCGATGCCTCAGGTGTCCAGGCGTTCTCACGGCGCGCTGCGCCTCTCGCTAGGCGAAGTTTCATCAAGAAGCGGTGTTTGCAAACCGAATCATGGGTCGCACGGCTTCTGAACAAGCGCCTTCTTGCTTCTCCATGAGGCTCTGCTGCATATTGTCAAATTCACGAGAGGAATGACACGACACTGGTGTGGTTTGTTTTCTGTCGTGTTCACAAGCGGAAGCCCGCACCAGCACGATGCATTCGCGTACGAGGGGTGTGTTTCGCGAATGAGGGTTGCAGTCGAATGCCAGCGCATAGTTGTCGGTTTTGTGTGCCCAAATAGGAACTCTGCACCACAAGTTGAAGTGGATGGTAGAGGGACAGCTTTTAGTGACTATCAAGGCGGCGTTTGGACACAGCCACAACCTCAGCATCTGCCACAGTTGGAGAGGGTGCGGTTTCGTATAGGCTTTCACATTGGCGTGTTTGAGTGGATGCTGCGGACAAGGCTGGTGTTGAGGCGCAGCACTCAGCTTCATCGCAGACCGCGACTTCCCCAGACTTACCTCAAGCCCGCGTCATGGGCAGCGAACTATCGCGCCTCGCCTGTGTTCTGATCATCAGGCCGCATCAGTGCAGGACCAACCCTGAACCCAGTCGTGAACATGGCCACTTCTCCACGCCAAACCAGCATAGGCAGACGGGTGGTGGGCGGCAATCGTCTTTGAGCATCTACGTTCCTCTTGCTTCTGAAAATGTCTGGATTGCTTAGAACAATCCACTGTACGCCTGCAGCCTTGAAGCAGGCCAAAGACATGTTATCTATCTACAATCTCACTGTAGTTTAGTCCGCTTGCGTGCTTCCAGTCCGACACTCAAACTCCAGCCAATCACTGGGCTTGCCGGTCGAAAACCTCCACTCTCGGAATTGCGATGGAGTCAGGAATCCGTGAGCCTTCGACGACGCGGCTCCCCCATTGCTTTTACATCTCCTGAGAACTCGGAGGACGTTTAAAATGTTGCGGAGAAATGGAAAGCCAAGGTTGGTGTAAACTCCGAATATCATGCAAGGTTAACCGGTCCTCAGGTCTTGCGAGCCGTGTCGAATCTCGAAGATCAGGTGCGACCACACAACGCCGACATGCACAAAGTGCGAAAACAGAGGCATTGTCGATCAAGTGGGTTTCTCCTGTCTCTATTGTATGCCGGTTATTGATGCTTGCTGAAGTGCTTTTACCATGACGCGCCCATGACCAAGCCCGTTGGCACACCTCGCAAGAAGCCAGAATCTCGTCGTCGAAAAGCAGAAGTCCGACTCGAGGTGATTCAGGCATCAAGAAATCATGGAGTGCTCACCTCACTCGCTCTCAGCCCTCCAACTCTCAGAAACGACACTGGGCCCGTGAGCGTTAACAATGCATGGCCGACGCCGCCTGGCACTGCTACCACCCCGGCTGAGACGGCTCCGGAACCAGTAAGAAGCTTTTACCTAGGTTCAACTAGCTATGCAAGTGTATTTGCTGGGGAGCAGCCACTAGCGGACACTGTACATGAACAACCACCAGAACGCGTGAGCTTCACACCTTCGTCCTCGGCTAAGAGCATGGGAAATCGTCACTGCCATTCTGGTATTGGACGTTCCATCGTATCGAAACTGGCACCGTTTTACTTCTTTGAGAAATCGCTGCACATGTATTTCGAGGCTCAGAAATCTTCCGCTCTGATTGGCCCACTCGTCTTGTCAGCTCTGCCTCAGCTTCGCGCAGATTTAGAGCTGCTTAGAACTGTCGACGACGACCCATACCAGATGTATGCTGAAATGATCAAGAATACAACTAGACCCTTAAAAGTGCCATCCACAATGCTTCCGTCGGAGTTTCATACTCTGTTCACAGGTAAGAACTTGAGATGGGAAACTTTGGGCTTAGTTTTGGCCGTGGCTGCCTTCAACGCTCAATTCATCTCGCCAAGTGACCCTATATTCACACTAGACGACGGATCTATAGTTGATAGGGATAGATTCATCGAGGATGTGATACACGCAACCAATGACTGCATTAATCTCTGTCAGATGCACGGTGCCGTAAACGATATCATGGTCTGGCTCGTATATACCAACGGGCTTGTTGTGAGCAATTTCTATGGAGACAACTGTTCGTATCCCCGAATTCCCTGCTTATCCCATTTTCTCACAAGTTACAGATCACGGCACGTGGAAACGAATGAATGATAGTGTATCAGCTCTATATGCGGCCGGCATGCATTGCGAAGGGGACAACAACGGAATAACGCGTGAACCGCTCTTTCTTCGCGAGTCGAGGAGAAGAATGTACGCCGCTATCTACAGATCAGATAAGACAATGGCAACGTTCTTCGGTCGCCCTCCATTGATGGCTTGGAGATACAGTGACCGCAAGCAGCTACTTGACGTCCCTGACAGTATCATAGCTTCTGATGACCCAAACGTTGTCAACGACGCTCTCTCAAAACTAGACAGTACAGGTTGGAACACCGAAGGCCGAATCTACTCTGCTTCGCTCGTCAGACTCCGCTGCCAGCATGCTATTTTCAAAGAGCGGCTTCTAGAGCAGAGTCTTGCGGGTGAAAAGGATAGTGACGTTGTTCGAAACCTACGGTAAGAGAAATATCTCCTAAACATCGAGCTGCTCGGCTAATCGGCATAGAATAATATCAGCAGAATGCACTCAGTACTGGGAAAGTATTCCAGCACATTTGCGCTACGATATGTACGATGAAGAGGGCGCTTGGGGCGGACTAGGACCAGGTATCACCGTGCGTCTGATTTCTGGATATCTCGAGTACCTACACATGCATTTCCAAACGCAACGGCTGCTTCATCGACAAACACAAGATGCCCTACCAGCCTTATTGGACATATCGATGAAACTTTTAACGACATCCCTTGTACCCACAAAACCAAACAATGGCGTGTACGAGATACGGAGACACTTTCCAACCGTCATATTGTTTTACTGTTTTCCTGCTGCTGGTGTACTTGCTCTAGAGCTCAGAAGATGTACCATTGATGGCATTCCTTTGCCAAGCACAGTCTCGCGCTCAGATATAATTCGCAAGCTCTCAGTGTTGACTGCATGCCTCGAATATATTGTCTTGCCAGGTGATGGAAATCACAGACTATGTAACGAGTTGAACAAGATGCTTGCCCTTGTATTGGACGAAGTTCTCAACTACCAGCCTCCAGCCAATAAGGACCAAGGGAACATTGGGGAGATGTTGGATTCCGGGCTCGGGCCAGGGTTCTTCGATCTGCCGATGGTTGATGGAATGGAACCGATTCCCACAGAGGCCGAGGACTTCTTGAACTGGCTTGATAATGCAGCTTGGGGTAATACTGTAAGAACACGTTGAGAGGCATCACACTCAGAAAGAAGATTGCTAAATATGTCACAGGATTTATTCTGAACAATCAAACGATAACAGCATCATACATGGCCTTCAAGCGACATGCAGGAGCCAATTACCTGTCCTCAACCGAAACGTGACCCCAAAGCCTCCTTCCAGTTTATTACTGCCATTTTCCATGACTCATTATGGCCCCTGTGTGAGCCACAGGGGCGTACATTAAAAGATACCATATACCATTTTTCTTCCTCTCAACAACTTCCTATCTTCAATGTCCTGTTGTTCTTCGGCGGTGCTATTGCGTAGCAAAATACGCTGCGCGTGCCGCATGTTTCGACTCGTTATGCGCGATTTCCTTGTCCCTTTCCGTTCGTTCCTTAGCCGCTCGCTGCGAAATTAGCACATGCAGTTGGCCAGTTTTCGAAGTTGACGTACTTTTCTTGTTGAACATTTTGGCGAGCATTGTTTTCGTCGTAGACGTTGTACTTGTCGACTTTATAGAGGAAGCATCTGATGGTGCGTATGATGGCGGGGCGTTGGATGTGGGTTGGCAGGTGTTTGCAATCGAATCGGAGTTTGCAGTTGTTTTGGGGGACGACTTGTTGGCGAGATGGTCATTGTAGTGCTTTACGAGAAGGAGGCGGTCGTCCATCTTGAATCGATTGTGTGAGGGGAATTTTTTTATTGCGATGAATTGATATTGCGACGGCTAGATGTTGCGATGAGTAGATTGGATTATGAGGAACAAGCACGATGATGGATAAACACTATGATACTTGCACGCACCATCTTCTTTATAAGCAACAGGTATCCCATAATAATCCGATTCCTCACATTATGCACTGATTTCGCGTTACTCGCCGCATTCAGCCAAGATGCTCATTATGACTCTTATTTCTCCAGGCAGCAATTTTTTAGCCGAGTCACCCTATCAGCACTTCGGAATAAACCCCCTGGGAAGAGTAATTGTCCTATCAATTCTTCAGGCGTCCAATCCTGGCAAAGGGAACGCTAGTAAGTTGTGTTTACAAATCAGAAGACGTTCAAAAGTAGGTAAGTGAGTGAGGTTATGCGAGTGACTCGGAGTTGCAAGGCGAGGTCTGGAGGTAGAGTGCAGGAGTCGGAGTTGAATCTTACCGTGGGGATTTGTAAGGAGAGGTGAGTGGGAGTCATTTTTTTAAGTGGAGGGGAGGAGAGGGCAAGTGTTTGGTGGGAATTTATTCCCGGGAGATGAAGACGGTTCAACTTGAACGGTGTAGAGTATGTGAGTTTGAGGTGATGTGCATGCTTATCTTGGAGAAGATGGTTAGACTGACCATTTCTCCGTGGTACTACTGTGACTGGTGCTGGTATACTGCAGATGCTGGACTGAAGCATTGTTTTCGCATCGTTCGGGTGCATCAGAGCTATAGTTGCTCTCACATTAATGCATTTACGAGCTGTAGGCCTCCAATTTCTTGTATTTATTGCCATAATTCAGGCGCACAACATCACTATATAGTTTAGATGTACTTCCGAGCACCAGGGTAGAGTTGGAACCAAGTGTTTAAGTGAACGTGCAGGCGTCGATGGAGCCATGCCGATATCAATTACCTTGGAGTTGTTCTGTTCTAGTTCTATTGTGCCTACTGAATCTCACGCAAAAATTCAGTTGATGACAAATGATGGGGAGGAAATGCGCCAGGCGAGGTAGTTGAAAGACTGGAAACATAAGATACAGCAGACGCCTAACGAAGCATTTGGGAGATGACTTGCGAATGATTGATCGAAATAATGGCAACCCGTGCGTGACCTTATCAAGACCGTGAAATTTACCTAAGGAAAAATTTTTGAATTGTTTCAAGCATGTGAAGATGTGCAATTAGAAGCTAAGAAGAATTGTCGAAGACGGTGCTCTTGATGTGAAGTTGCACCCCACTAGCGCCTTCCGTGCTTCCCCCACCAATCCCCTCCCCTCACGAAATTTATCGCATCCAAGTCGAGTCGCGAAACTCGGCACCACTCAGCAAACCTACCAACTCCTATATCCATACCACTACCACTCCTCCCACTATCCCACAATCGCACGCAACCATGAAGCTCCTCACGCTCAACTTCCTCACCTGCGCCATCAAAACCTGCAAAACGGACCCTTCCTCGTTCCCCCTGCACCCGCGCGACGCAGAGCTCGAGATCCAAGAAGCAGACATCAACATGGCGTTTCTGAAGAACATTCTCCCACGACTGATGTGGAAGGAACTAGGAATTGTGTGCAAAGAGGTATGTCGTCGGTTCTGCCTGTGGAAACAATACATCCAGCAAGGAGCAGTGGGAAACGAAACAGAAAGAGAATAGAAAGGAAGAAGACATGGCGAAAAAGTGTTTTGGTTAGAAATTTCACAGCTAATAGATGGATGTTTAGTTGGGACTTCCGGATCTCCCGCCTACGCCCCCCACGGCAGAGGACCTCGTTGCGCCGTCTGCAAACGCTGCGCTCGACTCGACGGATGATGCGGTGGAGACGGAGCAGGAGCCTAGCCAGACGGCAAAGGATCTACACCGCGTGTTGCTCGAGACGTGCATCGCCGAGGGGAAGCTGGTGTGTGGGTGCTGCGGCCACGAGTATGCTGTCAAGGAGGGGGTTGCCAATTTTCTGCTGCCAGGGCATTTGGTTTGAGGGAGGATGTATGGGAGCGGATGATGAGGAAGAAAAAAAAATTCGCACGGCACGGGATATCAACGCATGATTGGCAGGGAGTAAAGAGAAGTATGGTGGTGGCGTCCCGGTGGCATGAAGAAAAAGTCATGATACCCTTTTATTTTCAATTTTCGGCATATACATGGCATGGCCTGGCGCATAGTGGAGTTTGGCCGTTTGTGGAGGATCTGCGCAATGGACGGTTCGCATATAGACGGAGCTGCTGGGCAGATATAGCATGCAGTGTAGTTGTGGGAGAGGGGACGCATTCAGAACAGTCAGTCGGTTGCGACACTGTATTCCCATCTTACGTGTGGTATCTAGCTCACTTGCAGACGCCGAACGCCAAAGTTTTTTTTTATGTCCTTGTCCGCTTCATTTCTTCTCTTTTCTTCCATTTCCCTTCCTACCTAAATCAAGACCCCAGCGCACGGTTAATCTGCACCTTCTTGTCCTCGCCCGCGCTCACAATACCAACGTCCTTGTCCCACCGTACGCTAAACACCTTGACACCCTCGCCGTGGCTCTTGGCCGGCCCACTCTGTCCCTGTCGGTGAATCGTGTACACGCTCTCGCCCGTCAGGCCCTCGCCCATGGCTCCGCCTGCACTGACGTTCCTCAGATCCCAGATCTGACACGTCCCATCGTGGCTGCCGGACACGATGTTGTACTCGGAGTTTGGATCCGTGTCGAGGGATACGACGCCGTTCTTGTGGCCGCGCAGGGTCATGACGCTGATTTGTGTGGCGGACACGCGGGGATCGACGAGCGTGATGTGGCGGGCAGAGGTGCCGGTAGCGAGGAGGTTGCGCGAGGGGATGGCGCAGAGGGAGAGGAGGGCGTGGCCGGTTGTGCGGGTGTCGACGCATGAGGATGTGGGCAAGTCCCAAGTCTTGAGGGTGTGGTCGTGCGAGGCCGAGTAGGCGACGGTCGCGTCGTCGGGCTTGAAGATGACGCTGGAGACGGGGGAGCTGTGGCCGGTGAGGGTGGACAGGGCGCCACGGGCGGGGACTGTGCGGTCAGGCTTGGACAGCTTTTGGCGCTTATTCGAGGCGGCCGTCGAGTTGGGGAGGAGGGATGCTGGCGCAACGGGGTTTTCTTTGGCGTTGCTGGAAAAGAGGGAGATGGTCGTGTCGGAGGAGGCGGACAGGATTCTGCTCGAGGGGCCGTGGACAGCAATGTCTTCGACGCCCCATCGGTGGCTGAAGAGCTCCAGGCTGGTGGTCAGGGTGCGCGCATTGTCGTCGTACTTGAACACGCGCACTGTGTTGTCCATGCCCGCGGCCACAATCTTCTTGTCCGACAGCCACTTGGCCGTCTTCAGGCTCGTAATGCGACCGCCGTTGCTCGGCGCTTCTGACGTCGCCAGCACATCGCCCGACGTATTCCACACGCGCACCAGACCATCGTAACTCGCGCTCAATATGCGCTCCTGGCCGCTCTGTATGCTCGCGCCCGACCACGTGCCCGCAGACGACGACCGCGACAGCACGTCCACGGCAGACACCCAGTCGTCGTGCTCGAAGCTCGTGACGTTTAGTGGCGGGACCAGCGCGCGCGTGTACTCGACATCCAGCGTTGTCTCAGCATTGATGCCATTCTTGGTGAGGAACTCGTCGATGGAGGTGCGCAGGAACTGGCCGTTGATCAGAATGTCAAAGGGAATGCGCTTGTCGTTGCGGTTGAGCAGGTCGTTTGCGAGGGTCGAGAGCTGGTGGCGTCCAAGAGCTGGCGTTCGAGTTAGCCACGGCGTCTATGCATCCGTCGTCGAGCGCATTCGTCTTCCCCAGCTCCGTCGCTCCACTCCCATCTGGCCAAGACTTACAAGTCTGCACAAGCAACACAGTCGGGTCCTCGGAAATCTGCAGGTTCGGGTCGCGTGTGCTGAGGCGGATCTGCACCTTTGTTTCGGCGGCGTTGGAGTCCATGGCGGGCGGTTGTGTGTGCGGTTGCGTGAGGCGTGCTGGCAGCTGTTGTTGCTCTCGAAATTTCCTTGAACTTTTTCGATCAGGCTAGCGCGGGACGCAAAGACGTTGGCCAATGGGCGCCCGCTGGTGCCGCAAAGTCCGCCTCCCGCCTAGAACACCACTGCCTCGTCTGCGTGCCTGAACAGTGAGCCTGAGCCCAAGTGCGAGACTACTGGCTTGGGCGGCTCACGTTGCGACAGTCATGTGAGCATCCAGCTGGCCTTGCTCTTCTCTGCGCCATCTAGACGTAAACCCCGGCCCTGACGTGAACCACGACCAAACAACCTTCGTTGGACTACGCTCAGACTACGTTCAGACTACGCTTCATGATTCACGTGATCTGGAGCCGCCCTTGCACGCACCTCCCTCTCCAGGGCCGCCAGCCAGACACGCCTTCTCAGAACCCGAGTTTGGGACACTAGCAGCATGGCAGAGACGGCCACGTTAACAGTCGGGTTTGCCGCCAATTAGAAGCGAGGCAATCGTCTGACATGTTAGCCTTCAGCCATCCATCTGACTGTATCCCAGGCCTCGTGCCTGATTTGTCTTCGCCTGCCGCATCAGCACCACATCTCGGAATGCACAAGGCATTCGGCATGCGAAATACCGTCATTTTGAGCACCTCGACACGATGTTGATGCCGTCGGACGTAGCATAAGGCCGTAAAACAACCTTGGTCGTGAACGCCTCATCCATCATAAATGTAAAGCCTCAACCATTACGGCGTGATGATTCCTCCGCGTTCCGAACAGGGCGCTAGCAACCCCACAACGAAGGAACGCCTCGTAATCCACAAGCCTCTATCTTTAGGTCGCATCAGCTGCGCGGATGCTACATTTGAGCTATAAAGCTGACAGTCTTTCATTCCAATCGCCGCCCCACCATTCTCTCAGGGATTCAGCATTGACCCAGTGTCAACAAAACTGAGACGAGCAACGACATATCGAACAACATAGCCCATCACAATACAACATGGGGTCCAATCAAGATTTCGTCCCCTTGGTCAAGCCAACGGCTGAGAGACCAAGGTCGCAATACCTCAAAAGCATAACACCAATCTTTGCTGGCTTGAGTGCTCTCGACCTTACAGTAAGTTGACACAAGCTAATCCTACTTGATAACCAAACCAGACACTAACACGATCTGTTTGCAGCTCATACGTGATCAGCTAAACATTTCCACGTGGGTTGCGCTTGGCGCCGTCGTCCAGGCTGCGCTTTTTGCAGTAGTTGGTCGTTTAGCTGCTCTGCCAGCCGTTGGTTTGATTTCGTATCGAGTACTCGATGCATATCTCATGGCAACAGGAGTCAAGCACAACACCTACATGGATGGCGTCATCTTGAACAAATTCTCCTCACAATACCCAGATGAGTTGGGCCAGCATGGATCCAAACCAGCCAACGGCGACATTGTCGTTTTTCTCATCGGCGCGAGAATCAACCAGTAAGTAATTTAAAAAAAATACATCCGACTTGACCACAAAGAATATACGTACTGACCCGTCACCCAGCCCCATGGGCATGCTATCCCACGGAGCCCAGCAACTCGGTGACTATTTCATAAAAATGGCCCGCTTCCTTGAAGCCCATGCGGAGGAGTTCGACTTTCTAGGCGCCTCGGGGTGGACGGGCTCTGAGCGAACTGCAGGAAACGAAATCATGACACTCATGTACTTCAAGTCAACCGAGGGCCTGCACAAGTTCGCACACCATGAAGCCCACCGCGAAGGCTGGAACTGGTGGACCAAGGGAATCAACAAGATGCCTCACCTGTCCATCTGGCACGAAGTGTACAGGTCTCCAAAGGGAAACTGGGAAAATATCTACGTCAACAGCCATCCGGATCTTATTGGTGAGTTAGCCTATAATGCGCACATACAAGTATCTGTTCGTGATTTGCTAACGCCTACTTTCCTCACAGGCGCCTCATCATTTAAAATCGATCATCCCGATGCCAAGGCAGAAGGAATTGAGCCTGGCAAGCCATTCTGGGTCAGCCCAATTGTGGATGCCAGGAGGGGTCTTCTCAAGACCAGTGCAGGTCGCCTGAGTCAGTCCAAAGCCACTGAGCATGACACCTACAATGATCCTTATGAGAAGTATGGAAAGCTTGGGTATGTACAGTGATGATTGATATAGTTTGATAGAGAGTACGCCTCTCTAAACATGGCGGATTCATTTCTTCTTCTTAGTTTCAGCCCTCAGCAATAGTCTGAGTTGAAGTTCACAATACAAAAGAAAACAGTAGGACGGAGAAGCTGAGATGGAAAAATTGGCTGGCAATTTTTATTAACTCGTCGACATTCTCTAACTTGACTTATATAGCTTCTTATAACGTAATTTTGAATTCACACTATGGTATTCTTGAATCCAGCTTGGCCATGAAATTGTGATTTTTCTCCTCTTCCAACTACGTTCACAGCTCACTCTGACCAACAACCCACCAAAGCCAACGGCCGGCATGTTACAATTTCGTCTGTGAAAATTCTCACAATTGAAAGTTGGAGGCGAGAATTCACATAATTCAGGCGATGGCGATGAGGCTGCAGTTGGAAAAGCCCATCAAGCACAATTAAGGTAGCTGTTACCCCGAGATGTAAGGAAGTTCAGGAGTGGCTTCCAAGCCCGGACAAGCATTTTTTTTTATACAATCTCAATTCTCGAGCTAGAAAGTTCAATCACTCATACTTCATACTTTGGAGAATTGCAAAGGCTAGCCAAGAAATGAATATATGAAGCACCCTGGAAACAGTGACAAGAATAATCCTCATTTGAAGCTGTTTTAGACTACATTGTATGCACTGAGTTGATTAAAGTGTATGGTACAGTCGCATGTCAAGAGTCTTGTCACAGCTCTTTGTTACGATCCTGTTCTGTACTTAGTCTTAGTAGTTAATAACCTTCTGATGCTAGTGCTAATATAGAACAGGAGTTAAGGTTAGTTCGTGAGGATAGAGTAGGTTTAGGGGAACAAGGTTAGTTAAATGTATATATTAATAATATGCTACATTTATGTGTAGATGTTAATAGTTGAATTAATTAATATGGTTTAACATATTACCATAAGAGTATTATTCTTACTGACTTTTTACTTATAACTATGCTATAATTTTAAACTATCTTGTAGTCTTAAGACTGCGCATTTTACATTTAAACATAGATAAAACCATAAGACTAAGTATAGCTCTGTAACTAGTGTCATAGTATCATATTTTACTTAGCATCTAAAAACCTTGTGTAAAGTTATAATACTTATTATATATTATTATCACTTCTTAGAAGGTTTCTTACTTAAGGCTGTGCTGCTTATATATGCTATACAATCTTTACTCTTTACTTTTGTTTACTATATTATCTTCCCTTCCTTTAGCTCTTATCTTTGTAATGCATTTATATTATAAAAAGAAGACAAGTAAGGTGAAATGTATCGTATTTAACACTATGCCTGATCAGCTTAAAGTGTGGCGCTCTATTAGAAGGTTTGATGAGTAAATTAGCACTCTGCAAATGCTACTATTGGAACGTGCCTTGTGTTCTCCCAGCCCTCAGGTAATTGTTGGTCTTGAGGCAGTTAACATGAACAGGGAAGCATCGCTGCATGATACCTTGTAGTTATGATTAATTGGTCTTCGACCCCGATTCCATCGGCTCCACTGTTCGCGTCGGCTCAGCCCTCTTCTGCTCCACTAAATGAAACCTGGATGTTGAGGTGTGGGCAGCGGCTGGTTTAGCCGCTGTCAGCTTAGGCCTCCAAGGACACGTGATCTCGATTGTGTCTGCCTCTCCTTGAGCCTGTCACTCCAGCCTCCCAAGCCAGCGACATGGGCAAAACCGCCAATCTCGCCTTGCAACATCCTCGTGATTTCTTATTGCCTGACACCTCTGCTAGAGAGTATGCTGCTTTCCACGTCTCGCCTTCTGCTTGTTGACATACAATGCACTAGAGCAACTGGCTGCTGCACTCTCTCACTACAAGGCCGCCACATCTTCGGACCTCGCTGCTATCGCACGTGCCCACCACATGTCCACATGTAACGATGCGGCTCTTATACTACAAAGAAGATGGAGAGATTAGTGTCACTGCCGACTTGGTTGATGAATACGCAATACCTCCTTATGCGATCCTGTCTCATACTTGGGGATTGGATGAGGAAGAGGTAACCTTCAAAGATCTTACAAATAATGCAGCCAAGGACAAGCCCGGCTACAAGAAAATCAAACTGTGTGGACAGCAAGCGAAGCGCGACGGCTTGCAGTACTTCTGGGTTGACACCTGCTGCATCAACAAAGAGGATAAGGCTGAGCACTCGCTAGCAATCCGGTCCATGTTCCGCTGGTACCATAACGCAGCGCGATGCTACGTATATCTGTTTGACGTGTCTAATTCGCCTCTCGGGGATGAGGGAGAAGTCACGCCGCCGCTATGGGACTCAGAGTTCCGACAATGCAAGTGGTTCACGCGCGGTTGGACGCTGCAGGAGCTTCTCGCACCCGGTGTGGTCGAGTTCTTCTCGCGCAATTGGCACAGGCTTGGTGATAGAGTATCGCTCCAGATTCAAATTCACAAGATCACATCCATTCCACATGCCGTGCTCGAGGGCGCACCCTTGTCTCAATTTAAGATCAGCGAGCGTCTTGGGTGGAGAAAAGATCGCTATACGAAGCTTGCCGAAGATGCAGCATACTCTATGTCAGGCATCCTTGACGTCGAGGTCACGCCGGTGTATGGTGAAGGCATTGAGGAAGCATTCAGACGGCTTCATGACGAGGTTCGGAAGCTGGAAGCATGCCTTCGTGACTTACGCCCTACAGACCCTCGTGATGACAAGAAACGCATCGAGGAGACAAAAGGAGGACTCTTGGAAGGTCTGTATCGCTGGGTACTTGACAACAGCAGTTTCAAGCAATGGCACAGCGACCCACAGAGCCAGCTGCTGTGGATCAAAGGCGATCCCGGCAAGGGCAAGACGATGCTGCTTTGCGGAATCATCAACGAGCTACAAAAGACTGTTGCTAGGACCATTTCTGTGTCCTACTTCTTCTGCCAGGCTAATGACTCCCGCATCAACAGCGCCACAGCTGTGCTACGCGGACTGTTGTACTTGCTTGTCAGTCAGCAGCCGGCGCTCACTGCGCACGTTCGCAAGAGGTATGATCAGGCACGCAAAAGCATGTTCGAGGATGCAAACGCATGGTTTGCTTTAACAGAGGTCTTTGCAGACGTGTTGCAGGATCCGAGCTTGGGCAATACCTACATACTTATTGACGCGCTAGACGAGTGCATCACTGATATGCCAAAACTTCTTCACTTTATCACAAAGCAGTCGTCAGAATCTTCTTGTGTTAAGTGGATAGTATCTAGCCGCAACTGGCCAGAAATCGAAGAACAGCTCGCGCATGCCGACCACAAGGTCAGACTGAGTCTTGAGCTAAACGCAGGGTCTGTATCAGCGGCTGTTAGCGTTTTCATCCAACACAAGGTCTCTCAGCTAGCACAACAGAGGAAGTATGACATGCAAACTACGGATGCGGTGTTTAAATACCTGACATCAAATGCAAACGACACCTTCTTGTGGGTGGCGTTGGTGTGTCAGGACCTTGAGAAGACAGCTAAACGGAACGTTCTAAAGAAACTGAACTCTTTCCCGCCAGGCCTTGACGCATTGTACGAGAGGATGATGCAGCAGATCAGCGCGTCGGATGATGCTGAGCTTTGCAAACAGGTGCTGGCTTCGATCACGCTCGTGTATCGGCCAATCACGCTGGCGGAGCTGATAACTCTCACTGAGCTGCTCGAAGATATTGCAGACGAAGCGGAGGCGCAGGAGATCGTCAGCCTCTGTGGGTCGTTTCTTACACTTCGAGAAGACATAGTCTACTTTGTACATCAGTCCGCAAAGGATTTCATTTTCGCAAAGGCGTCTAATGCGGTCTTTCCAGGTGGAATTGAAGACGCTCATCATGCGATCTTCTCGAAGTCGTTAGCGATGCTGTCTAGAACATTGCACAGGGACATGTATGGTCTGAAAGCGATGGGCCATCTTATTAGTAACGTCACACAGCCTGATCCAGATCCATTAGCAGCTTTACGTTACCAATGTGTCTATTGGATCGACCATCTTTACGATTCAAAACCTAAGCTTTGGGCAAGCAATAATCGTAACTTTCAAACTAGGGAGACAGTTGATAAATTTCTAAGAACAAAGTATCTTTACTGGCTAGAGGGGCTCAGTCTCTGCAAGAGTCTGGGAAGAGGTGTAGTCTCTATGACAAAACTGTTGTCATTAGTGCAGGTATAGGACCCAAAAAATTGTAACATTATCTAGATGCTAATGGGAGCAGGATACGCCGGATCAAGATCAACTAACCAAGCTTGTCCAAGAGGCACGGCGGTTCGTAATGTATCACAGAGGAGCGATTGAGGGCTACCCTCTTCAAACTTATGCATCTGCGCTGTTGTTCAGTCCAACATGTAGCCTGATTAGACAGCTATTTCAGCACGAAGAGCCGGAAGGAATCAAGATTGTGCCACCTATGAGCGGTAACTGGAGCGCGTGCCTACAGACCCTCGAGGGCCATAGCGATACTGTCACGTCAGTCACCTTCTCGCACGACTCGGCCAAGCTGGCATCAGCGGCGGATGACAAGACGGTCAAGATCTGGGATGCGAGCAGCGGCGCGTGCCTGCAGACCCTTAAGGGCCATAGCAGTACTGTCAGGTCAGTCGCCTTCTCGCATGACTCGGCTAAGCTGGCGTCAGCGGCGTCTGATAAGACGGTCAAGATCTGGGATGCAAGCAGCGGCGCGTGCCTGCAGACCCTTAAGGGCCATAGTGATATTGTCACATCAGTCGCCTTCTCGCACGACTCGGCTCAGTTGGCGTCAGGGTCATGGGACAAGACGGTTAAGATCTGGGATGCAAGCAGCGGCGCGTGCCTGCAGACCCTTGAGGGCCATAGCAATACTGTCACATCAGTCGCCTTCTCCCACGCGTCGGTTCAGCTAGCGTCGGCGTCATATGACAAGACGGTTAAGATCTGGGATGCGAGCAGCGGCGCATGCCTGCGGACCCTAGAGGGTCATAGAAACTATGTCACGTCAGTTGCCTTTTCGCATGACTCAGCCCAGCTGGCGTCGGCGTCGTGGGACAAGACAGTCAAGATCTGGGATGCCAACAGCGACGCGTGCCTGCAGACCCTTGAGGGCCATAGCGATACTGTCACGTCAGCCACCTTCTCGCACGACTCGGCCAAGCTGGCGTCAGCGTCGTATGACAAGACGGTTAAGATCTGGGATGCCAGCAGCGGCGCATGCCTGCAGACCCTTGAGGGCCATAGCGATGTTGTCACATCAATCGCCTTTTCGCACGACTCGGCCCAGCTAGCGTCGGCGTCGTATGAAAAGACAGTTAAGATCTGGGATGCGAGCAGCGTCGCGTGCCTGCAGGCCTTCGAGGGCCATAGCAGTACTGTCAGGTCAATCACTTTCTCGCACGACTCGACCCAGCTGGCATCAGCGTCGGGGGACAGGACGGTCAAGATCTGGGATGCGAGCAGCGGCGCATGCCTGCGGACCCTAGAGGGTCATAGAAACTATGTCACGTCAGTCACCTTCTCGCATGACTCGGCCCAGCTGGCGTCGGCATCGTGGGACAATACGGTCAAGATCTGGGATGCCAACAGCGGCGCGTGCCTGCGGACTCTCGAGGGTCATAGCCACTATGTCACATCAGTCACCTTCTCGCACGACTCAGCCAAGCTGGCGTCGGCGTCGGGGGACAGGACGGTCAAGATCTGGGATGCGAGCAGCGGCGCATGCCTGCAGACCCTCAAGGGCCATAGCGACTATGTCACGTCAGTCGCCTTCTCACACGACTCAGCCCAGCTGGCGTCGGGGTCGTGGGACAATACGGTCAAGATCTGGGATGCAAGCAGCGGCGCGTGCCTGCAGACCCCTTATGTCGGCAGAGCTCTTCTGAACTTATCCTTTGAACACACTGGCTCTTGTCTCTATACTGACATAGGTACTATTGTTATTCAACCCTTAGAAGTTTCTAGCACAAATGATAAAGAGGAACTTGCGCAACCCTTGTATCACGGCACAAGCCTTAGTGCAGACCGCATATGGATTAAGCATGCTGACAACAACATGCTGTGGGTGCCATCAGAGTATCGGCCATCATGCTTTTCTGTTAGCGGGCTCACAGTTGCAATGGGTGTTGGTTCTGGAAGGGTATGGAGTTGCAGGATCGATCCTTAACAGCTGCTCGGCATATATGTTTGTAGCAACAATGAGCAAAGGGTGATTCTCCTCTTTGTACTACATTTCTTTATTATTACTATTTTAAAGAAGAGGACAAGATACGCAGATTTACATATGCTTTAGATAGCCAAATTAAAATTGCGAGAACCCACAAGAATACAGGTGTCGCTCTATGATGTTATCGACACAAAATTCTACGTTACCGCCCTAGATGGTCCGTGCTCTGGGTGGAGGCTCGCTGGCAACGCCAGGGAAGAGTGACGAGAGCGATGAGATCTGGTGGGGAGGACGGAGGTGCGTTCTAAAAAATAGCTATCACCTAGCATGCCTATCTAAGCTTCTAGGAATGCGCCACACTTAAAGTCTATTAGGCAAAGCATTAAATAGAATACATTTAGCCTTGCAGTTGTATTGTTGGCTACAATTACACTAGAGTCTGCTTGTAACGACACAGGTAAGAAGAGAGTGATCCGAATGGGGTCCGAATTTTCCACTACGAGGCATATGGGAGTGTTGGGGCTAGAGGGTATACCAAAGATACTATTCTCTACACCTATAGGTCTTGTACAAAAGGATACAGAAAAACTACTCTACAAAGCTTCATAACCTGCAACCTTTTATACACCCCTTTTTAGGATTGCCATGTTAGGGCGAGTACAGAACGGGTGGCTTTCAGATAGGTGTCGGTTGACTCAGGGGTAATGGTGGGATGTGACGTTGTGAACGTTACAGCTGCTTGTACAGGCTGTCTAATTCTTATAAGCTGCACAATCCCCGCTTTATGTTCAGGTTTGTAACACTAAGCTGCAACTTTACGCATCCTTGAACAAGTCTTAACAGCTTTACTTATCTTGTTGCAATGATTATCTAATAAGTTATAATATATTCAATTATTAGCATGCATATTAGACTCATAATCTCTTATATTAGTCTTGTAAACGTAGTTAAATTTAGAGTGCGTGATTTAGAGTTTGCAGGGGCATAAGGCCTGAGCATTGCTGCGACAAGAATTTTGACCTATTACTGTAATACTAAACACCGCTTTCAGTGTACTTGAGTAAATAAAGACTGATTTGAAGATGGCATTGATCTCCACCAGTGATTATAATATAAATATAAACACCATCCTACCTAAGCGAACAGATCGAGCCCACCTTCCTTCACTTAACCTCAACATGAACCCGAGCTAGATTAGAAACCCTGGCGTACGGCGTGCTTGCGTCTCCTTCACGATGGGAAGCCACACGCAGCACGACAGTGTAGTTACCAGGGGATGCATAAGTGAAAGCCTTTTCCACTATTACAGTCTCGCTAGGGGCACCGAAAGGTGCAGCTGTGAAATTTCCGATGCCGAAGAAATCCCATTCAGTAGCGATGATCTTGCCAGTACCCGGAGGAGCATCGATTCTAGCGTAGAAAGTTGTAGGATTTTCAACATTTGCGCCGGGGGAGCTATTCTCAACAACGCTCAGCTGGATAGTAGGCTGGATGCCGCCGCGCTCAGCTGCATTCTCGGAGATGACGACTTCGTTTTCAGACGTAATGTTGTACCTGGTAGCATCCGGGGGGGTAACACTGTTCTCAACCCACGCGCTCAGATCGCGCAGTGCCTGTTCGTAGATGCCAACATAATCAACTACCAATGCTGTTCGGGCACCATCTGGTCCTTCAAAGTGGTGGTCTGCGTTGTCGTTATACCAGATACGGTAATTGTCTTCAAAGCCGTCACCGAGCGATTGCTTGGCCTGGCTTCTGTACCAAGAGGCGTGCCACGGAAAGGCGTCACTATCCATGAGGTTTTGGATCGCAATGATCTTACCCTTGATGGCTCCGGTGTGTGTTCCTCCGCCTGAAACATTCTCTGAGATGGACCTGGATACGTCAACGGAACGCTTTGGATAGATGGAGGATCCGTCAGCATTTCGGAATTGGTCGAAGCCAATGAAACCTGCTCGATCGGGTACTTGGTATCGGTAGTAGGCATGTAGAGCCAGGAACAACCTGTTGCTAACACCTATCTTTGCTCCTTGAGTCAGACTGGCGAGAAGCTGTGCATCATTCGAGACGCCAGTACCAGTCAACTGCAAGGTCTTGGTGGTCTGGTTAAGAAAACCTCGGATATTTCCAAGTATGGTAGTCCCACTGGAAGAGTATAATCTAACATCAAAGCCGTACATATCGTATTGAGTCGTGGCTGGTATTAAGACGTCGTTCAGCGTGATAGTTATCGGGATGTCTTCCCTGTCACGCTCTACCATCAGAACAGTCGTATTAAATTCAACCAAAGCCTTCCTTATTAAGTCGCCGAGTGGGCTTTGTTCGACACCCAGATAGCCCGGTTTCGTCCAGAAGTCAGTAACATATGTAGGATCGAACCTTTCGACTACAGGTGCTATGGTGAATAAGGTCGACCGGTTCGCTGCAACTCCAAAGTCTTCCCAGGTACGTAATGGAACCCCCATTCTAGTCACTTCAAGCAACATTTCTCGTTCTATCAAGTCAAGACCTGCGTAAGGATTACCGCTACCTCCAAGCCTCAGAGCATTCTGAATCTGAGACATCTTGCTTTGTAGGACAAATCCAGCTAACGCCCGTACGCTAGGACTGTTCGGCACAGATATAGGTACAGCTTGTATAATAGGAACAGCGCCGTCCCACACCCCAATAGAGTTCTCAATCCCGCCAATCGTCTGGAAAGACCCGCCACTGCCGCCGTAGAGGTAGCCGTAGATGCGACTTGTACAGTTTTTATAATATCTTTGCGCTACGATTTTGGAAAACTTTGCTGCAGCGGCTTCAGCGCGGTAACCTTGCGTCCCCGTAACTTGGACGGTGTATGCGCAGCTGTCCAGCCCAAAGCCGATGGTTTTATTGGTAGCGTTGGCCTGCTGGGTAGGAAAGGTAAACTGGAAGAACCTGCCATCCCACTGACCTGGAAGTGGAAAGTAGAAATGGAACAGTATTTCGGTCTTAGCAAAGTGCCCTACAACCTGAAGATGAGGAGCTGGTTCGATCTGATAGGTTTCACTGTCGATGACGGGGGTGCCATAGATGGAATCCACACAGTCTGGGGTGATGAAAACCGGCCCATTCGGACCAGTTTTTGGCTTGCAAGAAGGTGGCGTATTATCAAAAGTAGAGGTGACAATCTCGAAAAGTGCAACAAGTGTAATCAAGACAACAATTAGTGTTAGTAGGTGCCTTGCACGAGGTGCCATTGCTGAATTTCCGCAGACTGCTTCGTAGCGAGACTGATGATGGGAAGCTGCAGAAATAACTTCTGGATTGGAAGAATATACTCAAGGACAAATCTCGGAGTACTCGATGAGCTTTTGTACCCACAGTTCTTCTTCTGCGTATTGCAGCGTATCTCGTATTCTATCCGCAGAGTCCACTCCAAGGTCTTGAACTTGTACAAGACGCGCGTCATATCCGAACCTAGTTTTCTACAGCGCTTTGGATTTAAGTCTTTGTTCCAATGCGCAATCGTTAGAAAATATTGGGCTTGCTGACAGATGATCACGAATAGGCAGGATCACAGCCCCCCAAGACAGGACATTGCTACCAAGTTGACAGCACCCACCCACATTACCAATTCAACGTTTCTCGGAAGATCAATTACCCGTCTTACAGGACCACCCGTACTTGTATTTTCACCTTCGCTTTCCCATAACACTGCACAACCCTACAACCCCCGCAACCAGCGGCGGTGCCACCCTCCCGAAATTCTTCAACTGTCGTTGCCTCATCAACATCTGCACCTCCCTCTTCACCTCTCCTTCCATTTTAACCCTATATGCAACCGCCTCGTAATCT
Organism: Mycocentrospora acerina; assembly: GCA_022701365.1. NCBI lineage: Eukaryota > Fungi > Ascomycota > Dothideomycetes > Pleosporales > Mycocentrospora > Mycocentrospora acerina. The sequence goes on from JAKUHH010000028.1 coordinate 147,463, forward strand.
ACTCCACGCAGCCATTAATCGAGAAAATTGCCACAATCTCGTGCGGCACCACCAACATCAAAACCACAACACGCACTGCCCAGTTCTTCCATTTTGCCGCACCTTCTGGATCTGGCAGTAGCGAGGCTAGTATAATGCTGATGAGGAGTAGAGTAGCCAGTGTACGGGATGCGCGTATGAGATATTTCCGCCCTCGGGTGACGGTTAGTGTGAACTGGCGGGCGGCGAGTTTTGGTAGGAGGGCTTGCGCGTAAGGTATTACCTAGGTAGAGAGGCAGAAGGAGAGACCTGTTAGGATTAGGAGGGGCAAATTTTAATGATTCAAAGGGTATGAGGAGGAGGGGGGTGCCGGCAAAGGAAATGAGGGGTGTTGTGAGGGCTAGTTGGAGGGTGTGCACGGCTTGGGGGAAGGTGTTGGAGGACATGGTAGTTGTGTGTGTTTTTGAGGTTTAGATAGGATTCTCTTTTGATTCTAAAATTGTCTCTCCTTCTCTACTCTTCTCAATAAACCTTTATTAAATGCTATATACTCCAATAATTGTGGGCCTTATCACTAATTACACCATGTACTAACATCGAGGACATTAAATGGAGGGCCTGATCTTTGGACCTTCACTGAAGAAGTATCACCGCGACGGACTCAGACCTGGAGTGTTGATTGGTGGTGTTCCCTCCAAAATTCAAAAACGTAGTTTTATAGTTTTTGCTGAGCGATCTCTATGACGTTGTTGGCCTTGCTCTCTTGTAGGTTGCGAGTCCCCGATGTCCGACCTCATATACAGTAGCTATTGCGCTTCTACCGATTAGTAGATAGTTAATTCTTATTTTTCTTACAGTAGTATTGAACTTAGGGTCTCTTACACGCCCATATTCCACTGGATCTGTGGTCAAGGAAAATGAAGCGGCATTAATGCTCCAGATTACCTATATATTGCTTATGACATCACCGGATACTTGCTCTCGTTCTGTGACTGATTCTTCGTCATCTGCAGCTTGTATAACAGCATCTCCCATTCTAATTTACATTCAAACAGCATAGCAAAGAGCTTTAAAATAGAAATACAGCACCGTAGTTCTATCAATCAAGTTACACGTCGACAAAGAAATGTCTGCCTACGCGATCTTGGGCGCAACAGACAATGTCGGCCTAAGCATTCTCAAAACCCTCGAAACGCATCCAAAATCTCAATCTGACATCCATGAACTCGTCCGTTCCCGTACCAACCCTCGCATTAAGGTTTTCGAAGGCAACATATCCTCCACACCCACCCTCATCTAATGCCTCGAAAACACCAAAGTCGTACTCCTCACCGTCGCCATAACATTCAACGATCCAAGCTGTAGCATCGTACTCGATACCTTCCGCACTGTCGTCTCCGCCCTCCAAGCGATAAGAGCAGAAACTCCGCCCTCCAAGCCTCCACGCCTCGTCGTGCTCAGCTCCGCAAGTCTCAACAAGAATTTCTGGCGCGGCATCCCGAAATTTATGCATGACATCATGTGGGCTACCAACTCAAAAATATATACCGATCTCGCGAATGTGGAGGCCTATTTGCGTGAGCAAGAGGAGTGGCCGAGCAGCACTTTTGTCATGCTGGGTGGGTTGACGCATGGTTTGCGGCAGAGACATGAGTTGAGTACAGAGAGATAACAGACGTTTATTGGGTTTTTAGATTTGGCAGCGGGGATTGTGGGGGTTGTGGACGCGGAGGGAGATGTGTGAGATGGAGCGCATGTCAGTGTAGTGTTGAAGGGCGGGCGGAGAGCCAAGTTTGAGTGGTGGACGCCAGTGGTGCTGGGGAACGGGGTACTGTGCCATCTATTTCCGTAGGTATATGAGTGCCTGTCCTAAGTTGAAAGAAGAGGGTGTCTGCAAATAAAATCAACTGGCATGGAAAGTCCTCGAACTGAAAAAGGTTGATTTTGTGAAAGGCTCCCAATTCAATTTTCGAGTGGGTTTAAGCCATGCGTAGACAACTACTAAATTACAAAATGTAGCGGTTTCCGTTGCCTGTAACTAATGCCCAACCATGGCCTGGCCTGCCGGAGCATATCTGTTGCCTTCGGGCTTAGCAGCGTCAAGGATCTTCCGCATCTCCTGTTGCTCTTCCTCCGTCAAATCAATGTTGCGAGACGCAAAGTTCTCTTCCAGACGCTTCGCCTTGGTTGTGCCTGGGATGGCAATCATGCCCTGGGCCGCTACCCAAGCTAGAGCAATCTGTGTGAGGGTGCAACCTTTTCGGGTAGCGAGCTTCTTGACCTCCACCACGATTGCTCGGTTCTTGTAAAAATTCTCGCCTTGAAATTTTGGCGCTGTGGGTTGATTGAGTTAGCCTTGCAAGATTCTAATTACGTGGGCATGTATAGCGTGGACAAGACTCACATGAGCGACGGAAGTCATCAGGCGCAAAGTCGTCTGGAGATTTGTAAGGGAAGTCATCAACGAGCCACCCGTGACCCAGCGGGCTATATGCTACATATGCAATCCCCAGTTCTTTGGCGGTGCTGATCAGGGAATCAGTCTCATGCAGGGTTTCAAAAGCTGAGTACTCTGCTTGGAGTGCATCGATCTTGGCGACTAGGGTAGACGGTTAGCAACGATTTGACAACATCGATTAAGGGAGGAGAGACTTACTTGAGTTGGCTTTGCGTAATGTTGAGGCAGAACACTCTGATAGACCGATGTACTTGGTTTTTCCCTGCTTGCGAATTTCGTCGAGTGCAGAAATAGATTCCTCAAGCGGAGTTTCTATACATGTCGAGTTAATGGACGCTGTTCTGAATAAAACACAGGGCTTACGTACTGGGATCGATGCGGTGGAGGTAGTAGAGATCGGGTGTGAAACCAAGTCGCTCGATGGTTCCTTCAATGTATGTCTTGATGTGAGTGGCCGAGTTGGTGACCTTGCCATCTCCAAAGCAATCGAATCCGCATTTCGAGGCGACTACAGCGTTGATGATCAGTAAGCTGGGTTCAAGTTTGGATATAGTGTTGAATTACTGAAAACCTTGTCGCGAACGTTGTGCTTTCTAATGAAGTCGCCCAGGAGTTTTTCGTTGACGCCTGCCTGGTAGACAACCTGATTCGCATAATGTCAGTATCCATCACTTCGGTCTATAGGATCCCGGCTTACCGCTGTATCCCAGAATGTGCATCCAAGTTCAATTGCTTTCAGTAGAACTGGCTCAGCTTCCTCGAGGCTTAGGTTGCTCCCCAGCGCGAAGCTGATGCCCATGGCACCGAAGCCGGGGGATGGAACTTCAATGTCGCCAAAGGGGATTGTCTTGACCATTGTGATGGGCAAATGATTAGATAAGCTGGAATCTGGGTGTAAATCAAGAGTGATTGAGATGAATGGTGTTGTAAGTAACGATATTGACAGTTGCTTCTCTTGTGCATGGTGTAATGAGCAAGCCCTTTATACACTACCATCGCTCTTTCGATCCGGAGTTACTGCAGAGCAGCTGCAACCTGCTGACAGCTTTAACGCAAAATGTTCTGTGAGTGGGACTGCGACATACATCGTTCCGTGATTCTACCGACCGAAAAGTGGGATTGGGAGGAGTTACGATGCTCTATCCGGTGTTACACGGGTTTAAGGATATATCCAGTGACGTCATTTGCTTGCAGAACGACTGAGGTACATCATCGAGAAAACTCTCTTCGCCTCACGTCTATCCAAAAGTGGAACACATTTCTAAGGTCTCGTATGATGCTACTGAAATGTGATCTCGTCTCAACCGCATCATGTGACAACCAAAAGGCTAGTGCACAAGTGGAATAGCGTCAATGGGAAGGACCTTGCAACTACTGAACGCTGTCTGCCACACAAACTCCTCGGTAAAGGCTGGATCTGGGGATTAACTTGGGAAGATGGCATTAACATCACGCGTACACATAGTTCGTCACGGTGAGAGTCTGCATAATGTTCAGCGCGGGTACCCTCATCGCGACCCACCCCTAACAAAGAGAGGAGAATACACGACGAAGAATATCAAGCTCTCTGTAATGCCAGATCTTATACTCATATCGCCCATGACACGTACAATACAGACGGCGATGAACATGTTCCCGAACCTGCGGGAGTCTGTGCCTTTCTCGATCCCTGTCCAGATTTGGCCCGATCTTCGAGAAGCGCACGATGCGATCTGCAATAAAGGCGCCTCGCGTACCGAACTGCAGTCAAATTTCCCGCAGTTTGATTTCTCAGAGTGTCACGAAGAATGGGACTATCCAGCTCATACAGCTGCTGGTGCCTCGACCCGGGCGGAGAATGTCCGAAAGAGATTGAAGTCACTCTCGGCAGTCTATCAAAACATCGCTGTCATCACTCATCGAGGGTTCAAAGCCTACCTCGTGAAAGGGAGGCGATTTGGGCTTTGCGATATAAGGACGTATCGATTTGGTACGGATGAGGAGGTGCTTGACAAGGACATGAGAATAGGTGTGAACTGCGACACACTACAAGAGCAAGACTTTGGCCCTTCACTGCTGGTACTACAAGACAAATGAATACATTAGAGTTTGTTGGTCTTTGACAAAGGGAGATGCGGCATATAAGTGGTTGCGCCCCCTATCCCGCTATCCAAGAATGGTAAAGCATTTCAAAGCACTTGGCAATCTCGCATCGCTGTCAACTCATTACCCCACAAATTCGTGTATTCTTCACGATCGGTTGGCTTAGTCTCGCTCGAGCTTCGATCAAAAGCGTTGATCTGATTTATCGAAAATTACTTTGGGAAGTATTGGCAAACACGGTCCTACGGAGTGGCAGGCAAGTAAATTTACCCACTCGCCGTCACGAATGTGTAACCAATAGTCCGCAAGTCCACACGGTGACATTCGACGAGTTTGTAGGGTACGCCGTGATGGATGTAATTTGAAATAGCTTAGCTGGTTCATGTACACTTGTCGGACATTCTCCTTTGAGCGGTTTTTTGGTCGGTTAGATACGAGAGCACAAGCCGTCAATACGATGGCTAGACAATTGCCGAGTCCACGCTTTAACAAAACTCTTCTACCTTCACCGCCACACGGGATGTCCCAGTACAGACGTCACGAAGCATCGCTAGTACGTTGATATAAATGATCTAATGATTGGTTTATGGAAGAAGGCACAAATGAATAGCTTGACGGGTATAATACAAATACAAAGAATGTAACTTCATTAGTAGCTAATGAGACCAAAGAGATTGAAGATGGATGCCACCGCGACGTTGCGTGCCTTGATAATATCTGCAGCCTTCTCGGCTACCGCATACATTGTGGCCTGCAAGTGTGTGGCGGGAAGTAAGGGAATGATACTCGCGTCGACAATACTGAGACCCTTTGTGTTGTACACAGTCAAGTCGCTGCCAACGACACCTCCGTACGCTGCCGGCATCATTGCACAACTACCTGACATGTGCGCGAAGGAGGCCTTGAGAGCGTTTTGCTGGATCAAAGCGTCAATGATTTCGTCGTCGGTCTGAGCCGCGACACCGGGAGTGAGTTCAAAAGGAGAGAACTTTTTGAGTTCAGGTCTTGCCCAGTACTTCCTGGTATACCTGACCATCTCGACAATGATTTGCTTGTCAACAGGGTTCTGAAACGTATTCCACTGAACCACTGGGTTGCCGTATTTGTCGGACGGGTTCAGAGTGATGGTACCGCGCGACAATGGGCGCTGAAGGGCACTCACAGCCAGACCAAAAGGTGCCATGGGAAACTCGCCGACGGCTGCATCGCTGCGCGAGTGAAGGTTTGCAATAATGTCGCGCTGCTTTGTGTATCCTCGCAAAAGGTTTGAGTCGTCGTACACAGATGGGAGGAAATTACGCACGTTCTGAGCCTTGATAGTCTGCACGATTTGCATGTACTTGTCCGTAATGCTCTGTAGACTTAGAAATGCCAGGCTGCTACCGTGGGCTTGAGTGATTGGCCCAGTTCTGTTAGCCTGGTATTGGGCCCACGCTGAAGCGTTGAACACAGGATCCAAAGCGCTCAGGGGATTCGGAGTTGCCATATTCTTCAAATCAAAGAATGCGTTGGCATTGGGATGATCCTGCATATTGGCGCCGACGGCAGGCATATCCTTTTTCACTGTCACACCTGCAGCTGTGAGAACGTTCCTGGGACCGAGTCCACTGAGCTGGAGGAGTTGGGGAGTGAAAACAGCTCCAGCCGCAAGGATGACTTCACGTCTTGCCCAGACCTGCTTGACTGAGTTGTCTGAGCGCGAGACAAATTGGACGCCCTTGGCTTTGAGACCTGTAAGCAGACCTTGGTCAAAGAGAACTTCATTGACCTTCTTGCCAGTGATTAAGACAAGATTGCTGCGGGTCTTGACAGGGTCATAGTATGCGTTTTTGGCATGGGAACGGGTTTGTGTCTTGGGCTGAAGAGCAGTGGGAATCCAAAAGGCTCCAACAGCAGTGCCAGAAGCGTGTTCTCGTGGTGTAGAAGTACCCTGGCCCTTGTATGCTGCCCATATAGTCTTGGTGTCGGCGTACTCGAAGTTAGGAAAGGAGGCTTGGACTGGCCCGTTTGTGCCATAATATGATGCATCGTACGTGATTCCAAATTCTTTGACGTTGGAAGCCAAGGGAGGTGTAAAGGTGGTAGACTTTTTGAAGTAGTAGAGAAGGCTGTTCCAATTCCAACCACTATTGCCAAGTTGCTCCCATGCATCGTAATCGGCAGCCGATGCGCGGTCAAAAGCCATACCATTTACCACTGACCCGCCACCTACTACGTTACCTACGTAAACTGGCTGTGACTGACCGCCAGTGTTGGCGTCAGGAGCAGAGGCAATGTCATACATCAAGTCAAGATTGAGGTTGTTCGCAAACGCGGGTGCTTGGGTTGATATATCATCGCTGGCATAGCCATTCTCAATCACCAGAACGGTGCCTGAACGAAGGGTTAGAAGCAGACTTGTTGGGAGACTATGTTTTACTGACGGTCTTTGTCTTCACTCAATCGATTTGCAACAGTAAGCCCGGTAAGCCCACCGCCCACCACAATATAGTCAAATGTCTTCCCTCCGACATCTGGCTCAGCACCGTTCCCCGCTTGGTTCGGTACATCCCACCCACTCGGGATGAGAGGGCTAAGAAAGAGAAGATTAATTAAGAATGTCATATTTTAAAAAGAGTGACTGTTCACCAACCGAATGGCGCAAATTTCATTGAGTAAGGGGCATGTTTGGGTTTAAGAAGCATGCAGCGGATATAACTGTGGAGCCAAGGTAGAAAGACTATTCACCCTGAACGCGTGAGTGCTGCGTGATGCGTATCCATAGTCGCGTGCCGCTTGTACACCGCAGTAACACGAATCCAAATGCGCCACATTTGGCCATCAGGCACAATCTTGCCGGGTCGATATCCAATTCTTGTTTGGCTCCTTGGTTTCGGGGAGCCATACAATGTGCTTATAGGATTAGAGTTCGTGGCCCCTCCAAAATGACATGGCGGCGAGGTTAGGGGCGGCCGATAGTCCTTCAGACTGTCATAGTACTTCCCCAAGTAGAATAGCGAATTATAGTTTGCGAGCCAATATCAACATAATAAGCGACAAGATGAACCCTGTCCACGTGAACCAGATCGTGGCGAGGGTCGAGATGCTGGAGCGCCAACCATGATTATTTGCACGTGGAAGTGGAGAGCTGCTGCGTCAGGATGCGAGTCTATGTATGCAGGAACCCGTAGTACATGAGCTTGGCTCTAGCGTGTATTCCAGATTTGGGCTGCCTACCTGCTTGTTAGCCGAGTCGCCCCGTCTAGGTCATGCAGTGGTTTGCCAGCTGAGTGAAGGATTCGTGGATCTCGCGGCGGACCGTGGAAAAACTCCGGGTAGATCTTTCCCTTCTCGGCTAGGTACATGCGTGTGATGCACGCCATATCACGACCCGAAACGTCGAAACTTCTGCACCTTGTCGCCTTATGTCCACTCTCCAGCCTATATGCATCTTTTCCCGCAGCCGAGCCCCTAACAGCTTAATGTAGGCTCTGTGCGTGCTGTAGCTCAGTGTTTGACTTGTGCGTGGCGTCTCACCCTCTTCAAGCTACGCCAGATACACTCATTGCACACCTGACTTTTGCCATGCAACGGCTCGTGGCGTATTGACCTGCGGTAGCATTCTGCTCTCGATGGCACTGATAATTCTAATACCTGTCGAATCAGGCAACATCCGCGATAACACAAACCATGTCCACGCGTTTCTCCGCGCATATTACGAGAATATTCCTGTCCAAGCATCTAATGCTATTTTAATGCCAAGCGATAAATTGGCAGCCAATAACAGAAATACGCTTCCCGTGGTTGCTACTCGGGAGAATCGCGAACCGGCCCATATTCGATAGACTGAATGGGTACGTCCCAGACATCGGCCAACTCCGTGGAACAGCCACAAGCGCTTGACACCAGCCGTTTTCGCAGCGGGTAAATGTCTCCTAGGGGAAATAGTACCAAATCCCGTGCAACGGCGCAATCACAAACCCCATTCTCGGCGAAGACTTGCTGCCAGCCGGCCTGGTGACAGATGTCGCACAACTAGGGCAGATCTCTCGAACGAACTAGAACAACTAAATCGCTGGCTGCAAGAGCTACAGTTGCCCTTGAAGTGCCAATACGCTTAGTCTAGAGCATGCAGCCGTAGCCTGCATAGCGGTTTGCTCAGTCTTGAGTTGAGTTTTCCGGTGCAAAGTGAACCAGGAACTGTAACTGGTATCGTATGTTTCTGATGGAGGTTTTGGAACGAACGACTCGGCCATGTGGGACAGATCTGCCCCCATCGTAACTGTATTCCTGATTCGTGTGCCGCGAAACAAACGCACGTTCTGGCGTGTGGCACGAGAGCCACGTGTCGAGGCACCAGGGACAACCTTCCGGATTGGCCCGTCTGTCGCAGAGCGGTCCGTCCACTCTGTTTATCTGGTGTCACGAACTATAATACCAAGCAGCTCACTCCACCACTATTTCGTGCACGCTCTCACTCTTATGACGATATCGAGTTTACTCAAAACCTGACCCCCACGTGCGGTCCGAGTGTCCGAGTCCCAGGGTTATTTTCTTCCTCTTGACTCCACAACATTGTCTTCTTGACATTGGGTTACCACCATGTCTGCCCCAGCAGCTGCTCCTTCAGGGCTACCGTTGGACAACCGCACGAAGGACTTGAAGATACCCATCATCACACTTATAGTGTTTAGCTCGATATTTGTTTTTATGCGTCTGAGCATCAGCTTGAAGAACAGGAACTACTTCTTGCTAACGGATCACCTTCTTTGGACCGGACATGTACGTCGCAATGAAAGCTCACTTTTCAAATCTATTGATTGACATTATTCGCAGGTTTTGGCGATTGTTGGAGCTTCGTTTGCCTACATGACAGCCGACCATGGCGGCGGCAGACACATTTGGGATCCGGTTTTGACTCCAGACAATTTGGAAAAGTATCTAAAGTACCTTTGGTTCGGACAATTGTTCAACCTGTACGGTATGGCTTTGATCAAATTGAGCATTTGCGCCTACATCCTCATACTCGACTTTTCCAGAGGCTTCCGCATTGTAATATGGCTTTCAGTGGTCATCCACATTAGCATTAACTTTGTATTCCCCTCTGTCATTCTGTTAGGAGAGTGCACACCCATCTCGAAGCATTGGGACGTTAAAGGCACACAGCCCGGGTCTTGCTGGGGCGCCAAACCCAGAGTTATATCAGGTTCGAATCACTGCACTCGACGTTCAAATCGTTGTCATTAACGTAGATTAGGATATTCCGGGGCCGCGACAAACATTCTAACAGACCTCATCTACACGATTGCACCACTTGTATACATTTCCCGCGTTCAGCTACCTAGGCGTACCCTCTGGGGTGTTCGTGCCGTCTTCCTACTCGGTCTCATGTAAGTGTCTTGGTTCTAGGGATCCGTACAAGTCTCATGCCTACGCAGAACAACCACCATCTCTGCTTTCAAACTCTCCGAGATGAAAGCCCTCAACGAATCACCAGACCCCACGTACACCTCGGTCAACCTGAGCATCTTCGCAATCGCCGAGGTGTTTGTAGGCGCATTTACGGCATCTTTGCCCCCTCTGCGAAAAACGTTTGAAACGCAGCTCCGAAAAGTGATCCCCGAGACAATGTTTGGCTCGTCGCGAGGAACTCGCAATAGCTACGCGATGAAGGGGGTTGTAAGCCAGCAGAGCACCAAAGCCTCGAGGCCAAAGCATGATCTCGACAACGACAGCGAGCACACCATTCTCCAAAACAACCAAACTGCCGACTCAAAAGCGTCAGAGAATACGATTGTGTGCACCACGCAAGTGAGCATGGTCGTCGATGATCAGGATCCGCCGCGGTCTCGTAACGACGACTGGGTTTGATGATCTGGTAACCAGAAAGACAGTCGCAATGACTTGATTCATGACCATTTCCGCACAACAAATTAAATTTTCTATCTGCAGCGCTATTTTCCTGGAGTCGCTTTTGCAGCCTTGTCACCCTCATCGATCCCTGCCAGCTAGTGTGCCGATGCAAACTCTCAGGTAGATCGATCTCTCACAAGCACACACACACACACATACACATACTGATGCAAGGAATCGAATCTACACACCCAAGGTACGATCCGGGTTCCGTTTGTAACATGACTTTTGTGCAAAGGTTAATCCCACAAACAGTTTTGGCCGAACCAGCCCCGACTTTTGATGCAGCGGCCCCGCAATTTAAGCTCGACGCCACCTCCTTCAAAGTCAACATTACGATGTGGTCTCGAACCTGATTGAGCCCGTCAGACATTGACTCTGGCGCTCAACAATAAAACGGCGCGTCTAGGCGGGGGTCTTGACATGAGCAAATAGGAGAAAAGTGCTTATCCATGTTGGAACAGTGACTTGCCACTGGATACATGGCAATGTACATTCCGAAGAGACCATGAGTAGGTAGTAGTGGTGTCGCACCAGCACATCTCACGAATCGCAGCACAGGTTATCTCCGACTTTTTGTTTATAGATTCTCGATTAGGCAAACGGGCCGGCTATCGTCCGCCGCTACATGTATGCATACAGGACGTAGGCCGAGGAGTCAGGGGCCAATGGCGCAATACCAGTAATATTAATCGCTCCGCATAGCCATGTTGACACCTTTTTCCCGATGTAGTAGCGCGTAAATGGATAACCACTTCTCCACTCGGCAGTTGTGACGACGGTGTACGTGTATCAAGCATCGAGTTTCTCTTTTCTGAATCACGTCGATCCTCTCAACAAGATTTCCCCTTTCACTTTCCGACTCCCGGCGAGAGCAACATGTAGATCTTTGTACAATCTTGCCCCGGTATTTTTCTCGTACCTGGCCTGGCATTTGCACAACATTGTACCGAATCAGATCAGATCAGATCAGATCAGACGAGATCAGATTGCATCGCTCCTTTGCCATGGCCATGTCAAATATTAATCTCCGTTTCCGCCGTCTACTGCCCCCAAACGCTGCATAAAACTAGGATAAAATCCTCGGCGGTGATTTATTTCTTTCCAAAATAAATAATAATGCATATAAGGGCATTTTTGATACATATATATATATATGTGTACATGTTTAAATTTAAATTTATTTATAAAAACACGAATGCATGTATTCAAAACACTTCTTTTCACTTCCCTTGCTCTTATAATTTACCATTGTCACTATCCACTCACTCCCTTTACAACACGCCAGCACAAAAAGAAAATTTCCCATGCCCATGCCCATGCCCACGCTCAGCGCGCCTAATTCTGACCGACCGACCGACCGATACACGCCCACTTTCTCGGTGCTTACACGGCGAGTGGGTGCATTTATATATATATATATATATAAATACGTAGCACAAGCCCACATGGTACACGATACACGATACACGATACACAATACACGATACACAATACACGATACATGGCAACCCGATCCTTCCAGCACGAGACAAGATGAAAGAATTCAAGGCGTGTAGAAAGGGGGGAGGGGGAAGCCCATTGTCCTACTTATTTACTTGTTCGCTTGCTTGCTTGCTTACTTTCTCTTCTTGCAAGGTGGGATCTGCACAAGGATGGATGAATGAATGAATGAATGGATAAGTACATGGCTAACCTACCCAGCATCTACGTACATGAATTATGACTTGAGATGGGCTGCCTGCCTGCTTACCTGCCTACCTACCTACCCAGATAGACACCCGTGATGTGATGTATATGATCCTTCCCCATGCACGAACTGAAATGGTATGACGTGACGTGATGTGATGTGACGTGACGTGTTGGATTTCTTTTTTCCGCGGATAAACGGACGGATGGACGGATGGATGGATGGATGGATGGACAGACAGACAGGGTGTTTATTCGTGTTTTTTTTCGGTGGTACAAAGGGGATGACGAGGTTGGATAGATGGGTAAAGTGAGTGAGTGAGTGAGTAAGTGGGTAGGTAAGTGAGTAAAAAAATCAAGCATCCGTCATCCATCATCCATCACAAACAAACAAACAAAACCTCTGACATGTTTTCCGAGTCGGAGTAAAAAAAATGGAAGGGGGACGTATATGTAAATTCACGACGCTAGATTCATCAAGGAATGAATGATTGAACGAACGAACGAATGAAGGAATGAATTAAGGTAATAAATTGTAAAGCTAAGATTTGAATTCGAAGGAAAAAAAAAGTATAAATCACTACTTGGTAACACCACCACCATCCCCTTCCGTATCCCCACCACCTTCTCTCTTCATCTCTGTCTCCATCTCCATCTCCCCTCCTTGCATCAAATGTTGAAACCGGCGCTTCACCTCCCCCACTTCAGCCTCGAGATCGCACTCCCACAGCCAGCGAAAGCGGTCATTGAGATGGGCCACAACGGCCGGCATGTCTGCGCCCACGGGTCCACAAAAGTTGTATACGTCGGCGCACTCCTGGCTGGTGCGGACTTGTTTCTGGGCGCGGGGCCGGCGCACAGCATCGTATGCTTTGAATGCGGCGATGATGTGTTGGTGTGTCGAGGAGGAAGGGGATGAAGAGGAGCATGATGAAGAGGAAGAGGAGCATGAAGAAGAATAAGCATAAGAAGAAGAAGATGATGATGATGATGACGATGAAGAAGAAGATGAAGAGGAAGAGGAGTGTGCCAATCCCAGGACGTGGGACAGAACGAGTGCGTCTTCAAGACACATTCCTGCGCCTGCGGCTTGGTGGGGGCCGCCTGCGTGAGCAACATCACCGAGCAGGCAGATTGCGCCGGAAAAGTAGGTGGAGGTGTCGGGGTGGTGGAAGATGGCCCAGCGGGTTGGGGCGGCCCAGTCGAGCAGGCGCAAGAGTCTGGGGTCTGGGTTTGCAGAGTAAAAGTCGTCGAGCATGGCTTGGCGGGAGACGGGGAGGGTGGAGTCGGCGTGGGGCCAGGGGAGGGCGTCTTTGATAAAGGCGACGACGTTCATGGAGAGGCCGCGGTGGATGGGGTAGGTGGCCATGTTGGCGTTGGGGGCCATGAACATTTTGGCGTCAGTGGCATGGTCGCCCAGGATGGTGCGCGCGTCGTCCATGGGGATGATGGCGCGGTAAACGTAGCGGTGCGTGTATACGGGATCGACCAACTCTGGGTAACGGTCGCCGAGGACAATGCCTCGCGATAGACCTCTGATGCCGTCACAGCATACGACGGCGGTGTGTGTGGCGGTTTGGCCGTCTGAGAAAGCAAGCGTTACACGGCCGTTGCTCTGGGATATGCTCTTGATTCTCTTGTTGAACTGCACTGCATCGGTAGGGATTAAACTGGTCATAATGTCCAACAGATCCTTTCGGTGTGCGCCCGTCCTTTCAAAATACTCGGCTCCCCATCCGCCTTGTCCCCACCACGCCTCTCCTTCTCCCAGGCCTTGTTCCATGCGCATGCCCTCCATCATCAGGTGCTTCTTGGCCGGATTCAAGTTGCCCGTGGCAACGCGCGTGTACATGTCACGAAAACGCTTGTCAATCATGTCCATGGCGCGCAGTGCATTCGGCCCCAGCCCAACACCTGCGCCAAGGGTGGAGAATGCTGCTGCCGACTCGTAGAGCGTAAAGGGGACGTTGAGGCGATTGAGTCCAATTGCGAGAGCGAGTCCGCCGATTCCTGCGCCGACAATGGCAACGTTGAAGGCCTGCTGTGCCATTGTTTCTGCCCTCTGGTGTGAATGGACGGAGTCGGCTTGGAATACAAAAGAGCAGTGCAAGGTTGTTATTTGAACAAACAACCTTTGTGATGTACGTACGTAAGTACTAGCTGAGCCACACAAGCATCGTAACCGGACATAACCATGGAGCTAGCTGGGATCCAAGTCAGCCAAACGCCGTGTTTATTCCAGTTCAACTCCCTTGGCGCGCTCAGGTGTTTGTAGTGCATTGGTGCGGCTGGGGGTAGGAACATGCTGCCAAATAGGCGTGTGGTCTCGATCTCGGGAATCAGAAAGCTTGTGTGCGGTAGTGTGGCGGCGGATGGAGGTGGATAGTACGGGTGGATAGTACGGGTGGATAGTACGGGTGGATAATACGGGTGGTTGATGCAGGGTCCAGAGATCCTATCAGATGCAGTTGCTGTGCGGCAGCTTGCTTCCGATGGCGTCGGTTGGACGACTGTCGGCTGGGAATGGATTGAGATGGGCGTGGGTGTGGGTGCAGACAGCCGCAAGCAAGCAAGCATACGAAGCCTGGTGGGAAATGATCGGCGTGTTGGTAATGTTGGCCATGCCCGCCGCTGTTAGAAGACGACTTTGCAAGGCGTCATGTGATGGGCGCAATGTAAATGACACAACCAAAGACGGCTCTTGAAAGGCGTCATGCAAAAGACACAAGCAAAGACATTTTCAAAGACACCTTTTAAAAGACGCCATGTAAAAGAACATTCAAAGACACTCTCAAAGACGCCTCTCACCCTGGGCCGGGTTGTGGGCCGGGGTCGTGTACGTTTAGCAATACGTGCGAGCCGTCGTTGGCCAAGAAGGAGCCAAAGTCGCCCCAGTTCCAGTCCTGGATGTTGTTGACGGTAAAGTCCATAAAGTTCATTTGCGTGTTTCTGTCCAGCCGCACATTCGGGAACGAGGCATGCCCGGCGGCAAAGTCGGGCTCGGGAAAATAGCGGGTCGGAAGGCTGTCCCCAAACACGTACGCGCCGCTGCTTGTCGTGAGCTGGTGGGCGGCAAATGGCAGGACGTGGGGGGGCTGGAGCGGAGGCGGCGGTGGTGGTAGTGGTGGTTGTGGTGGTAGTGGGCGCATGGGCTCGTGCTCGTGCTCGTGCTCCGCGCCACGGCCATTGGGTCTGCCGTCCGTGACCACGGGCACAATCGACAATGACGAGGCAAGCGGCTGCAGGGGCGGCGACGACGATGACGACAACAACAACAACGACGGCTCCGACTCGTTCATGGCGCCGAGCATCGACTGCAGCTCGGGCACAATCGAGGCAAACTTGGCCAGCGTGGGCGGCATGTGCGGGTTCTTCTCGTGGCGGCCGACGAGAGCAGCCAGCTGGGCGAGCAGGGCGCGCGAGTCCGAGGGGTCCGCGCCGGGCAGGCGGTCGAGGCAGACCAGGTCGAGGACCAGGATGGAGCCGGCGGCGAGGGCGTACCAGCAGTCCCAGTGGGTGATTGCGTCAAAGGTGCCGGCCTGGTCGAGGCGCAGCAGGATGCGGGCCAGGGTCCTGCCGGCGTCGGCGCAGGCGTCGGACATGGCGGTCAGGGCCGGGTTGGGCGAGTCGCGGGCGTGCTTGCAGAGCAGGGTGGCGCGGGCGAGCATGGCTTGGCGGCACAGGACGTAGACGGTGTAGTGGTGCAGGGCGTGCAGCAGCAGCAGCGCGCGGGCGTGGGCGGGCGGCGACGCGTCGAGGGCGTCGAGGCGCAGGTGGGCGGGCAGGGCGGCGCGCCAGTGGCCCAGGTCGCGCAGGACGCCGGCGGCGGGCGACAGCGGGCCGACGTAGGCGTCGTCGGCGGTGGCAGTCGTGGCAGCGGCGGCCATGCTGGACATGGAGGCGCCCGTGGTCTTGAGCGTCTTGGGCGCGCGGCAGGCGGCGCTCAGCAGCACCATCAGGCGGTTGTAGGCGTGGGGGTAGTCGGCCGGCGCGTGCTCGGGCAGGGCGGCGACGCGGGCGTCGGGGCGGGCCATGCGGGCGGCGGGGTGCTCGAGCGAGCCCGGGCGGTCGTAGGACGAGACCTGCATGATCTCGTGGGCGTACAGCGCCCACCACAGCCGGCGGCGCAGCTCGCGGGCCGTGGGCGTGTGGCGCGAGTTGGCCTTGTCCTGGTGCAGGCCAATGGCAAAGGCGATGCGCACGGCGGTGCCCGTCAGGTTCCAGCACGCGTCGCGGTGGTTGGTGTTGTGCAGGTGCACGGCGGCCAGCACCAGCGCCTGGATCGCCATGGCCGACGACGTGAAGATGACGACGGGCAGCAGCGTCTGCACCCGCCGCCACCACAGCCGCTCCTGGTCCGCGGGGAACGCGCCGTGGGCCACGCGCCGCGCGAGCAGCAGCACGCACAGGAAGCTGCACAGCCAGGCCGGGTCGGCGCTCTCGGGGCTGGCGCGCCAGCCGGCGTACGCCTCGCGGAACGACGGCTCGTGCAGCACGGGCAGGTCGGGGTTGATGCGCGCAAAGTAGACGGCGATGAGCGCCTCGAGGCTGGGCGGGGGGGGTGTTGGCGGCGGCGGCGGCGGTGGCGGCGGTGTTGCCGCTGATGTCGGCGGTGCTGCTGGTGTTGCCGTCGCCGTCGCCGTCGATGCTGGTAGCGGTGCTGCTCCTGTCCCCGCCGCCTGGTCCGTCGCCGTCCCCGCCGCCGCGTTCGTGCCAAACAGCATAAACGCCCGCGGCACCCCGGCCCCGAGCAGGTCGCGCAGCTTCAGGTGAAAGGCAAACGACGACGCCGGCCCAATGTACTGCACCTGGCCCTGCTGGTCGGGCAGCAGCGAGGCGCCGTCGCCGTCGTCGCCGCCGTCGTCCTCGGCGTCGCTGCCCGGGCCCCGGGCCTCGCCAGGCCGGCCACCACCACCACCGCTGCCGCTGCCACTTCCACCACCACCTCCTCCTCCACCACCTCCACTGCCGCCGTCGGGCAGCGCGATGCCCAGCGAGTGGCCCAGCTGCCGCAGCTCGTCCAGGTTGGAGACGTCGGCCTCGGGCAGCAGGCCGGCGACCAGCGACTCGAGCAGGGCCAGGCGGTTCCCCAGGCCCTCGACGCTCCCGTACAGGCGCTTCTTGCGCGGCTGCGTCGTCAGGCAGGCAATGTCGTGGGCGGCGCAGTAGCGGCACGCGTCGTGGCCCGCCTCGCGCCGGCACTTTTGCTTGCGGCTCTTGCACTTGTCGCACGACGTCTCTGTTCTCTTTCTCTTGTCCAGCGGCACGCGGCGCGAGTTGGACGGCGGCGCGGGCGCGGCAATGGGCGCGGCCATGGGCGGGCGCGGCTTCATGGCGGGCGCGGGCTCGTCTCGGCAAGGGGGGAGAGGCGGCGGATGGCCTGGTGGGCGCGTCGTGGTGGCATCGAGGGCCGCAGAAGAATGCAGTCCCTAATGTGCATGGCAACCACGGCGAGACGCGTTCTGGATTCGCACCAAAGCACCGGACCAGCTCCGATGTATTTGAGTTGGATCGGCGCTTTGGAAGCCGGCGCCTGGTTCCCCCCAGACGCCCTCGTCCAGCTCGTCCAGCTCGTCCAGCTCGTCCAGCTCGTCCACCACGGCTTTCTCCGCAAATCTCCGACGCCGCCTCGCAGCCATCAGTCGACGACGAAGGCCGCCTGCTCGTCTCGTTGAAGCCATTGTCGCCGAAGGTCGAGTAGGCTGGCGGCCCAACACGGAGATGAAGCGCTGATCCTCGGCTACAACAGCTGTAGGTACTTGCACATGATGACTGGACACCAATGCTGCACGCAACTAGGTACTGCACACACACTTATTGCACACAATCACGGCATACAATCACTGCACACAACCACTGCACACAACCCCCTTGACAATGCCATCTTTGAACACACACATGACACTTGATTGGAAAATAAAAGAATTTGTTCCCCCCCAAACCCAACAATGCCCTGTTGCGTTCGCCAAGAGCAGCAGTCGAACAAACTACCGCCCAAGACTAGTCATGCCGTCGTGTGCTGCACTTTCCTTCTTCACACCGTATCCGTGGTACGCTCACTCCTCGGCTAGCCCGTCCTGGCCATTCACAGCAGCACTCTACCAGGTAGGTATGCACAATGCCGACGTGGGCCCTCCTCCAGCCTGCTTCTGGCTAATCCTTTTCGATAAATTAAAACAATAACAATCACGTCAATACCGATGATAACACCGATGATAGTATTCCCAAAAAAAAACCAGAATGCTGCAATCCAATTCTTCTCACAGAGCTAGGGGCGTACGAACGTATCTCTGTCCTTGTCTTTTTCTTCTTGTTTGCTTCTCTAGCTTCATGTCGCGTCGTTTCCTCTTGTTCACGCTCCTACTTTACTCATCATCCTCCTTCATACTCATTCTTTACTCATCATCCCCACTCATACTCATGCCTTACTCATCATCATAATCATCACCATTCACACCCTCGATATGGGCATTACTCATCATTCACACCCTTGGCATCTTGCTCCCCCTCATGCCCATGACTAACTCACCATTCACCCACCACTGACTCGTCGGCATTCACACACTCGTGGCTTGTTCACCATTCATCCACGGCTGACGCCTCACCCCCATCACCCCTCACGCCCATGACTCCTCACTCCCATAACCCCCTCACCCCATGAATGGCTCCCCATCCACACTCACACTCACACTCACACCCATGACTCCCCTTTCACTCACACTCCCACCCATGACTCCTCGCTCACAATCAGCCCCGTGACTTGCTCTCGCCCTGTAGCAGCACTTCAAACTCAAACGCCTCCGTCACCAACGCATACTCGGCCAGCGTCTTCGGCCCGCAGCTCCCACTGCCCAGCCCATGATGCTTCCAGTCCATCCTCAGCACCACCTCGTCCCTCTTGAGCTTCTGCAACTCATGCGGATGCCCCGCCTGAGCAACGTCCCGCATCCGGAAATGGCTGGCCTGGAAGTCAAACGGCCGGCGTCCACCCCCCTCGACAAACTGCACTAGCAGCTCCGTCGACGTGCCCGTGTTGGACATGGCCACCCACCGCGTGTCGGTGTGGTTGGAGCTCTCCTGCGGGACTTCATACGACACCCATAGCTCGTCAATCGAAGACGTGTGCTTGCCAACCGCCTGCGAGAGCTTGCTGTCGCTATACGTTTCGCCCGGGCCGCGGCCGAACCACGTCGCCGAGTCAAAGCCGCTGGGGAGCTCCATGACGAGCCCGATGCGCGGCAGTGTGCACGGTAGGTTTTCCCCCTTTGGTGTGCCCGTCACGTGGATGGATACCGAGCCCGACGCGAGGAATGTGTAGCTGAGGACGCAGTCAATGGACCACGAGAGGATGGGTGGAGCAACACGTTGCTCCACTCTAACCGTCAATTGGGACGCGCTGGCCTGCGACCACGACACCTTGCGCGTCGACGGCCGTGCGTGCTGCAGGTGCCGGTCCTTCCAGTCCCAGCCATCTTGCGGGATGTCGTTATCCGTGGGAGCGCGGAAAAAGTCAATCTCGGGCGCTTTGGAGATGATCTCGGTCGAATTTTGCACCCACGATGTCAGGCTGCCGTGGAGCGTGTTGAACTCCCATGTTGATGTCAAAGTGGCGATTTTGAGCGTGTTTCTCGACGTCGTCACCTCCAGCGCCTTGTCTGATGGTGCTGGCTTCTTCAAACCAGCAATCCCGGTAATCGGGGCTTGAGCAGTGGCAATTTCAAACCCTGCATCCAGGTAGGGTGTCGCTTCCTTCAGCCCGAATGAGAGGTTGAGCAAAACTTCGCCTTGGAGACCCGAAATCTCGGGGAGATCCACCTCAAATGTCTCGCCCGGAGCGACGCCAGATGGAATGTCGAGGGTGCCGATTTGGGCGCTAGCATCACCCTCCGACGCAACAGAGTACTGCAGGCTCAAGTGGTCCAGAGTGATAAAGTCGTATCGGTTGATAAACTTTGCTTTTGTCTTGCTGGCCTCAACAAGCTGCACAGGCTCAATCGCTTTCTTGTACTCGACGAGACCGGCGTTGGGCGTGTGGTCCGAGTTCACCAAGCCGTCCATGACAAACGTCGAATCGTGCACTTCTTCGCCAAAGTCGCCTCCATACGCGTAGTACTCTTCCTTGGTTTGCTTGTCCTTGGTCAACAGTCCGTGATTGGCCCATTCCCACGCGAACCCGCCCTGCAGAGTGGGATACTTGTAAAACGCGTCCATGTACTCTTTGATGTTACCCGGACCATTACCCATGGCGTGGATCTACACATGCACACTTAGTTTTCCATCTACTCAAACAAAGAAAGAAAAAAAAGTTAAAATTGCCCAACTTACAAACTCACACAGCACGAGCGGCTTGGTCTTGGTCTTGTCCTCGGCAAACTTGACAATCTCATCCACAGGTGGGTACATCCTCGAGTACATGTCCATTGTCTCGGCTTCAATGTCCGCTTCGTAGTGGATCGGCCTGCTGTTGTCGTATGCTTTAATATGGTCGTACATTGCCTTGAAGTTCTGCCCGTAGAATGCTTCATTGCCCAAGCTCCAAATGATGATGGAGGGATGCAACTGGTCTCGCTTGACGAGGTGCTCGGCACGGTCGACATAAGCGTGGGTCCATTCTGGGTTGTTGGTGGTCCACTGGGCGGCTTTTTCTCTCGTCAGGAGCTGACGCTTGCGGAACTCTAGTGCTCGCTCGTCGGCAGTGAGCGCAGCATCGGCGATGCACTCGAACCCGTGGCATTCTAGATCCGCCTCGTCAATGACCCAGAAACCCATCTCGTCGGCCAGATCGTACAATCGCGGATCGTTCAGCTGGTGAGACGTGCGGATGGCGTTGATGTTGTGGCGCTTCATCGTCAGGAGGTCCTTCTTCATGAATTCGTATGGCACAGCTCGACCCAGCTCTGGGTGGTGCTCGTGACGGTTGACTCCGCGGAAAACAATCCTCTTGCCGTTGACTTTGATCAGGCCGTCCTTCATCTCGACTTGCCTGAAACCGACACGGTGGGTGACGTACTGCCCTCCTAGGGACACAACCAAGTGATAGAGATTAGGCGACTCAGCAGTCCACTTGAGAGGGTTCTCCACGGGGATGTTGAAATCCGTGTCGGATCCACTATTCACATCCGCATCTGCCGAAGCAACAACGTTTTTCTTTGCGTCTAGCAGCTTCACTGCAATCTTGCCAGATCCACTCGCACTAATCTTGACTTTGAGTTCTGCGTTCGTATACGAGGAATCCAGAATGGTTTGAGTAAAGACATTCTCAATGCGAGATTCTTCTGGGAACCCAACCAAGAGGACGTCGCGGAAGCTACAAGATCAGCCAATGACATGTAGAATGGTTTCTAGAAAACTCACATGCCGCTCAACCACCATTGATCTTGGTCCTCGATATATGTTCCATCACAGAGCTGGTATACTCTAACAGCTACAACATTCTCGCCGTTCTTGTCAACCACAGCCGTCACGTCAAACTCGTCTGGGTTCCGGCTTCCTTGGGAATACCCAATCTCTTTGCCATTGACCCAGACGTGAAACGCCGCGTCAACACCTTCGAATCTAAGGCGGATCTGGCCGTCTCTCAATCCCTCGGGGATTTGGAATTTGCGCACGTACGATCCCGTCTCGTTCTCGGTAAAGGATACATTTGGAGGATCAACGGGAATCTGATACTGGACGTTGGTGTACTGAGGGCCTTTTCCAAACCCCTGCAGCTGCCACATGCCGGGCACCGCAATGTCACTCCATTTTGAAGAGTCAAACGAGGGCGCCTCGAAGCCCTCTGGAGCCTCAAAGGGCGAATACGAATGCTGGAATTTCCATGTGCCGGAGAGGCTGTGCGTCTTCGACTTGGTCACATCATACTCCAGAGCATCAGCTTCCGAGACGTAGTTGTGGAAGTACGAACGAGGTGGAAGTGTGCCCTTGTGAAGGACGCTGAGATTGTTCCAGTCCGGCTTACTGGCTGGATGCATACTCAAGGACATGATGGGAAGATTCTAAAGAGTGAGTGTGGGTGTCAGGGTCGAACATGTCTGCAACACCTGCAATTGATAAGGTCTCTTCCTGTCCACACCATCGCATCGTACGGAACGTGGTTTGGCAATTATTGGACCGATTAGGCAACCCGCCCGGACAGCATGCCGGGTAAACAATCCGCCAAGCGTTGAATGGTTCGCACCTCGTGTGACAGACGAACGGGCATCGGCCTGTGCCTTGAGGTTTGCCTCATGTAACCTTACGACGTTGTATGTTGTTCGTCACGCGGCGCGGGGTCGGCATACGATCGGCAAATGAACCACTACACATGGCTAGCGTGCGGAAAAGTCCCGCAAGCGGCGGCAAACCTGCTGGAAGAGGGCCACACTCTACTCCGGATTTCTCCACGTTCGCGCCCCAGCGTCGGGAATCTTACCAAAAAAGTCTGGCGCGTCCTTCCAGCGACTCGTGAGAAGCGTTGAATCTACCCACTCTCGACTCATGATAGGCACAAACACACCCTCATCCACGTAACAACTGGAGCTTTCTGGGGATCGTGTCCGCTGCCCATGATGTTTCTAGAGTCGCACCCGCTGTCTAGAGCTTTTCCGCCCGCCTAAAGTTTGCGCAAAGCCTCCAAACAGTTTCCCGACGACAAGCTCCCTTGGCCACTGCAGCAAACTTCTTCAAGGATTCCCGGGCGTCGGGGCATGTGGAGAAGCCGGCAAGAGGCCTCGGTGCATGGCCATGCGTCTCGATGCTCGATATTGTATAATGCGGAGAAGTTTGCACTGTGGGGTGCAGTGTATAAATTAACCCACAACCCCGGGTATCCTTTTTTTTCTTGCAGATCGTCAACAGCGGTTCCCATCCTTAGAGATACTGCTCTTGCCTTTCAAAGTCGGCCATCTTATATTGCCTGCAGATCAGCATGGACGAGAAAAACGACATGGGTGCTGCTACGCGCCATCTGAGCTCGGTTGAGGACGAGAAGAACATGGCGACAACTGTCAAGGAGGCTCATGTTGCTTCGGTGGCTCTAGGTAAGGCTACCATTCAGTTATAGTTTGTTTGTTCAACGATGCTAATCTTGAGCAGCTGCCGCCCTTGAGGCCCATAAACCAAAACTATGGTCAAAGAACATGATGAAGCTCTACGGCATCATGGCCATTGGATACCTTGTTTCGACACTGAACGGATTCGACTCGTCCCTTATGGGATCCATCAATGCCATGGAGGCGTTCCAAAAGAGTTTTGGGCTTAGAGGCGAGGGTTCCTCAACCGGTATTGTCTTCATCATTTACAACTTGGTACGTTGGTCCTGCATTGCCACTGGTACGCACTGCTAACACGGCGGTAGGGTCAAATTGCTGCTTTCCCATTCTGTGGGTTCTTTGCTGATGGTTACGGTCGCCGCGTCTGCATCTTCGTCGGATGTGCTCTTGTGCTTGTCGGCACTGCCGTCCAGGCCACTGCCAACACCATGGGCCACTTTATTGCAGGCCGATTCGTTCTGGGTTTCGGTGCTTCAATTGCGTCTGCTGCTGGCCCCGCCTACACTGTTGAGCTGGCACATCCCGCATACCGAGGAACTATGGCTGGCATGTACAACAACTTCTGGTGGCTTGGCAACATCATTGCTGGTTGGACCACCTACGGCACCAATCTCAACATGGGAGGCACATCGTGGGCCTGGAGAATTCCAACCATTGTGCAGAGCTTTTTGCCCGCCGTCATCATGTCTGTCATCATGTTCTTCCCCGAGACACCTCGTTGGTTGATCTCAAAGGACCGCCGTGAAGAGGCCATTGCCATCATGGCAAAGTACCACGGCGATGGTGACGAAAACTCTCCTATTGTCCAACTCCAGATCAAGGAAATCTTTGAGGACTTTGCTGTTACCCGCAACGACAATCCCTGGTGGGACTTCAAGGAGCTCGTCCACACCAAAGCCGCACGCTACCGATTGTACATGGTCATTTGCATGGCTTTCTTCGGACAGTGGAGCGGCAACAACGTCGTCTCCTACTTTATGCCTCTCATGTTCAAGCAGGCCGGTATCAAAGACGCCAACACACAACTCCTTCTCAACGCCATCAACCCCATTTTCAGTATGATGGCTGCCATCTATGGTGCTACACTCCTTGACAGGCTCGGTCGACGCAAGATGTTGATGGGTGGTCTCTGGGGTGGCCTCGCAGCGTACATTATGCTGACCGCGTTCACTGCAACGGCAAAGGAGTCCAACAACCTCGCTTACGGCACTATTGTCTCAATCTATCTCTTCGGTATCTTCTTCGCCTGGGGCTGGACACCTCTGCAGACATTGTACGCCGTCGAGTGCTTGGAGAACCGCACTCGCGCCAAGGGCTCTGGTTTGAACTTTTTGTTCTTGAACGTTGCCATGGTCGTCAACACCTACGGCATCTCCGTCGGCATGGAGAAGATTGGATGGAAGCTATATCTAGTCTTCATTGGCTGGATCTGCGTGGAGATTGTCGTCATTTTCTTGTGAGTATTTTCTTTTTCTTTTTCCTTGGACTTGAAATAATAAAAAAGTGTTCAAACTAACATGCCATAGCTTCTTCGTCGAGACTGCTGGCAAGACTCTTGAAGAGCTCAAGGGTATCTTTGAAGCTCCAAACCCACGTAATGAATCGCTTAAGCGCTCCCGTGTCGAAATGACCGACCGCGGCGAAGTCTTGAACGTCGACGCTTGAACGGCCTGTCGGGTACCAAAACCTCTCTGAGGTCATGAAGAAATAATAGTTGCAAAGACAGATACGATACAATATAATGATACCTTACTTCCCGCTTAATTCTAAAAAAATTCCAACCATGTTCCATTCCATGTTGCAGTCAGTTTCTGTTTTTTTTTTTTTTAAAAAAAAATAACAACCCAGATCTATTTTTTTGTATCCGCACCGGCGTAACTGCAATACCCTCTTAAATTTCGGTCTTTGCTGGACCGTTTGACACAACCACAAAAAAAAAGCCACAAAGCATCCATCATCGCATGGCTCATTCGGGTTTGTTCAACCTGTTAATCCTAGTAACCCATCCAGGAAGCCGGCTTGGCAGTTTTGCGCTGAACAAAGAAGGTTTGCCGTTTGGTAAATGTTTTTTCTTTCTCCCTCAATCAACGCAGGGCCATCCTATCCTTTGCTATCTCTGGAGATGGGGGGTCTCCTGTCTAGTGGTTGTTGGGGGCGGATGCCACCGCGGCCAGTGTGTGTGTATTGCCATGTGTCTAACAAGAGGTCTAGATTGACTGCATTGTTGCCCCTTTACTCTCGAGCTTGTTCCATGGATATGGGGGGGGGGTTGGTAATTAATAACTGACTAAACCTAGATGGGCTAAATCTAGTGATTTCGTAATTACCAAGTTACTAAATCACATTCAAAAAAGGTTCGTGGTTGGTAATTACTATATTTCCCCCCCCATCTATGTATGGGCTTGTTCTGGAATACAGGACTTGCAGGGATGTGGTTAACTTTCTTTCTTGCTTGATTACTTCCTGAGAGACGTGTCCGACCGCACTGCCTTGTATTTCCTGGTGCATGGGTCAAGGATTATAAGCAGAGTTTGGGAATGTTGTCAGAACGTAGGAGTGTGTCTGGCTTGAGGCGACTGGACTGGACTGACTGACTACTACGGAAGTTAACATAGACAAGCAATCATCCAGACGGAACGATACAATACGATACGATACGATACGACACAATATAATGTATGTTTGCAAAAATTATAAAAGTCGACCAACGTACCAGGACCAGCCCACCAACCAACCAACCAGCCATATCCCTCGTCCGTCCTCCGCGTGACCTCCCTCCGAATTACGCCCCCCCCAAAACACCGCTACGGCGCGCCGCTCGCTCTACAATTTCCCACGTAGCAACATTCCCATTTCCACTCCCAGAGTCGACGTCAACATCAACAAATCTCTCACCCCCTAGATTGACTTCCTCCATTGGGTTTCCCCTCCTTCGTCTTCTCTCCTCCTGAGACCCCGGCGCTCCTTTTTTTTGTTGCGACGACGAGGAGGAGGAGGTGAAAAGTTTGGGGAAGGGAGGGGGTGACGGAGGAATATGAGGCGAGATGGGTGCTTGAAAAGACGGAATTGAGGGTCGCTGAGGTTATGTGCATTTGCATGTGTGGAATGGAATAGAATGGAATGGCATATCATGGTCTGTACATATATGGGGTTGTCCCCACTACGGTGGTTCGAGAGTGATTTGTCTAGTAAGGTTCTCTTTTCTTAAGACCATTTTCTTACGAAAGAATAATAATAATTTACTCTGGTCGTTGGAAACAATCGCTTCTGGGGTTTTACACTTCCCTTTTTTTTTTCTTTAATTTTCCCCAACGAGGTTACAAGTCTTCGTGCTCAATCAAGAAAATTGTATAGCTTGAGCCTTTGGGCTTTTGTAAAAAATTTAAAAATTGCTTTGTTAAAAGAGGCATAGAACAATCTCCATCTTCGTCAACGGGGGAGCTATGCGATAAGAAATTTTTTCTTCTCTTTATTAGTAAAAAAAATATCTGTGAAGGTTTTTCTTATAACCATGTCCACACATTTATATGTTAAATTTTTTTAAATTTCCGGTCTGATTTTAGTATCAGCGGCGGGGGCTTGGAATTCAACTCATTATATACTCGAAGTGTTCTTCAATAAGTTGAAAAGAAAAATCTCTTCTTCTTTGTTGTTACTCCTGCTGGTGGTGGTGCTGCTACTACTCTCCATGTCTCTCTCCATCTAGCAGTAGGATACTTGCTCTGCAATCCTCCCTTCCCCCAAAAAACATAACAGAGAAACTGAGAGTGTAGATGAATTTTTTTTACAAATCTGGCACAGAGGCAGGATATTTTTTAAAAGATCAAACAAGGGCCAGAAAATCGAACGGATGCAAGTAAAACAAGTATTCTCTTTACGTGTAAATTTATCTCCAAATTTTGCGCATAGCTTGTTTTTCTCTCTCTTTGAAACGGTGAGGCACGGAACAAACGGCAAAAATATAAAATATAGATCGTCTGCAATTTTGAAAAAAGGCCCGCGAATTGATGGTGAAGGAATTCAAAAATATTGTTAGAGGGGTTGAATGGAATAGTGCAATGATAGGGAGAGATTCTGGTACTACTTGCAATGACATGACGAGTGTTTGGGTAGAAAAGTGGGAGGATTGTCTTGCTGGTGCGAGATAGGAATCATTGCAAATGGTGAGAAACAAGGAGATGGTAAATTTGCCGAATCACCCGGCTTTTTGCCTAAATTCGGCCCCTTTTTCCATAATCAGAGGTTCCTAGTTAACTGCTTATCGTGCTACGCCTGCGAGTTTGTGGCGGCACACGCTTTGACGCTGCCCTGGCTTGAGGTCAGGAAGTAGCGATACTTACGCGAGCAGGAAAGGTTTACATGCCCGTCGCGTTCGGGAGGATTCGTGCTATTATGGGGCTAAGCTGCTTCATATTGTTCCGTTTCGACGAGATGAAAGACGACCAGAAGGGCCGTTCGTCAAGACAGATCAAAAATATCAATGGATTCGCTGCTCAAGGCTTTGTGTGCTTGCTTCGTGGGCTGTATGATTCTAAAATCATGCTGGTTGTCTCCGCATTGGCTCCGTGTGGCCACGTCTCGGGAAGACGATTTGTTGAAGTTTTTCAATTCTGCAGACATTTTACAGTAGACCTTGGCCAAAGTTTTGCAAACTGTACAGTGGATTGGACAAAACTGCGCATTAATGTTCATATTAAATACCATTTGAAACACGAGAAGTAAAACTGATATGTAGAAGGATCAACCTCTTTATAGCATGGTGCGGAAAAAATAGATTTCCAGTACTGTGGAATGCTTGATAGTTCACAGCGCTCACAGAGCTAGTGCAAGCGCAATGATAGGCATTTGCCCGGCAGGATGCTGCGATTGATACCAAGATACGCTCGCATGATGGCGTGGGGGCTTTCTTTTGTGCATGGGTCAAGGTATTCTTCCTCACCTTCCGACGACGGTCTGCTACTAAATCTTGAGTATATTCTCGCGGCGTTTCTCATAAAAAGGTCAAAGATCTCTACAAATCATCGTAGGACGTGAAGAGTCGCCAAGTCGTGTGAAGCTACGATAAGGCTCTTGGTATCATCACTTGGCCTCGTTATGTCGGTAAATAGGTCCTTGGCGGCGTCGTTCTCGGTGAAAATTTATGAAGTGGTATTCGACAACCAAAATGAGCATCTTGCAGATACTGAATTTGGCTCAACAAGTCAAGGGTTGGCGGCTCTTGAGAAATGTCAGTCTCCCATACGCCAATTTTCGGCGTAAAAGTCTCAGAGAAATAGATATCAACAGATCCTACAGCGTGTGCAGCGATGCGACGCTAGTGAAAGTTTGGATTTGTTGTCCATGCTGATTGATGGCCAGGGTGATGGCGTTTTGTTTAATGCTGTGATGCTTCCGAGAGACCTTGTTAGACTTGTAATAGTGCCCAACAACCATTACTACTTTGGCACGCGTTGTATTAATCGCATGAGATAGGTTGAGAGTGAACAGACTTATGCGATCGCAATAGTTCAGACATGATCAAGCGTTTTTCTCGATTTTTTTTCCTTATGGCGCTAGAATTTAGCGCATGCAAGGCACGCGCCGGTCTTACACTTGTGCCTGTCGTACGCGAAGAGGCTGAAGTTGGAAATATGACTACTCGGGACCCTAGTACCAGGCCACAACGTCAGCCAGTACAAGGTACATCCCGAGTGAGATACACACCAAGTTTGGCGGCTATGTACCCTGCAGCAAACAAAAGATCGCTGAGCCGGAAACGAAGATCGTGATTGCGACATTATGCCAGCGTTATCGTTGAATGGCGAGATAAGCTTCAGAGCATTTGCTTCAAGTCGATGCGGGCCGAACCCACAATTCGACGAATTTCCATATGAGGAAATTTAGGGTTCTGGCTGCCGATCATGGATGCCCAGGAATTTGGTAATTCGGATTATGTGTTTATCAGTGGAGCCACACTGGGGGTGGGGAAAGTGGATTCTCCCAAGACGTTTGTTACGACTACCGATGATAAGGGACATGTGACGATATGGTCTGCGGATGCGCGGCAGTCTGACATTGTTGTTTTTTGCGCAGCCACTCCCCGTGATGATGGGATAATGGGCTATGGACTAGGGAGTTTTCATTGCGTGGGCGGATATCTAAAGATTTAGCAGTCGCTAGCTTGAAAAGGCCAAGTCTGCGTATTGAAAGACAAGGTGATTGGTCCCAACGTTAGACGATGAGCGTAAATTGAAAACTGACATGAGGCGGGCCTTAAAATCGTCGTTGGTGTAGATTTGACATCGGATGCGGCGACCATAGAGGTGGCCTAGACATGAGATGAGCAGCCTTTTATGGAGTGATTCCGCCTTGGTGGTCGCTAACACATGCCGAGTGATAAGGCAATTGATAGATGAAGACGAGGGCAATTGTCTGGAAGATCACGAGGGTGAAACGTCCAAGGGCTGGCAGGCTCGACAGGACGGGACGAGTCGGGGCAGTGCAATGCAATGCAACTATGCCGTAACACAAAGGCTCACGACGTGCCACACAACTACGCCGCACACATCCGCCTGCCTAGCTGCTTCGCATAGAGGCATTCTGCGAGAGTGACCGAGATGTTGACTGTGACTTGTCGTGTGCATTGCTGGTGACCAACGCGAGACGCCTCCAGACAGCCACCTGGTGGTTTTGTGACAAAGAGGAAGGACAGGAGTGGTGGTGATACGACAGCCAAGCGAGTTCGGCCCTTTCAAAGGCTACGAATGGCTGCTCCAGGCCGTCGGCGCTAGCTGTATTAGGCAGGTTGTGTGGATGCACGTGAGATTGCCTATAGCTATATTGCCGTCAAAGGCTTGGCGACTGCCAGAAACGCGTTCTCGAAGTTTGTCGAATCGGGCGCCACAGACATGGTGCAGATAAGACAAGATCCTGTAAAGGCAGTTGGCAAGGAAGCTGTCTAGGCTGCGGCGCTTCCCAAGCACCAGTAGCCCGCGTCCAGAGGAATTGCCAAGCGCAAATGCGCGAGCTGCCTTCTGGAAG
Organism: Mycocentrospora acerina; assembly: GCA_022701365.1. NCBI lineage: Eukaryota > Fungi > Ascomycota > Dothideomycetes > Pleosporales > Mycocentrospora > Mycocentrospora acerina. Next base: position 177,613 of record JAKUHH010000028.1, read on the forward strand.
GCTGCATGGAACCCTCCCGACACACTCAATTGCGCCGTCGTTATCAGTTTCCAGGCGCACCGCGCAACCCGGAAGGCCGTCAATCCCAAAACGACGCAATCTCCGCCACTCCAGCCAACAGGCCCTGTCCGCAACCAGTGCCAAGCTCCCCCGCCACCCGTGCCAACGCGCTTCAGACCCCGCAGAGAAGGTCCAAGAGCTCTAGCGTGCCCATACAACGCTTAACAGACAGAACCATGCTGTGGTCGCGTGCAACCCAGCCAACCACATCCTGCTCGCCGTATCAGTTTACCGCTGCGAGGGATGCGCCAGACGCTCGCCAAGCCATTCCTCCACTGGCGACCGTGCTGTATCAGCATCTGGAGGGACTACCACTCGCATCCTGGTCGCTCTCGCCGGCGGGAGCCAACTGTACGTGGAGTGGCCTAAATTGCGGGCCCTTCTGTTGATCCCAATCCATATATTAGAGGGCCACATCCCCAGACCCAGTATGCCCTACATTCTGCCCATTCCTTTCTTTGCAGATTCTCAGTCCATCCTTCGCCATGGATCACGAGAAGACTGCCCCCCCTCATGATGAGAAGGTCGTCACCCACCCATCCGTCCAGTCGGACGGCGAACCAGTCAGTGGTGAATGGCGTGAGCAGGAAGACTTCATGACCCGCAATGGTCTCAACCTCAGGTCCTTCCAGCGCCGTCCCAAGGGTGGCCCCCTTGTCGTGCTCGACAAATCCATGAAGACACGCCATCTGCACATGATCGCAATCGGTGGTTCAATCGGTGCTGGTTTCTTCGTTGGTTCCGGTGGTGCTCTTGCCAAAGGTGTAAGTTTAACTGGCTTGACATGAGTTCAATCCTCGCCAAACATGCACTAACCTTCCTCACAGGGGCCCGCCTCGGTCTTCCTTGACTTTTCCATTATGGGTGTCATGATGTTCAACGTCGTCTACGCTCTTGGTGAACTCGCTGTCATGTACCCGGTCTCTGGTGGTTTCTACACCTACTCTACTCGATTCATCTCGCCTTCCTGGGGCTTCGCCATGGGCTGGAATTACGTTTTTCAATGGGCCATTGTCTTACCGCTTGAACTGGTCGTTGCTGGTACTACTGTCCAATACTGGGAAGGCGCCAAGGATATACATCTAGCCGTCTTCATCACCATCTTCTGGGTTTTCATCATCCTCATCAACGTTCTCGGTACTCTCGGATACGCTGAAGAAGAGTTCTGGTCCTCCTGTCTCAAACTTGCTGCGACTGTCATCTTCATGATCATCGCCCTTGTTCTTGTTTTGGGCGGAGGTCCGAAGAGCGGTATGTACGGCGAATACTGGGGTGCACGCACCTGGTACGATCCTGGAGCCTTCAACAACGGTTTCAAGGGTTTCTGCTCGGTCTTTGTCACCGCTGCCTTTGCTTTCTCAGGTACCGAGTTGGTCGGTCTGGCTGCTGCTGAAACAGCGAATCCCCTCAAGTCTCTCCCTGGTGCTGTCCGACAGGTCTTCTGGCGTATCACCTTGTTTTACGTCCTTGGTCTCACCATGGTTGGCCTCCTCGTTCGTCACGATGACCCCCGTCTTATGGGTTCAGAAGGAGATGATGCCAACGCCTCTCCGTTCGTTATTGCTGCAAAGAACGCTGATCTCATCGGATTCGACAGCTTCATGAACGTCGTCATCCTCGTCTCTGTTGTTTCTATTGGTGTCTCCGGTGTTTACGGTGGTTCCCGTACTCTCACTGCTCTCTCCGATCAAGGTTATGCCCCCGGCATCTTCACCTACATGGACCGGTCTGGTCGCCCGTTGTTCTCAGTCATGTTCATCCTCGCATGGGGTGCTCTAGGTTACGTTCAGATTGCGTCCAGCGGTGACGTCGTGTTCTCGTGGCTCCTTGCATTGTCCGGTCTTGCCGCTCTATTTACCTGGGGTTCCATTTGTTTGGCCCATATCCGTTTCCGCAAGGCCTGGGTCTATCATGGACACACTATTGATGAAATTCCATTCAAGGCAGCTCTTGGTACTGCCGGCTCTTGGCTCGGAATAACGATCATTGTTCTGGTTCTCATTGCTCAGGTAAGTCATCATGTTGGCGAGTGATTTAAAACATGCTAACAGCCACAGTTCTACACTGCTGTCTCGCCCATTGGTAAGAGTGTTGGTACCGCTGAAGACTTTTTCAATTCATACCTTGCTTTGTTTGTTGTCGCTTTGTTCTGGGTTTGCGGGTACTTCTGGAAGGGTACCTTCTGGCTTAGCATCCAGAATATGGATGTCGACACTGGCCGTCGTGAGCTTGACTGGGACCTAATCAACAGGGAGCGTGAGGAGATCAAGAGCTGGCCCGCCTGGAAGCGTACCTTGAACAAAATCTTCTAGAGAGATATTCATAGTGTCACCTATGGACGTTCAAACTGCAGTCCAAGTCTTATGTGAGTAGTAGATGATGACGATTATATTTAGTCTATCATGTGTAATGCATACTATGGTTCGATCACTTTTTAAATGCCTATAATCAGTTTCACTTCATTTCCAACTTCGTAAACCCACCTCCACTGATACCTATGTGCGCCTACTACATATCTTTGATGAAATTTTCTGTCAGTCTAGTAGATACAGCGGAAACTTGACACTGGCACTATACATCGGATTTCATTGCAGAACAAACGCGAAATTCCACATTGTACAAATCTGACGTGAAACAAAGTTAACTCGTTGTGCTATTACAATGTTTACTTAATTATTAACGAATCATGTTGCAAGAATTGTTTGAAACAAATTACCTCCAGTCGAGATTGTCGTTCTTGCATTTCCAACAACTCTTGCGCTCGCCACGTCATTCCTTCCTCGAAGCTCCCCTCGCCGAAGGAACTGAACTAATAGAATCAGCAAACTTAATCGCCTGCATCGATCGCAGAGATCCACATAAAAAACAAACAGTTTGAAGATCGTGCGCATTATCGCTTTGTCCTCCAATCGGGGGTTCCGAATGCCATCAAAGACTCCTGCATTTGCTGGCTGATCTGCACCATCACTTCGACATCACATATCCCGCAGTTTGCGGTTTCTAGGCACGATCAGCGTAAGCTCGCTTGCATGACATACGAGGTGGAATCCGCTGGAAGGCGATGTCTTGGCGGCTTGGAAGGTCGAGCATGCGGGGTAGACCTAGTGAGTGGCTTGCATGCTCGTTAAGCCGATGGTTTCCTAGGTTGAGTTGGATTGGTGTGATTGTTGAACTGGAGGAAAAATTAGCTTTGACAAGATTATTCGCGATCAACGCGGATTTGGGTGTTTCGTGGCGTCTATATTTCTTCGCCGTCACAAGCTCGTTGTAAGGCAAGACAGGAAGGTCCGCTGCGGGGAATGTGGGTCGCTGTTACAGTCGCTAAGTCGTATAGTATCGACTCCTACTTGACACCACACTCTCGTCTTCTACCGATTTCTATCACCAGAAATTTAACCTCAGCTCGCCACTCCCATTGCTTCTCTGAGAATAATCTCTACCGTTCCCTTACACATATTTCGTATGCACTTGTTCTTTACAACCACTGTTTGCTAGATTTTCCAGTATTTGACAATGAAACTTCTTCCTCGAAGTTTCGATGGGTTCTACCTCGACTCAAAAATTTCCATTTAAATCGTTCACACAGGTCACGTACTGCTTAGAATTTCGGTTCTTTGCAGAAATTCTTTGCCATTATCATAGCCGGATACTGAAATCATACAATAGTAGTGTTTATTCTTTTTCTGTCGAGATCAGTTTATGCTAAGAACCTAACGCTTCCAGATGTCTCAAGGCGCAGGACACATCTTCTTTGCTGCAATAGTATAAGAAGTGTTGGGACCATGCCTTCTTTGAGATTTGGTTTTGACCATAATGGCTATCTTTGTTGGACCAGGCGAAATCAAGAATTCAGTTCTCTTTCAAGGACCTCTTCCGACTCAGACTTGAGGACGTACTCAATCAAAGGATGATTCACCTTTTCGTCCTCCAAGGAAATCTAGGAACACCTAGATCGCATGCAATATGTTAAGCGCATGAGACAGGCCAAGATTCTTAGAGTGTACAAATGGCAAAGCTTTCCACGCAAAGATATTGTCCGACGCGATTATGAATGAGACCATCTCGAGTTGGCCACTTCACCGCTAATTAGTCAACCCAGCGGTCGTGTGCCATATCGGACTCAGAAAACAATTGGCATATCCATATGCTCGGCTCTGAAGGAATTACATAACTGTTCCAAGTGTCCGTACGTGTACGCTTTTAAGCTTCTCAACATCGACTCGACGAAGGCGTGATCGCTTGGCCAGCTTGAAACGGGTGTCCTACACGAAATTTTCTCATAAGTATGCTTGTACGCAAAGACAAGCCTCAGGAAATGTTAGAGCTTGATGAGGCACCCGAGTTGAAAGTGAACAGCAGCGCATCGCTACTGTATTGTTACGGTTAGCAATGCACAGACTTGGTTGAACCGCAACTGAAACAACAATCCGAGAAATTTTGGGCTGCGCATAGCTCATAAAAACGAACGCGAGGAGGAGGCCACGACGACGACGCATCACCTCAAGACGGACTTCTTCATCGTTAAACGCACCAAAATCAGGCTCTTTTCCAGGTCCTGCTCATAACAGCCGGGCAATGTTGATGGGCTGGTGTTCGAGTGTGGACCTTGGAAGGATCAACTGATAAATACGGTGTATATGCCTATCGCAAAACAGCCAAACTGTATAGAGAGTCAACGTACCACACTGGCCTTCATACTGAATCCTCCCTTAGCACAGCGTTCAATACCTTGCAGGCGTTATCCAATCAGTTGGTGGACAGGCTACAAGGACTTCCGTCGCTACTTTGTGGAAGGACCAATCAGAATAGGACGGCGTTGGCGTTATTTATTGACGTCATGAGATTCCGAGAATCACACAATCACGTCCCTAACGGTAGTGCCTTCCGCCCCGATGCAAGTGTACTTAATTTCCAAGACGCGGATTTGCTTGGCAGAGCCTATTGCGGAGATAACAGGTTGACGAATGAAAACGGCCCGAGTCCGGTTGTGCTTCCAAGACGGACGATTTACACCCATGTTTTGCCGCGGCTGTCTTTAATTTGAAATCATTGTTATTTGATACCATGTCGAAGCCAAGAGTCGCAGTCGTTTCCAGACCTTTTGTGGAGGACACAGATTCACCGGGTTCTTGGCCTCACGCAATCCTATGACTGTCAGCTTTTGTTGATTACAACGTAAGGCACAAGGTTCGGGCACACACCTATCGATCTGACTAGAGACAAGGATAACAAGACAACATGATGGTTTCCTTACGCAACATCCTCATTGTGCTGACGAGCGCTGGGAGCGCACTCGCAGCGTCGTCATACTCGACACTCAAGGTCCGCAATGCAGGCGTACCCGTAGGACAGCTCAAGAATGTGAGCGGCAGTACGTTTCTATCAACTATTACGCTCATGTAGATTTCTCACGCATTGTAGTTGAGATGTACCACTCATACCCTCCCGGTCGCAAATCCTCCACGAAAGCCATCCTCTACATCACCGATATCTTTGGTGTCCCACTGCTACAGAACAAATTGTATGTTTCAAAACAATCCTAAGCTACGTGTAACTACCGCTGACCCTGCCTACAGACTCGCAGACTCCCTTGCCGCAAATGACTACCTAGTCGTCATGCCCGACCTCTTCCGCGGCGACGCAATTTCCGTCGAGGAGCAAGAAGCAGGCCTCAACCTCACCGAGTGGCGCGCTCTGCACCCAACGTCAGGAATCGACAGCATCATCAACACCACTATCGCCTACTTACGCCATGAACTCAAAGTGGAGAGAATTGGTGGTGTGGGATACTGCTTTGGCGGGAAGTATGTACCAAGGTTTTTGAAACAGGGCGGCGGTGTTGATGTGGGATTCATCGCACACCCGAGTTCCCTTACTGAGCCCGAGATCAGTGGGGTGAAGGGCGCATTAAGCATTGCTGCCGGGAGTAAGTTGTCTTGATATTCGCGTGATTCTACGAGTGACTGACGTTGTGCAGCACTTGATGCGAGTTTCAACTCGACAGCCAAGTCCAGGGCGGAGAGCATTCTGCAAACGAACAACGTTACCTTCCAGTCAAACCTCTACTACGCTGCGCCCCATGGATTCGCGGTTAGAGTAAACCAGAGTGTGCCGCAGCAGGCCTATGCAAAGCAGGCAAGTTTTGTTCAGGCCGTCACTTGGTTTGATGCGTGGCTTTGAGTAGGACATAAAGAGAGGGGAAGCTTCCACGGGAGAGAGCTGTTGAGATGTACTGACGCGAGTAACGAGAGCATGAATCATCGAACCGAGAATCGATCATCCGTGTTCGACTTTTTCAATCGTTAGCGACTTCTGGTACTGTAGCGAACGCTCAAATTAACAACTTAATTATTCCCTTCAGACCTCTTCATCACGATGCTCCTCAATCTGATTGCTGTATAAATGAGTGATTGCGCATCAGAGAAATACTGCGGTTATGCCAAGACATCACTTGTTGGGTATGTGAACATTGATGTCACGACCTGAGTTATTGAAAACAAACGCAGAAGCATCTGTTAATATCTACTTTCCACCCCCCACCCCCCTAATTCCACGGCTCGGCTGCTCGGAAATAGCCTCCAAAATTTTGATCATCTCATAAGTCAGATCGCGCGTCAAGGGCTGTAAAGTGTTTCTCCCCTATGCTGTTCTTGAATTGGGCCCTTGATTAGAGAATTTCCAAAGAAATCTCACCTGTTAGCGCTAAAATCTGGCCTGATTCCAGTCATCAAATTGGCCAATTCTCCCCGCCACACAACATCAGATACCCGAGCCGGGAGAGGTGAGGGCTTAAAAGCGAGGACAGGACGCGAGAGGCGCGATTTTTGGTATATAATCTACTTATCTGCGACTTGATACAAGCTGAGCAAAAATATGTCTGTTAGTCTTCTCTATAAAAGTCGGTGGTTTAATGTTACTATTCTTCTCATTGCTAGGAGTTTATCATACTCTGATTTTACTGATAGTGGCCCGAGAAGAAGGTTCTTTCCAGTAAGAGAGGAACACATAACTAGTCATAGAGGCATCAGTTATCCAGCACGTCAATAAAAGATGCGTCACTCGCGGCCACTCTCACACAGCCCGCGGCCTACTTTTCAAGGTGTCAAGGCTGTGAAGTCTCCAAGGGCTTGTCCTTAGATAATGCAACTACCTTCCTCATCCAACAGGTAATAGATGTTGAGTGTATCTCAAGACATGCTCAGCTGCCTAATGATACGCAGAAAGCTCTTAGTGACTCCTTTCAACGCTGGGCGTTGAGACTACTGGTGCAAAAATAGAAGATTTGTGCTGCTCAGACTCGGATAGAGCAGGTCTTCTAAGAGCCAAATCCTGTCTGCCTGGTTACACGCACTGTGACACGCATCCAGATTTACATCGAACTGGTTCATGAGAGCGAAGTGATAGATTATGGTGGCGGCTCTACGGTGCCTATAAGCTCGCTGCTTGCCATAGATTGAGTGCGCAACACCTCCAACCCAACTTGCATATATTTCATCTTAATCAACATGCTTCAGAATTATCCTCGTCATCATAATGAGGGTCACTGCCGTCATATTTTCTGTTATCGCCATGCTGTCCGCGACTGTGTTCGCTGCTCCAGACCCAAGTCTTACAGAGATGTAGTGGGATCCTGTTCGTCGGCTAGCCTGTTGTGCCCAGCAATGCTGTGATAGGGGGCTTTGTCCAGTGAGAAACTCCTTGTTCTAACAATTTGTAGAGCCTCTGCTGTTAGTAAAGTCGTCTGTACAAAATGCTGCATGTCAAACACAACAGCCGATAAAGATTCGACTCGACAATCAATGAATGAGCGAGTCAAGGGAACGATTTAGTGGCAGAAAAACCTGGAATACTATGTATAGGAATTCTTAAACCATCTGGTCTTGATAACTTCACCGCGTGACCCATTTACCTATACTCAAAAAACCATTCAAAGATTATTTTCGTACCTCCAAATGCTAAAGCTTTTTGACGAGGTCATTTTCCTTTCTCTATTAGAATATTGTAAGAGCGGAAATTTGCTCCGACTGAAGTGCTCAAGCTGTACACAAAGTCATCAGCAGTGCTCGTAATGCCATTCAGTCGCAGTTATGTCACTAGTAGTAGATTTGTTTTGGCTCGAAATGCTACATTTAATGGATTGAGGTAGTAGTGATCCTTGAGGATGCGCCGCAGGGGTACATAGATCCTGCACTCATGACCCCACCCAATACGACCACCTTCCTGATCTAACAGGTATCGTCTGTTGATAAGGGATAAACACGTCTTGGCTTTTATCTAGAAGTAGAGTAAGATTGTCGTGGCTTTCTTTAATGCTAGGCGTTGAGAATACTAGAGCAAAGATAGTCTTTACATGCTGCCAAGGCTCAGACACGATAGATGCTCAGTCTAAAATCCCACTCGGCCTTCCTGACTAGGTCATTCTTGCCAAATTTACGAGCTAGTACGATATCAGAATAACGGAGCGGGGAAAGAAATCGTGGCAATAGTCCTCAGATACATATAAGCCGACAGTCCGCTCCAGATCAAGTTCGCACCATACTCGTCGCAACTCAATCTCCTCACTTCAATTTCCTCCTCGCCTCAAAATGAAGACTACGACTTTGATTCTCTCTGCATTTGCAATGCTGTCCGCTACCGTCTTCGCAGCTCCAGACCCGAGTACTCGTACCGATCTGGAATGGGACCCCGTCTTCAAGCGAGCCTGCTGCTCTGCACTCCGTTGTAACAGAGGACTCTGTGCAGTGAGGATACCATTTGAGATAAAAATTCAGCCGTTCTGACAAAACGTTAGTCTACTCCTTGCTGTTAGCTGGATATTCGGTACAACGTACGTGCAACGAATAATTAGCATCAAACTGGATATTCGACAACTTGGAGTGGCTATGCGACAATGGAAGGACCTATGACGCTGGACAGAAACTTTTCAGATTATGTAGGCTTGATAAAATTGTTGCAAAAATGCGACCAAGGCGCGTTACTATGCATAATATTTTATATGAGTATGGGTGATATGTGCCTTTATATTCCCCGGGAAAACTATGCTCTGGGAAAATGTTTGCAGGACAATCTGAATTTTGAGTACAAGACTATACCCAATACAAACTCCTACCACATATTCATACAATCATACATATTTTCCGAGTCATTTGATTTGTGACATGCATCTAACTATTAGCTAGTAACTAGCTCGAACAATTTCCCCTACAGGCCTAGCGCCCCAGTCTCATTGCTTCACCACTCCAAACCCCGAAAGCTTTGATACAAGACTTGCGTGATACATAACTTCTTAGCTACACTTCTCAGCACTCCTGAGCAATCTATCACTCATCTATTCGCCCGCATAGCCTTCCTCATCTTCCCCTCACACTCCCTGTCCAACCTCTCCACAGTCTTCTTCAACCTGATTACCTCTTCCATATATCCTCCATGCTCCATCATATCCCTGAATGCCATTTCCTCGATCAGGTAATCGTTCGCTAGCGCAGTCGCGAGATTGATCACAGTGGTGTATTTCTGTCGCGTTGCGGGGTCGAGAGCGCGGATTTGAGTGTAAAGATTGCTGACGTGAGACTGTAGGCGGGTGGTACGGTGGGAGAGATGGTCCAGGTAGGGGATGGCATGTTCAGCAGTGAAGAGGTTGGGTGTTGGACAGTGCGAGATTGTGCGCGAGAGGTTGATAACCGGGGTTGGTGATCGGAGTAATTGCTGGGAAGGTAGGTTTGGAGTTACAAAAGGTGGAAGAGGCCCGCGGCCTGGGTCTTGTATTTTGTTAGTTGGAGCAAGGGCTAAAGCGGCGGGTGCAAGACTTGGTCGTTTAGTATTGTTTGCTGAAGTCTCTGGGTCGTGTATGGAAGCACATGGTGGTTCAGGGGGGGTATCGATGTGAGTCTCCTCTACTTCTGCTCCTTGCTCTGTCGCTACGTCGCCTTCGGTACCAGTTGTTCCATAATTAGGTGTACCTACCTCCTTCGCATTAATAGCGCTATCGAAGAAGAATACATCGTGTTCCGGCAAGACAGCGACTTCTGAAGACCAAGGTGATGCTACTTGAGATCGTAAGGAGGCTGAGTGCATGTCGCGTCCCACATTGTCGTTTTCTTCTTCTGACTCCGGCGCAGTTGGCATGGACACAGTCTCTCCTTCCTCATCTGACAAGGGTTCGGCTTCGGTGAGATCAACGACCTCGCTCCTGCCATTAAGCCCACCGTTCTTCTTCCTGGCTTTCTGCATGCCACTTCCTGTTGTGAGATCGATAACGTCGATTGGGATTTTCTTCGGAACAGAGATGTTCATCGCGGACCGTCGTCGTATCGTGGTCGGAGCCATTTCCACATCATGGTTTTTTCTCTTAGACAACGGCTTCTTCTTTGATCGAAGCTGCTCTGCTTTTTGTTTCTTACTCTTGTTCTGCGGGGTATGAGGAGGCGTCAGCAACGCATGTTTGGATCTGCGAGATCCTGGATTGATCGTTGTAGATGCGGAGCGCTTCACTTTGGGCACTGAGAAAATTTCTTCAAGATCAGAATCCTGAATGCATGGCGTGGCTGAGCGAATCGAGGGCGTGAGATATGGATGAATGCCAGTGGTTGAAGACTCTGCATGAGAAACAATCTGCGCTTTCCGCGCCTGCAACCGTTTTCTGCTGTTAGAGCGGTAAAACGGGGGTCGCTCTGATGGATTAGCATCAGGACGAGGGGTTGACTTTGAAGCAGGCGGCATCTTTAGCTGGCGCAAGTATTTCAGAGTCACTCGTATGCTGGGTACGCCGTTTCTTTTTCGGAACTTGGTTGCTGTCGTGCTGTAACGTTGGATGATTCTCCCTCTCAATGAACCAGGAAGGACGTTGAGAAAATTGTGGCAATAGAGGTACCGCATGTTGGATCTTAACTACTCAACAATTGTTACTGTAGGAACGACGCAAAGGTGAAGGTGAAGGTGAGCAAATAAATTGAGTTTAGAGAAACTGCAGTGAATGGGAAGCACAATTTCACAAAAATTGCAAGCAGAAAGGGCTTCTTGGAAACGGCTGCATTAATTTTGAACTCGATGATTTAACCTGTTGCTATTTACAATCCAAACATTTCTGATGCACATTGACCTTTTATTCGTAAAAGACCAAGCACCTGACCTCAATGCTCTGGCGCCCAGGAGCGTCCTTTGGTGTTTGCGGGTCCGAAAACGCCGTATGAGGCGTCCTTACTGCAATTCCTTGCTTCCCGTTTGGCATACCTTCGCCCCAGCTGTCGAAGCACTTCAGCAACAATACCTCATCCGGTGTCATATCCTTCTGGTAGTAGAACTTGTGGGTTTCACTCGGCGCTACGGCCATTGTCTCGCCCTTGACTTCATAGCCTTCAGTTGAAGTGTAGTTGTTAGGGTCTGGGACTATTTCTTTGCCAGTCTCACCCAAGGATTGGTCTTTGGGGTAGAGAAGGTCTGTGGCGATGAAGTCGGATGGTGAAGTGGTGCGCCAATCAATCACGGCAAGCGGATGGTCTGAAGCGGGGTTCTCGATGGGGCGCCAGACGTTGATGATCTGGTACCTTCCTTTGACTAACTCATTTGCTTCATCCTCAGGAAGGTGACGTCGGACACGCGCTTCAGCTGCACCAGGAGTTTGGTCCACGTGCACCTGCTGTACTGGCTGGCGAGGGGAATCCTTCTTCCGTCGCCGGATGGTGTGGTCGAAAATGACTACTTTCTTAATCCCCGGGATCTTGGCGCGAAGGAGAGATTCGACTTCAGCATAATACTCTTCTCTCACAACCGTATCGTCGGTGAATAGAGCCTCCTTTGCAGGGTAATTGTAGACTGCAAAACCAGAGTTGTTGGTTGTGAACTCATGCTCTCGGCCGCGTATGTTGTGGACTGGTCGTGAGTGCTCCTTCCGAACAAAATTATTTCCAGGCCCGTCGACTTTGCTCCAGGGCTTGCTCGTGTAGGAGTTGGTGTCGATATGAACGAAATTTGCTGTAGTCATTTTGAGCACTGGTGACGACGACGACGATGATGATGATGGTATTGAGCGATGCAAGATATTCATGGGTCGTGATGTGGTGGTATTTATGTGTTTTCTGCTTAGAAATGCTCCATGACGCCATAAGCAGTTTTGCCCAAAGTTGCTATTGCTGTGGCGAATCACCAGCTTCGAAGTTTCCATATGCCCGAAGAGTTTTGGTTGCGCCCAATAAGCAACGCTCATGACCTTGAATCTATACTGTTCCATATTTGGAATCAAGAGTGTAAAATCGCTTATTCATTTCAGCTGACATGCAAAGCCTCTACGACATGAGCAGGTATGAGGAGAGGGGCGCTGAAAATGTGAAGACCGAGAGTCTGGCTGAGTAAACGCGGAATTAAGCTCACTCCCCGCACCTCTCTGAACCGCAATGCGCCGCCACCATCTGAGACGATTGCAACATTCGCAGCCACTTTCTTCAAAATGCCGCGACACACCAGCGACGATGATGAACCTCTCGAAGACAAGACGGCCGCGTTATCCCTTCGTTCAAAGCGCACCGAGCGCATGCAGCGACGAAAGGTGGTGCGCGACAAGAAGCGTGACGCCATCGTCAATCTCACCAAGCTACCCACAGAGCTTATTCTTGAGAGTCTCAATTATCTGCAGCCGCGCGATGTCTTCAACTTCAGCTTTGTAAACCGTCGCTTCCTCGGCCTTGTTAGCGCGAATGGCAACGTAATCGGGAGCGCCATCATCAAGCGCCGCTACAGCATTCTCGCCCAGTGCTTTCCCACGCCTAGGCTGCTGGAGCATGTTGAGCCGTCTGTTCGTGAGCTGCTCATGGACCCGAGTCGCCAGAAACAACTCAGCATACACAACAGACCCTACCAGCATATACATTCGCCCGATGCGCAACAGCTCTGCACATGTCTGACTTGCATCCTGACATGGAACAATTTGGGATTGGTGCTTGATTTTGCACACTGGCAGAGATATCTGGATACCGGGATTCCAATTCTCACCATACCGCGTGGACAGACAGAGGCATGGAACACAGAGCTGGTAGGCCGCAATGCAAGAATAGCGCGCAAGGCCGTCGAACACCCACTGTGGCATGCTCGCATACTCGAGGTGCATTTAGACAGCACTATACGCTCCATACGGCGTCATGCAAAAAACAAGGGCAACAAGAGAGTGCACGTTGCCATGACGGACGAGGACGCTACATCAGGCACAGATAGCTTCTTGGTGAAGCATGGGCCTATCAGTTTGGAGTTCCCCTACCAAAGGGATGAGTACTATATGCTCGAGGCCTATTTGCCATATCGTTGGTGGCGCAAGCTCGAGGGGCGGTGGGTGTATACGATAAGTGGACAGCACGAACGAGACCTCGAGCTCGTACAGCGCTTTGTCAAGAGGTAAACAAAGCCTAGCCGCACCTCCGCTAGCATCGTTTCTCTCCGACTTTGTAGCTACATGATTAGTTTTTCTTGCTAGTTCCAGTGTCCATAGGCCATCGTGTTGGTGTGCATTGTGTTGTGATTTCCCTCTGGGCTGTCACTAATTCACAATCAAATGGTACCGATAGGTGTGCCCTCATAATCACCGCGTCGCACAAACCGAACACCAACGTGGAATGACGACTACGCTGCTCCTGAAATCGCGCGTCCACGAGCTTAGCCGCATACGAAGTCTCTTTCTCATTCTCAGTCGATGAGAGACTATCTTCGAATGGTGGCGACACACGGCATGGAACGTTGCTCAGTAGGTAATGTGTAGTCAATGTGCGTTAATGTTGTTTTCTTTGAAGACTGCTGCAAACTTAAGAATGTAGAAGGTATGTCTGCTCGAAGAGAACGAGCTGATAGGTGCCGTTGTATTCACAACAGACGCATACTATCATAGATTGATCATTATGTAAGTTCATCATTTTGAGAAGGGATGTGGTTGTAGAGGCAGGTGGGATGCATTACATGCTTCTGAAACTAACAACATCCTCTCTGCATGGCATTATTGTCAATAGCGTGCATTCTGAATGCTACTCCTCAGTACGTGAAAATCTCTCCTACAAGCTCTTCACTCAGTTTCCACAACTTTTCCTCATCTCCTGGCTTCTTCGCAGTCTCCTGCACATCATTGGACAAATTCCCATTCTCCAGATACACTCCGTTGTAAGCCTCGAGTCTGGGGTCAAAAGCAGCCACGACATGCGTCGCCGCACACTCATCCAGACTTCTGAAATCAACCCCTCGATCCCATCCAATTTCCTTATCTTTCGCTATTAGAGTCGATAGATCGTCTTCTCCAAACCCCTGCGGAGCAAGCGAAGTTCCCAGCGCCTGTCCAGGATGCAGACTATACGCCTTCAGGCCCTTCGAGCCCAGTTTTGCCGCCAGTGCCTTGGAAAACAAGATGTTGGCCGTCTTGCTTTGCCCATACGCCTCCCACTGGTCGTAAACTTTTCCATCTTGGAAGCTTATGTCGTTGAAGCGCACGCTGCTGAAGCGATGTCCGTCACTAGCTACGTTGACGACCCGCGGATTTGTGGACGCGAGAATCTTTGACATGATCAAATTAGTAAACAAAAAGTGTCCAACGTGATTGGATCCGAATTGGAGTTCAATTCCTTCTGTCGTGGTGCGGTACGGACCAGCCATAATACCCGCAGAATTGACGAGCACGTCAATGTTCGGCTCTGGGTAGGCCAGAACCTCTGCTGCTGCTTTACGAACGCTCGCCTGAGATGCGAGGTCGATATTAAGAATTCTCGTATTGACGTTTGCACTTTGAGGATTTGCTTTGATTTTGTCGACGGTCACTTGGACTTTGGATGGGGAGCGTCCGGCAAGGATTAGGAGCGCCGGCTTATGTTTTGCGATTTCTTCGACGAAGAAGGATCCTAGCCCGCCTTGGGTAACGCCTGTAGTTAGTACAATTTTGCCTGCTATGGAAGAGGCGTGTCCGGCTGCGATTGTGGACGCGAGCGCGTTCTCGCGGTTATACGGGAGAGGTGAGGTCATGTTGTGCGTATGAGAAGTTTCAGATGTTCTTATGCTACTGACGGATTATGGACAAAGGCGCCTGAGAAATTAGGAGGATATGTTCAGGGTGAGATTGTTGAGGCTGACTGAGGTCTCCTCAGCGGGGGAACTACTCAGTCTTATACTCCGACTAAAAATCCGGGTAATACGGACCGCCATGGAGTTAAATCAAAACTCCGTGAGAATCGGACTTAGTTCGTCATTTATTTCACATTCCAAGAGATACAGAAAGGAATCAATAATTTGGTATACAAGTCATATTACAATCTTCTCCTCGCTTGAGATCACCGTGGTTGGCGAATAGAGACATATAGCCAGGTCCAGTCTTTAAATACCACAAAACGTAGAAATGAATCGACATCCAATTCTCTGACCGTCTTACACTTGATAGCAATGGGAACACTCCCAACATCATGCCGAGACATTCCACTTCAACCAGCTTCGCACAGGGGCGACGGACTCTAACGCATATTCCACAAGCCTTGAAATCATTCGTGAACACCAAATGGTTCTTCCCTCAGCCAACAATGTACGTCAGGATGCAATCTTCCGAGGGTTTTTTTAGATACTTTTTCCATCGTGTGGTAGTGTCTTTGTTGTCTAGAGCACCGAAAAATGCACCCTCGAGTGTATCTACAAGCATATCAGACAGTCCTTCTGTTCTCCAGGCCGAGTAATTGTCCGGTGTTTGGATTGGTATAATGACGCCCACGAAGGGTCGCACATCGAGAGCTTCGTTGACACCTAAAGCGGACTGTAAGTTCAACACCTGCAACGGTGTCTCAGCGCGAGATGATCGCCGTACACTTCTGCTAGCCTCCTCGGCAGCAAAATATTCACTTTCAGGCAGGGACGACTCTCGCTGGTTCTGCATGACCCTCTTAGATTCCAGTGGCGGCGTCATAATACTTGAATTCTGCTCTTCGTCCGTCATATTATCTGTGGTAGAAGGGTACTCATCACGAGGCGAGGAAGGCTCTCGTATACGGTGCATCTGCACACCCACGTGAGCAAAGGATGTGCTGACTATACTCTGCATGTCTTCTGATGATGAAACATATCTGCTTTTTCTCTCAGGCTCTCTTAATCTCATGTGGGGTCGAGATATAACTGGATGAGATTTATCTTTTATTAGCAATGAATGTCGTATTGCCCTACCCCGTGGGCTTATCCTTGGTGAGGCAGCAGAAGCAAATGGAACACAGCTTGTCGAAAGATATAAAAATTTCACGAATCATATCATGAATGTTACTGTTTGAGATTTGTTCCTTGTTGACTGGCGGAATTTTTCAAGTCCTCATTCTCGTAGTGCGTCTTGCCGTCAACTCTCTTGCTGTAGCAGTCGTCAATCAGGTCTGCGACAGAAACATACCCAGTCTTGACATCTGATGTGATCCGCTTCAAACCATTCATGTGGCTGTCAGATAATGTCGCCTTACTGTTAATAAATCGAATCTGTTCAATGTCTAGATTCAATTGTCTGATTCTATCGCGACAGCCACTATGGGCGTTCTGCACTGCCAGCAATGGTGCGATCTCTTTTTTGCAGTTTCTCTGAGCTTCTTGCACTGCCTGCGACGAGGCGATCTCTGCCTACAATGAGGCGATCTGTTCTTCGCAGCTGCTATGAGCTTTTTGAATCTTACGCAATGGAACGGCTTCACTTTTGCAGTTCTCAACCTGATTCTGGAGATTTCTAATCTGATTTTGCAAACGCTCAACGCGGTTGCTGCACTCCTTGAGTTCTTCTTCTTCTTGTCTACTACAATTGGCATGGCTCTCATCCTATTCTTGCGGTTGGTTGTCTCGCTCGCCAACATCTCGCTGGAGTTTAGCTATCCGCTGATCGCATTTGCTATGCTTATGTGTAACTGTTTCACACTGAATTTGGAGCGCTTCGACTGCCAGGCGACGTCAGTGATGCATTGGATAAGGGATAAACGGTGGACTCACGCTCGGTCTTTGCATTCTGCGCCTCGTCGATAATGGATTTCATATACATAGTCCTTAACTTCAGTTTTTCTTGAATCTCTAAAGAGTGCCTTCTATACTCCATCTTTAATATTCAATTTTTGTTCAGCTTCTCTCACAAGAGCGAGTTTGGTCTGGGCTTGTTCGTATTCTTCGATATCGTCTGAGGATTCATACCAGTCATCAAACTCCATCGAGGCACATTGACCTAACACCATATATTACGCCTTCGAAGGCATACTGGCGAGGTTAGTGTAAGTTGATGAAGCAGGTGTAACTGTCTGCCAATATTTTGACCACGAAACTGCACTTGACGCTAATCCGAAACGGGGTCACTTACACAACTTCACTCCGTACATCAGGTGGCCGTACTGCAACCACGCCCGCGTGTCAAGTTTCTACCGCTAAAGTTGTGTATGATTTGAAAAGTTATTGACTGTGCAAAGGTAGCCACTGCATTTGCAAGCGGGTCTTGCATCATACCCAAATGAATAGTAAGAAAAGTTTACATCAGACGCGAATGGGGATCGAACTTGCTTTTCTAGTAAGAAAGGTAAAGCTGCAATGCTCTAAGCTAACTAAAGTGATCATTCCAATCACCGTTTCCCGTCAGTATTTCCTTTGCTCTTTGAGTGAAAGTGATCCTGTCAAGACACAACTTGCATTCACCTCGACTGCTCTTTGCATTCTAGCAGCTTCTTCGTTGCCTAAAGAATCACCACGTTAGTCTGGACTTGGTACGCAAAGTATAATTCACCAAATTTGTCCAACCCACCATCAACTACACCCTCCACAAGACGCCATGGCTCATGTCAAGAATACACCCCGACTAGGCCTGACGGAGATTACTCCTAAGTACCGAGTACCACAGCAGGCCGTACCAGGTCACTATAGAAACTTTATACCCCTCTCTCTGTATCCTCTGCAACACGGAGTACTGAAAGACTATTACATAGACTACTGTGGAATTGTTGTTGAGGGGACAGAAATTTGTATATCAAATACTACTACTATACAATTATGCTATTCAGAGACTCTACTTGCTCAGTGACGTGAAGTAAAAGGTTTCTAACAGCCCGAACCTGGAATAGAGGAAAGAAAGTTGCCTCAGTTGCAGCAAATTTACTTCAAGAATGTCCATCGGTTCCGAAACGTTTGTCCAAATCCTGTCAGTAAAGTCATCATGCACTAATAACAAGCAGACCACTGCCAGTTTCTCTTAGTCCTGAGAGGTATTTCCCATTAGTGGTGTTCATTGATTGCCGAGAATTGACAGATTGTCCTGAAATGAGCAAAGAGAAGTTTAACTTCAAGGCAAACATCAAGACTAGTCCGAGCTGCTTACGATGCGGAGAGTTTGTTCAGAATCATCCAAAGGGACCGTGTATATGTAGATTTTGTGGTAAGCTCAGTGCACATCCTGAAGAGCCATGCTTGCTGCTCCATGCTTCGCCTTCACGGTGGAGATTTCGACTACCTGTCACTACCTTTGGCGGAAAAACTGACAGGGTAATCTCCAAGAACGCGAAGATCGAGCCAATTCAAGATGAGTAACTACTGATCGTTGAGAAGGGTCACCATGAATTCAATAGGTGCCCAACTATGTTGCCTGGACATGGATACAAGGTCGTCGTACCAAGACAAGCCAGGGAGGTCAATTCCTGGTTCCTAAGCGGCGGTGAGTCCAAGCGGAATCGCAATGACGACGACAGCGACAACAGCGATGATGGCGCCAACGCCAACACCAACGCCAACGTACCGCCACCTGGGCGCAGACAGCAAGAGCCACCTCGCTCAAGATATGTCCCTCCAGAACAACGGTCGTATTGGCAGGACCGTACTATCAGATCGGAGGAAGAACTCAAGCATCGTGGTCCGCGTTCGACTTTGGAACACAGTCATTATCCAATTCAAGATAGTCCTGTGATGGGTTAGTACAATAACTATCCCCCTCCTCATTGGGACGGTTGTCGACAAGACCGATTCAGCAGTCAATATCCACCTCTAGATAGTCCTTCATTGAATCGGTACAGCAGCTACTACTCCTATCCTTGGGATGGCTATTAGCTGGAGCATTCTGGTAGCTAATATCCACCTCCCTTGCCGAGTCAGCACAGTAGCTACTACGCCCTTCTTCTACGTAGTTATCAACTGGACCGACAGAACAGCTTTTATTCTACCCACCTTCAAAAGACTAGTTATCGATATCAACCGTCATTCCCAACACAATATAGCGGACAAATCAATCATGTAACCCAGCTACTTGAACGTCGCCAACATGGTGGCTATCTATCTCCGCCAGTTGAGCAGTATCAACCAGCACCGCATAGGGTGTCACATCTACCCGCCTGAGCAGCATCGCCCAGAGCCATATAGACCATCATTTCTACCTGAGCTGCACCGCCGAAATGGCAGATTTTTACCTCCGCTAGCTGAGCAGTACCAACCAGTACCACACAGGGCATCATTCCCGCTGCCTGAGCAGTCTCTAGCACCGCACATCCAACCACAACATAAACCTCACCATTCTAGTATTTCTGGTCGTATTGTAATCAACACTCCGCAAAGGCAGGTATAAAATGGACATAGTTTCAGTGGGCGAGAAATGATAGATTTGGACGCAGAAGTGGATACCCGGGTAGTAGAGAGCGTAGAATTGAGTAATATAGAGCCAAAACCAAGAGATGTGGAAGCGTATAAGGCAGGAAGAATAATTCAATGATTGAGTAGACAATCGAAGTATACTTAAAGCTGTGAAATTGAATGGAGAATAGAAACTTACGGGAAGACGAGAGAAGTTTTGTTTGTAGTAGATCAACTGAAGGATACATCCTGGTTTGACTGACATCATACCACTATGATACAATGTGATGCCAGCGTATATTTTCGAGTAGATGACTGAGATTTATTCTGCGAGGGAACAATCAGGAGGAACTTGTTGTATTATTAGGAGCGTAGAACTCGGAGACTACATAGGAGTTGAGTGCTCACGTGCTCATACACGTGCAGGCTGACATATTCCATATTAGTCTTGTGTATTCTCATTGAATCGTCTCAAGTCAGTGTCATGTGCTGTCCAAATACCAAGCCAGTATCACCATAAAAGGAGTCAAATCTTCTGCATTGTATGCTCTCAACACATACACATCCGCGACCTCCGATCCTGCTGTGATGGCTGGATTTGATCACATTCGAGAGAGTTGCTTCCCTTCCGAGCTTGATAACGAAATTCCGTTTCTGGGCCAGAAATGATTTGCTTTGATCAATTTCGAACAGACAAGCAGCGCAACTGCAGTATCGCCTTTGATGGCAGCCACCCAGTTAAGTCGCTCACAACTATGCTACTCCAATCTTTGTCGGTGTGGTTTCCGTCCCGGTTTTTTAATTTGCCGTCTCATTATAGAAGCCTCTAAAAATCTAATCAGCTCCTCGGAAGCAGCTCTTACGCTTGTTTTCGGCCGTTTTAATCTGTGCCTAAGTACTTCGAACACGAGGACCCACCCAATGATGTAAATGGGCCTGCATGGTAGGCAGCCGCACCGGGTACAAAGGACATAACGTAAGGATCTTGACGTGTTCAGGTGGCAACCACTCTTCTGAATGATCACTGTGGTTCTTAGGCAAAAATCGTGTGTATGTCGAGCTAAGTGCGAGCAATACAAAGTGCCAAGCCTTTGACGCAAACTGACAAACACGTTGTCGTGTCTAGATGAATCAATACAATCGTACTGAGAGTAAAGGAAGAGTGTAGTCTACATGATTCTGCAATACCCTCTAAACAACGCCTTGTTTACGACAATTCAAATGATGTGATGCGAATGTTTCACATTGCGAGATTGGGATTAATTTTAGCGTACAATTGAAATCTTGTTTACCGATAATATTTCACTCCACTAGAATTATGCTCCCATGATATTGTATCCAATAAGTGCGACGTGCGCGTCTGCAATTGGATTGCGAATATACACACGCTATTACAGTAATCATTTAAATGAAGAAGTGGCTAATACTGCCTACCCACGTTTTCTAGACTGCTAAGGGGTATAAGTAAGACAAATCTGGTGCACTTCTATCTTTTTGTGCACCTAAAGCTCCTGCCTCATTTATTTAGATACCCTGCGCACATTGTTCTTCAAACGAACACTGAAGAAAGCCGAAGTTTGTCACGCTGCTCATGACGTCATTTGTAATGCCTGGCGCTTGCCAAAAGCTAGACATTGGGGTCCTGAAACATAACGAAGCAGGGGGTCTACATTCCTGTTGTGTCCTTCACCAACGTTGAAGTTGAGGGCAAACGCGACGTGTGCCTAGCTCCAAAGCCTCACTATTTCATGATAACGAATCAGGAGGCTCGATGTTGATGAGTCTTTCAAACGCTCGCTTGTTATGATAGGAATGATGACGGAGCAAGATTACCATAAGTTTTGAAGATCGTGAACGAGACATCTACTTGGATGGCAAAAATCATCTCAGAGAGGGATTATACATCCACGCTGACTGGCTGATAACACAAGGCTGAACACGAGCCTGTCCGTTACCTTTGGAGCTGATACTCATAAGACTCTTACACTCTTTCATCGACTTCGGGCCATCAATGAGAATTCACACGATTGTTTGTTAGGCCAGCTCTACTTTCAGGTTAAAGCACGTACACTTTGCGGTGTGACAAGAGCAATTCGTGGCGCTTCCGGATTGGCACGCGCACACGATTCAGCCTTTGCTGGTCAAAACACCTAAAACCTCCAGACACCCACTCTCGGTTTCCACAGCTTGCAACTGCGTTCAACGATATGGAGACTCAACAGAATCGCGCTATAATAGGAATATGGAAGGATTATACCACAGGATGTGAGTGTGGATGAGAATGGCTCCACCTGTTGGATACGCGTAGGCTAACGTTGGTGCCTGCTTTAGATACAGTTTTATCGGTTTCAGAACCTTGGGACACTGTGATCATAGTTGCAGTAGGTGCTTGGCTCTCATGGTCTTTGAAATACACGAAGAAGATATTGGGCAATTTAGCGCTATGGCTCAATCTTCGGCGAACAGAACCATCCCGAAACTCGGACAACGTTGAGGAGGCGACAGACCAAACGCCGTTGATAAATCGTGAAGGAGATTCGCAGGTACTTCCTAGAATTTACAAAGAAACCAGTGGCGTTCGTGATCTATTCTGGGAATCGCTTTTCAACAAAGAATTATCATGGAACAAACGCTGTAGGGTATTTCTCCTCTACATTACTATGGCGCTTACTGCCAGTGGCATGATAGTCATAGGATATTTCGTATCAACGATGAGAGTGACGCGTTCTGTAAGGCTGGCCTCGGACCACTGTGGACTGTGGGTCTTCAACGGAGATGCACGTTCTAAAGCAGCCACAAGGGTGGGGCTACTTGATCTTAAAAAAGAAGAGAGAGCTGCCGAATATGCTCAAGATTGTTATGGCCAAATCTCAGGTATCAACGCTGCACGATGCGACCGGTTCTATCGTTCGAAGTTGTCGTTTCACAGAGAAAAGATTGAATACGACTGCCCTTTTGAGGATAGCATTTGTGACCAGAACCCAACAGTCAAATTCACTACTCCAATTACTGACGCAAGTGAGCTTGGTATCAACAGTCTTTATAATCACAAATTTCGTCGAAGCACCACATGCACGCCCCTCAACATGAATTATCCATTTATTCAGAACGAAACTGAAAATAACGTTACAACCTATTACTATTACTACGGAAGTAAAGGTAGCGGCGAGGGTCAGGTCAATTATACATATACAACTATTGGAGATCCTTATAATCGTCTGGCTCCGGTTTATGATGTTTTGTCAGTATATCAATCCACTTTGACCCTCAATTTTACTGATACAATTCCCAAGTGCATATAACTCAGCTCCAGGGACGAACTATTGGACACCACGATCAGAGCTCAGATTTCAGGAATTCAGTACCTTGACAATTCTGTTTGTATCTTCGCTTCGAATATTGTATAACAAAAGTAGTATCGACCCTATATTTCCTGCAGACCAACCCGTACCGGTACCAGGAAATCGGGATCCGTGGTATCGAAATTCAGACCCTCGAGCCCGTCCGCTTGCGTGTATCAATAGTATTGATCTATGCTTACCAGATGAGACGCAGTGCACGCCTATGTGGACCCCGGATAGGCCTGAAAATTTGACGTCTGTACAGACCCAAGAGAAGTATAACAACTTCACATATACTCCAGAACTCACTCTTCTGTTCACTTCTCTTTATCACACTGATATCTATGACTCAATCAAGAAACGCCAAGGTCGCGCACTACTAGCCCAGAAAGTGGTTTCGGGATATTTCTCGGACACCATAGGAGAATTTCACTGGATGGATGAAATCCAGAATTTGGTCGCAATTGCACACGCCCGTATGCAGATCAACGCCTGGAGTGTTGCTAGTGGAGAGGACTCATTCCATGAGGATGTAGACGGTTTCGTGGAGACTACCAAAAAGATAAAGCACCTATGTGGCAAGTTCAAATATAACCTGCAGGGTTACACTAGCCTGAGCTTTAAGGCGCTCGTTTCTATTTGGTGTTTGCTCCCAGTTTTGTGGTTTCTCAGCCTGGATTACCATCCTGTTGCAAAAAGAGTACGCACAGGATTCGAAGCAGTCAAAACCCGACTCAACAATATCTGGCTTGAGTTCAAGAGATTCTGGGCCAGTCTAGGGCATGATGCGCCAACAAATAGAGATGACACACTTGACTCTGGAGTTGCCGATCCCAGTCCTCCTGAAGAAGTGCCTACAGCAGTCACATCAGATACTCAGACTAACTCGCAACCACAAGCACGATCATATGCTACACTAGGCCCTACAGTAAACGTTCAGAAATCCCAAATAACGTGGGAGCCATTGGTATACTGGAAACTTGCAGAGGGGTTGCTATTTCTCATTTGGTTTCCTCTAAAATTTCTCTTCAATATTTGTCTTGGAGAACGTTGATATGATCAACATTGGGGGGTTGAGAAATTTTACCCGCAAGTTTGCCTCACCTTCAGCCTCATCTCTTTTTCAGCCTTGCCTGTACGTCATTTCAGCCAGCCACACCATCTTGTCGGGCAGCAAATGAGGCTCTTATTTCCTATTCGATCGATCAAGAACGTGTGTTCTCGTTCCATTGGTGACCCAATCTGCCCGGCTGACCTCTGAAATTGAAGGACAGAGAATTCACTCTTTTAAGTGGTCACTCACACGAGGCTTGCATTACGCTTGCATATACGGCAGTACCCATGTCTGTTCAAGCCCAACTAGCCTCCACGGATATACTGCGTTTCCCCGGCGTTTGCTGCGTTGCGTATCCGGATGAGGCTACATTCTGCTTTGCGTTATACCCAGTTCTAGCATCCATTTTCAAAGCTTATCCTAAACACGTACGATGGCAGCTCCAGATTCTTCCACAGCAAATCCCTGGATTTGGTGTGCAAACCAAAAGAAGTATTATCGCATTGCTAACGAGAACGGAACAACTGTGTATATTTGGCAAAAACATCAACAAACATTATCAGATACGGCGTTTTCAACTTGTAACGAAGCACAAAGGTACGTTACGAGTGTTCCAGAGCATTATATCAAGTAACTGACCCTTTGTTGCTCTACCCAATAGCTCCAATCCTGAAATCCATTCGACCTCTACAGCTGACCCACTTTGGAATGAATACTCGCTACACAACGGGAACGACCAGACTCAGGGTGCTGCCATGACTTCTTTTGGATATCTTACTTGTGCCCATTCGAAGCAAGCTCCTGTGCTAGAGATCAGGACAGAATACCAGCACATACTCCCAACTCAGATCGCACGCGACCCGCATCAATACACGCCCCGTTCAGTTCCACCTTCACCAGAAAAGATCAATGGGTTGGGTGATGAGCTCGGTCACCATAATGGCCAGGACAACAACAGAGATATGAATGACGGAGATATGGTTGGTGGCCACAAGATGGGGACTACTAAAGTACAAGAGAATATAACAAAAACGCGAAGTCCGGAAACATTCATCGACCTCTAGAGAAACCATCAGTGTAGAAGCCTGGCGGCTTAGGTCGGAGCCCATGTGGCCAGAAAGTGCTATACAAAGATGGTGTTCGTTTGACGCCAGCATCTCATCCCAACGTCCAAGTAATGGAAGAGGCAGAACTTCAGGATGCGTGCAAGCATCTAGGGGTATGTTTTCCTCCTACAAAAAAGGCCAGTGTATCTCGATACTGTGCCTTAGCGGTTAGTGTATGTTCAGTCCTAACTTATATGAAGACGGAAAGTTGCGACAACGTTCAGTCGTGAGAGAGCGCAAATGCGTTCAATGAGTCATTGGTTGTGGCCGCACCTCAAGGATCGAACACGAGGATTGAGATGCCGAGTGTGAGGATATTGAAATTATCCTATTGAGTGTCAGTGGATATTTGCGAGGTACCAGCCTTTTCCTAATCATCGGGGGTGTTATTGTGAGATATAGTCTATGTGTCACCACAATATGTACTGTGGGAGACCTAGTAGAGACGTAAGTAAAGTCGAGCAAAATGTGCTCGCGATACAACCTAGAGTGGATACCGCCAGCGGGCATGATACACCGTGTTCATCGAAGTCCTCTTCAGTCATATTCAAAGCACGAAAACTGACATCGTCACGAATGGAATGCCAATCTATTTTTGAATCAAACCGAAGCGCTCCAAATAGCCCGGATACAGCTCATACTGCCCCACAGAGAGGCAATCGTTAGCATACTCGTCGCCGTCATTATTCAGGATACTAGTTTTGTGGATCATAGGAAAATTTGGCTAGGAAGAGCGTATTGTTGTATTTGATAGGGATGCTAAAGATCAAGATGATTTTGGTACTAGGGTTAGGAAGAGGCTACCTTACATCGACTAACGTTGTTAAGTCCGGGACGCAGTCAACATAAATTCGATGGCGGGTGCGTTATCAAGCTGAAAGATGAAATGGAGAAAGGGTCTAGAAATCCTAATCTTACACTGACGCTTATGTGAGTCTCTCAGTCAGTCTCACAATGGTATTGAGAGTTAGAAGATCAGGAAGAAGATTTACATTTCCTTAGTAACCTGAGCTTTTCGCAAGATGGCAAAGCCATACAGTACTGATACTGTCATTCCAGGATAGCCAGGAATTGTCTAGATGTATAGATTAGCGATGTAATATCCTACCGTGGGTGGCCACATACTCTTTCCTTGCCAAGTCGTTCAAAAAGTCGTTTGACAACACCTCTAAAATGACATCTCTTTAGACAAGCAAATGACGACTGCATATTATATTATGCGGGCCGAATGGCACAAGGAGACGATCTTATCCTTTTAGCTATCAGCAAATCATCGAAGAACGGCCGAATCCTCCCTATATGTAACTCGAGACTCGAAATTCTCTGTACTACTAGATACATTGAAATTCTGGTTAATTCAGCATCTTACGATTGAGGATAAGATTAAAATGTTCTCTCCACTATTTTTATTATCATCTCTTACCTTTCCTGTATTCTCGTCAGCACAGCTACCGCCGAAGCGCCAGACAGGGGGGGGTGTTTCAATTACCGACTTCAATAAAAATGTTACATCTACACGAGGGATAGGAAATGTAGCAGCTGCAGGGACTTTGGCCCCCTTCGGAGAAATTGGTATTGGTACAAAGTCCCAAAATCACATTCCTGAGACTTTTCAGAGCAAAAACTGACTCAAATCCGTAGGCTGCGGCATAAACTGGGAGAGTGATGTATCGTACGGAGGAGGCCTGCAAGCCGGTTCGGAGACATTTGGATTGGGCGGGGGCTACACCATCAGACCGGATTCTCTCGAACTCGGTGCGGGGATTGGCGTTAATTCAGCGAACGCCAGCGCCAGCATACAATTCTCAGGCTCGAAGAATGGCTCTTTCGAGCTTGTTTTTGAGAGCTCGACTAGTATTGTCTGCACGCCTGGAACACAGGATGGGAAATTCACTGTCAGATGTAAAACCGTATGAATGGGAAGTCAGTCGATCGAATCGTGTAGAATTAGTAGTATAGTTTGTTTGCGGTTCTACGCTTAGTTCCCAGGATATATGCGTTGGAGTATTCCAGATGAAATAAGAGATTTTGGAGAATTAAAGGAATTTAGAGTAAATCTCCCGGTGTATCCAGACGGGCCTTTTTAATAATATAACAATCAACCAACTGAGGTAAAGCCTGCGTCGGCGTAGTTAGTAGATGATCAACAATGATGCGTATCGATGACGTCACTGATATCGTTACTATTTTGGGTTAGTTTTGAGAAGGCTGCTCCTTCTCCATTGGAGCTTGTTTCTTTTGTTACACCGCACAGGCCAATACAGCCTACGCTCACTTCTACTGTATGGAATCTGTGACAGTGGTGACTAGTTTGAAGAAAACATGCCTATAACACCCGTTCAGGGCTGTTTGTGAAAGATCTCTGTAGGAGCTTACAATTTTGTTTGACTTTTTTAACTGCTCGCAGCAAAGAATACGAGGTAGTGGAGTGTAATAATGGAAACCAGCTCCTTTCATATTGCTCTTACTTATGACTTGGCGATCTGTGAGGGTGTGTAGCAGAACTCGTATTTATCTTCATGTTTTGGTGGTTGGCCAGGCATATCGGACACGTCGATTTCGGTCTTCTTACGGGTTTCCTATAGGAGTAGTCAGTCAACATGGAAACCTGCTCGAAGATATTTCGCAGAACAGCGACTTGGGTTCTGATTCTCCGGACTTCAGTGTGCAACACTAAGTCGCAGGTATCAGGCGCAGTAAGCCCAGTTTCTCATAAGCTCACTTCTGGGACGGCTCTTACTGAAGGCAGCGCCAAACTTTAAAAGTAAAGATTGACTGGATGAACTCTCATCAGCGTGAGTGAAAACTTACATTCGAGCAGAACATAAAGTCAATGAGTTTACAGTGACACAGCTATAGTAGGCCTTCAATAATGTCATCAAGCCATGCATGATCCCGCTCGGTACAAAGAGTGATAATATCTTCTTTATGTCGGATCCAACTTGTTTCCACTTCACCGAGTACTTTACGGTTGTTCAGATATTGATCAACGCTCTGGCACTCGCTATCAGATGGCTTGTTGAATGACATCACCTGTTGAGCCGCGCTGAGGATTTGTGCTAACAGTATCAGCTGTCAGGCTCATGATCATTTTTGGTTGACAATTATCGTATGAACAATAGGTAGCCTCAATTTCATCCGGGAGCAGGCGATGCTTTTCGGCGTGGGGACCAAATAGCTCATGGTAGCACAAGGCATCTCCGTCGTCGTCATGTATTGTTTGCTCGTTTGCCTGTAATTCCTCCTCGAGTAACCGCAATCTTTCTTGTTTTTGAAGCAGTATCGTCGACCGAAGATATCCAAAACGCCGGTATAGAGAAACTGCTGGAAGCTTCGGGGATAGATAGTATCAGATCACCGTTGAATGTTATGTTCAAGACTAAAGCTTACAAAGGGAAGATTCCGAATTGTTTGTATCACTCTGTGTTGATCGCTGGTTATTTGTTGTGGATGGAGTGCTCGGGGCACTGAGCGTTCGGAGCGGGACATATCCCTTGCCCTCTATAAAGCATGCCTCACCCTTCTCCATTGCGTTTACGTCGACGTAGTTCACTTCCATCGTGTCAGTTTCAAAAAAAGGACAAGTAGTCAAGTCTATCGTGAAGAGAATTAATCTGAAGATATGCGAATGCAATCTTGATTGAATTTTCTGTCTTTCCATCCTAGCCTAGCCAAGCTTGCAGACTACATGGCTATAATCACCTTTGCGTCCTCGTTACACCGCCTCAATTCCGCCCTGTCTATATATGCTACGACTGAAAAACTTTTTTTAGTCTTTAGCTGCGATTCGGGGAACAGGGTCGGGTTATCTCTCCAAATGACGGTGTCATTACTGTCTTTCAATCTGTAACAACAGACTCCACCGCTCTTCTCGACTTCCGTTACAAACGCTTCAACCGACTCATACTCATTGTTGGTCTCTCTCGAGACCCAAACTGGTTGATGTTTCCTAAACACTCTAGGATCGTCCTTTGTGGATCGATTAGCGGGGCCATCACCGGTGAGCATCGCATGGAGCAGACTCACCGTTGCGTTTGGATTGTCATCCACGATTGCTGTTGGTTGTCTCCATTCGGGCTCGCTATTAACTTGAATCTGATTCAATTGTGGTAAGGTATCTGGAATTTAACGTGTCTTGTACGTACACACCTGATTCGAGCGTGAGATAGTGCCGTATTCCGTTTGCGTTTGAGAAGCAGCCGCCTCTTCGCTATGAGGCGCAGTATCAGGCATGATTGGGAGAGTTGAGTATGCCTGAAATGAAACCGGACCTCTCTCGTTGACTGAATGTGCCGTGGGGGATGCCCGGAAATGTGGTCAGGCTGGGAGATGAGCGTGGCGACCAAGATATGCTGGCAGTGGAATCGCCAGATACGACTCACTTGCTGCAGGCAGTACGAAATGCGGAATAGGGACCTTCAACTGTGTCAATAGATGCCCCCATGTGACAATTGCTCATATTAGTGGCTTTTATGAGGGCCCTGCTTGTGGTTGGTATTAGATGATTTGATCAATGTCTCAAACCCTTATTGGTCAGCCTTGCATTGAAGTTAATAAAGTAACTGGGATTTTCTGCCTTCAATTCAGCTTTGTCTGATCATTGCACATAATAGTTTGCAGTATGCTTGTTTTCGGTCATCCAACACGAACGGGCGCATGAGGTGGAGGCTGAGCTCGTAAATCATTCTGGAGTCTCCACTGAACTAAAGAGATCTTTTACTTTAATCATAATCCTCTTTCCTGCCAATGTGCAGATGTGCTATCGCGTGTGGAGTGCGGCTCTTTAGCGATGTTTTGGTGGCTGTGGCTGTAGTTGCTCAACATCAACAGAACTGTCCAGCCTTGGATCAATTTAAATTATTTACATGACCATCCCAAGGGATTGCATTTCCACCACAAATTTCTAAATTTATGTCAGCAAGTCTCCTCTAATTGACGCCAATAACGCAGCTCCGTTTAAATAGGATGTCTTCGGATAACGATTCACAGCCTGATTCGGTCTCACGGTCCTTACCCGTACATCCAACCGTTGAATGACCACAAACCAATAGCCCACTTACGGCCGAAGACAACTCAGATACGGGTCTATTACTCGACGAACAATACTTGCGCGAACTCGATGAACTCCGGACTGTTTTTAACGGGAATATGAAGAACAAGCCCCTTGAGCATGATCAAGTGTTCGAGCTCATATGGACCTGGGGAGATTCAATGAACGATCTTAATGTTAAGGGAGAGGTAATTTGTCAAATTCATAAATCAACTTCTTGTAAGTAGACTGACATTCATTGTGTTTAGAAAAAGTATGCATTTGATGTCGAGCGCAGGGAATTGAATTGTCTGGAGAAGGCCAGTCATCAATTGAATGCGTTCTTGTCATCTTTCATGGCGGCCCACGACGAATCGAACACTTTATTAATTTTCTAATATGCTGGACACGGCTTGTACGACAAAAATATAGTGGTGTTTACAGGGTGAGCGCATAAGCTCTTACTTTGGAGTCAGTTGCTAACAAACAGAAGAACTACTGCGCAGCAACCATCCAGGGAGAATCGAAGGAACATCGTCGTATGGTCAAGTGCCGAGCACAACATCAAAGCCAGCAGCGCTGACGTTCTCGTCATCTTTGATTGCTGCAGTGCTCGAGGCTTTGGGGGATACGGTCATCGGGCCTCTAGACAGATCCCGTTCCAATGCATCGCGGCATGTGGGCGCCGTGAAGTTACTCGGAAACCGGACGTCCTTCACTAGGTAGCGCCTTAATTTGGGCAATAGGGGAGTTACGCCCACACCATCCTTTTACCTCCAGGGCTTTGCGTAACAAGATAAAGGACTACAGCCAACTACCAGAAGACCAAAATCCGATTCTTCTGAGACGCGA
Source organism: Mycocentrospora acerina (assembly GCA_022701365.1). Taxonomy (NCBI): domain Eukaryota; kingdom Fungi; phylum Ascomycota; class Dothideomycetes; order Pleosporales; genus Mycocentrospora; species Mycocentrospora acerina. The sequence continues at coordinate 208,612 of JAKUHH010000028.1, forward strand.
CGAATACAATGATGGAGTGGTCTGGATTGCGCCGCAAAGAATTGAGAAGAATGAGTCAGTCACCACGGAAAGCGAGCGCCGCAACCCATCCCACGAATATTTAGATCTTCGATTCAACTTCTATCGTCGTGTAGAGAAGAATGATGCCGAGATAGTCGCAAATTGCTTAAGTAAGCTCATTCAAGAGAACCGCGAATTTCAGGCCAAACACATATGTCTTCTTGACAGGACGTCTATGCACTCAAGAGCGATTAGAAACTTTGAACTAATCCTGCAGAATAAGCGCAAGCGGTCAGCATCAAGTCTAATCCAGTCACCGACAGTCCTTGAGCCAGATCTTGTATCAGAACGTTACCTGAAGGAACAATCGGACTAGGCAATTAAAAGTAATCGCCTAACCACCTCTATTGTAAGCAGTTGTTGATGCTGGTTTTTGAATAGATCCAATGAGCCTCCAAAATCCTAAACAAACACGATTATTGAGCCTGTACGCGAAGCCCTCGGAACCTCAAAATGCTTTCTATCATCTCAGAATGACTCTACACTATTCTTTGCAGAACGTGAGATTCCAAATAGGGCGCTTTGTCGACCGTGTACGTACGTGTCATCACAACATCTTATAGGCCGTTATTAAGCACCGCTTAGATTCGTCCTGTACAAAAAATAGACGGTACCCTATCAGATATCAACTAAGACAAAGCAGAAGCAACAAGATTAGATATAATCTATCAGTCATGAGAGGGGCAGAAACAGATAAAATGTTCTTGTCTAGCATCAGCGTTCCGTATCATGATCGACGGTTTGGCGGACATTAATATAGAAATAGCTATCATTGATTCCCGCATCATCGTACATGACAACCTCCCTAGCTTTCGGGTAAGGTAGCTTGACCTTAATAAATACTGCGGATTGCCATTTTGTCTGAACCAGGAAGCAAGTTTTCCGTAAAATTTCATCGACTCGAGATTAGAGAGAACTGCAGTAGAGACGTAAGATCACTTCATGATTGTATCCCCAAGCGTACGTCCTTTAAGGTACCATTCTTGTCCCTTCCCTAAGAGCTCGACAAGTTTTCTGCGTATTGAATTACCTCGTGTGATGTAGAGACTTAGACATACATATTTAGTTGATGTACTGTATAAGTTGTCGTCCATAGGGTAGTCTAGTTGCCAAGCTCTCATTTCTGCATGCCAGGAAACAAAGAAACACAGGCAAAGCAAACAAATGATCTTGAAATTACCCAAAGAAAGTCTTGATAGTATTTGCCCTTTCTGTAATTCCCCAGAGAATTTCCACCTTGATACCATAGCCTTGCTGAGTGTCTACTTTCACAAAACATTTGCGAATAGAAGAGGTTGACATGTTCATATCTATTATGATGATATCTCCTTCTGAAATTGTCATGCTTCCGGTTTAAAGGTCCCTATCCAAAGTCTCCACCGATGCAAAACCTACATTCCAAGCACAAAATACTATCTATGCTGCCTTTTTTCCATCTTCAGGATGAGTAACAAATACTAAGTACCACAAGCGATGTTGGTTGGTGCCACAGCAGGCTGGACGACATAATCATCGTACTTGACCAGATTTCCAGATTGTGTTGCGAATGCCAACGAGCCGCTAGCATCCTTTTGGACAGTGAAACGAGTCGAGTAACTGCGGCGATGACAGCTGTGGTTAGCACTTTGACATAGGAATAGTTTGGACACTTAATGGGCCTGAGAGGACGTACTATGCCAAGGAGCAATTACCCCCGTCAAACGTTGTCTCAATTTTGCCAAAAACGTTGAAAATCTTCTGTGTGCTAGATTCCGAGTCGACAGTGGTAACGTTGGGTCGGTGGTTCCAATGCTTATTGCCTGCTGTAGGTAGCAGCGCCTGTTTCAGTGCAGTGATTTGGTCAACACCAGTGGCAGTGTTTCCAAGCACGATGAGCTGTCCATTAGTCGTAAAGAAGTCTGTGAAAATTGTCGTGGCAGCCGGGTCCTCGGTTGTTCTGTAAAGCCTGCAGATGCCATGTCAGTACACCAGCTGTGACAGATTCTACAACAACACAAGTTTCAAGATGTAACATACTCCTGAACATATCCCTTGAAGCCTGCATCAACACCTGCTCCTGCGGAGTACTGGTCCATGTCCACTGATTGAACCATGCCTATAAGGCCCAAGGAGGTGATGATTGATGATACCTTCATTTTTGATTTGGCTTTGTCGTAGCGATTTGAGTGTAAATTCGAGATGAACAAGAGAAAGCGACTAAAGAATTGAAACTCTTTATAAATAAATAATAAAGCTGACACGTTATGCCTGGACACCAGCACTGAGTAAATTCATGCCAGATTAGAACGAAAATTCACCGACGCTAGTGAAGAATGCAAGTACGGCGTTACTTCTGAGTGGGATCCACTTGAAAAAAAAACTCTTATACAGCCTATTAACGTATTTGCAGCTTTTTAGGATGCTTTCGAATGAGTAAAATATCAATTGTCACCAAACAATCACCCGCTTAATGCCTACTGCTAATTCGTCAAAGAGGGCGAAAGTAAATGTCGACGATGGAAGAGTAATTTTGTAGTCATCCTTCCCTTTGTTTCCTTTCGGAGGTACTGCGCATCAGAACTGTCGGTGTATTTGTATCTGCTGGCTCTTGTTCCATGGCATGACGAAGACGCGTACACCGCTATTCTAGAATCCCATTTAGCAGAAAACAATGACCTGACCTTCCTAATTGGAACTATTTAACTTTATTTTAAAAACACCAATTTTGTCTTTTTCAGCTGGCCTGATCTGACGCCAACGGCATTAATATTTTATAATATACTATCTCAACACACATCAGACAGTCTCTCCTCTAATTTCTTGAGCTTTAGGGCCTAGTTTGACATAGTGCAGCTAGGTTGCAACCTTCCTATAGTGACACAGATTTTTTAGGATCTCTGCAGCTTAATAAGCTTTCGCTTACTAAGCTTGCTTCGCTGTGTCTCTAGTAGACTAACAGTCGTGATAATTCTAAAGGAGATCAGCCCATTCAAACTAATGTTCCAAAGACAAATAGATTCAATAGCCTTTAGCTTACAGTCTACCTTAAAGTAAGACGATTTAAAAGGAAATCAAGAAAAATCTTAAAAAAATGCCATGAAGGGAAAATAAGAATAAAAAAATGTGGGCATAATATCACAGGTATATAACAACACCAACTAAATTTTATAAAAGTGTAACGACGTAAGTAAGCAGAGAGTGATCCAAATTGGGTCCGGTGTCCACTACAAGGCATATGGGAGTGCTGGAACTAGAGGTTAAACTAAAGATACTATTCTCCACACTTATAGGTCTTGTACAAAAGGATACAGAAAAACTACTCTACAACACTACACAACCTGTATCCTAATACACCCCCTCCCAGAGTATCGCTATCCGAGGTGGAAACGTATCGGGTGGCTTCCTCGTAGGTGCCGGTTGATTCAGAGGTAAACCAGGATATGACGTTGTGAACGTTACGAAAAGCACAAAAAAGCAACAATATCTTTTTGAAAGCAGTAAAAGACACAGTATTAAAAGAGGCAAAGGTAGAAATATTAAAAAATAAAAAAATTCATAAAAATTAACAACAGCAAGGCTATCTCTAGCCTCCGCAATCTAAATAAATATGTAAAAGTGCTTCACCTAGCAAGGCATTAATGAACTTCAACATGATTTACTAAGTAGTTTAAATGATATGATTAGAGTATCTGTAACAGAGCTGTTATAACAGGCTACGCCTGGTTTGGAGTCTCAGCTTGAACCTTAGTCTGACAAACAACTAACAGAAAGCTAATTGCTAAGCTACTCAGACTGACTAAGCCTAAACACAATATAGGACTGCTCTAGCACAACTAGAAGCACTATATACCCTTTTCCCTCCTTAAAGCATGCTTCTGATCAGCTTAAGCCCCCTATCACACTATCTCAGTGTCTATCAACACAGAGCTTGTAGGTGTACTAGAGCTCAAGTCCATTTCTCTGATGGTCCGATCAAGACACCCTGGAGAAAATACACGCATGAAAATTTGTTCCAAGAAGCCTAGGTACCGACCCGCCTTATCTTCAGGGAAAAAGCTAGAGTCGATCGTCATGATAAGATCTACACCGGAATTGCCAGGCCGGAGGCAAAAGTTCATAAACATGGCGTCCACTAGCCGCTGGACTGCTTCAACGCGGCTTCTGAACAGTCCGATGTGTTTAGTTGCTGCTTCCTCGTAGTCATCGGCAGGATGAACGACGACAACAGGGGCAGACGCTAGCAACCGATGCAGCTTATCACCGAGTCGGACCAAGTGCTGCACATTCCCAGCTTCATCTATTCGCTTCTGTACAAATTCCACGTTCTTCCGGAAAGTTGAGTCACGGTTGATGCTGGTGGCCAAAGGAGCTGTAGTGCTTACAGGCCCCATGAGCCTGTCTATTCCCGTGAACTCAGCATCTCTACCACCCAACAGAATGTTGAACAGAAAATGGTCATGTTCTTCGACATGTGCTGCAACTATTGCCCACGCTGTGAGCATCACGGTTGCGTAGGATAGTTCAGCTGGGAGAGTTGCCGGAAAGTCAATGCTGAGGGATAAAGTGTGAGTGGTACCTGGAACCTTTGTACCATCCAAGGTGAAATAATTCCAGAACCTGGTGTCCTGGAGTTCCCTCGCAAGTGCAGAACTAGCCTCATCATTTTCCAGTTCGTAGATGTACTCGATGAACCTATTGTACTGTGGCCGTTCCGGCGGGATATCGTTGTGGTGGTATGCGTAGTCGATATCTTCCAACAGTAACTTTCGACACCAGCCATCGAACAAAACATGGGCGCTTGACCAGACAAGCCATCGGTCCCGAGAGTTCCCACCATCCACGATGCTGAATCTTGATAGCGGTTGCCCGATACCCCACGATACTTTTCGATCTTTAGAAACGAGCGACGGTAGGGCCTCAACGTGGCGACAAGAAAAGTCTTTTTTAAGCACAACCTGGACAAAATGTGATGATACCGAGATGATTCGAGTCCGCAAAAGTGCGTTCGCCTGCACAACACGCCGCAAAGCAGTCTCAAGTCTGAACAAGTCTATGTTGCCTGGTAGTTGCATGACGTGCCGGTGAGTAGTACCTCTCGGAGAGATCATCTCCCCTTCCATGTAACGTTGTTGCTGTCTTGTGAGAGGATATGCATCTTCAACCTCTTGCTCTTCGATGTTGTGAGTCACAAGGCTTTTCCTCAACTGGTGGACACTGCGATCAATCTTCCTTAGTAGGCCAAACCTAGTTGGACCTGATGTTCTCTTCTCCTTCAGAGGTACTATCTGAGCAGCTATGCTGGACAAGACGGGGTTTTTAAATATCATCTGTGCCGAGAGATTGTGTCCGAGATCTCGTGCAGCAGACGCCAGCTTGATTGCCGCCAAAGAGCTGCCACCAAGCTCGAAGAAGTTGGAATTGGCTCCAAATTGCTCATAGTTCAATCCAAGAAGCTTCTGCCACAGACTATGCAGTAGCTTTTCTGTTTTTGAAGCAGGTGGCTGAACTTCATCTTCTCCAGAAAGAAGTAAGTGAGGCCCAAGACGCTGCCGCGCAACATAAGTTCTGAGCGTGCGGCGGTCCACCTTTCCATTCGATGTGACAGGGATATTCGTCACTGCCAAAAATACGGAAGGTATCATATATTTCGGAAGAGCAGTGCTGATATGGCGGATTATATGCTCTTTCATGCCTGTCAGGTGCTGCTGTAGTATGTGGTCGATGTCCATTTCCCCTCCTCGGTACTCTCCTTTCTGAGCCAGGTAAGCAACGAGAATATCGGAATCCTGACCCTCAAATCTTGCGATGTCGACAATCACTTGGAGCTGCGTGTCGAAGAGAGATTCCTGAATGCGTTGCCGCACTTCCTCACCCTCAAGCCGCTGTTCATGTAGTTTTAGTTGCATATCCCCACGCCCGATGTACAAGATGCTGCCATCTTCCATGTACCTAACAAGATCGCCCGTCTTGTACATCCGCGTGATTTGGCCTTCCCGAAGGTCACGCAACCATGGTGGACTGAGAATAAACTTCTCTGCATTAGCTTCGGGGCAGTTCATATAACCTGTTGCCAGGTGTGGACTCTCAATGATAAGCTCCCCCACTGCCCCAAGAGGAGTGAGAAAGTTGTGGTTTTCCGGTCTTACAACCCATAGGCTCGTTCCAGCACTGTGGCCAATATTCCTAGGGTCATTACGTGATAAGTTGCAGTTGATAGCACACTTTACGGAACATTCGCTCGGCCCGTACCCATTCATGAGTTGTACGATACCGTCCCATTTGTCCACTAGAATTTGGTCTGGAGCTTCTCCGGAGAGTAGCAGTATCTTGAAATCCGGAAGTTCGTCCTGCTTCAATGTATAGGCCACGGAGGGGGTGATGTTGGCAAAGTTGACTCGCGCGGTTTTCATAAACGCACTGATATCACCCATGATATCTTCGTCTGATGGCACACATATACAGCCACCAAACATGAGGGTGGTCAGTATATCCTCGACACTGGGGTCGAAGGCGTATGGTGCGAATTGCAGCACGCGAGAGTCAGGCCCACGTTTGAGCAAAGGCGCACGAGCCATAGCACCAGTGGCGAAGCTCTTATGTTGTACTCCAAAGATTTTGGGGGTTCCCGTAGTTCCTGAAGTTGATAGAATGTAAAGAAGGTTGTCTGGAGTCGCAAATTTGCCATGGACCTGAGCAGCGGGTTTGAAACAGTAAGCTGTGTCGTCAGAAACAACAATAGTCCGCCAAGGGGGGCTAACAAAGTTTTCTTCTTGTAGTGGAGAGCAGAGAACGACATTAATACCAGCATCGCTGGTAATACCTTCAAGACGTGCTCGCGGATAAGTCGGTGACAGTGGCGCGAAGGCGGCGCCTGTTTTGATGACGGCCAAGATACTCACTATGGCCCACTGTGACTTCTCGAAAAGAACGCCCACAGTGTTGCCTGGTTTTATAACATATCGCACCATCTCTCCCGCTAAGCCGTCAGAAAGCCTGTCTAAGGTCGCGTAGTCTATGGTGCCGTCTCTAGAATAGATTGCCGGCGAAGTTCGGGAGTGTCTTACTCGCTCTCGGATCAACTCATGAACACAAACCTCGTAAGCCTTATGATGCCTAGCGTTCCATCCAAACATGGTTGACTTGTCTGCCTTGCTTGTGAGGTCCAATTCGCCGACTTTGGTTTCTCTAGGCACTGTGCTGAGTTCGTGGAATGTCTGTTCGAACTGTTCAAGAATCCTTTTGACCTGTGGCGGCGAGATGACATCACTATCGAATGTGGCGACTATCTCAATCTGAGACATCCCCGGCATAAGCGTAAGTACCAATGGGTATTCGTGTAGGGATCTTTCGACTTCATCCAGCCTGATACCTTGTTCCTCCAAGCATTTGGTATCCGCAACTTGCACAATTAAGAGGGTACGAAACGAGGCGGCGTTTTTTACATCCTGATTTATTCCCAGGATTCGGGACAGGCCAAATTGTTCATAAGGAATCATGGCTGAGAACTGCTCTTGGATGCCTTCTAAGAAGCCGAGAACAGGTTGAGCGAGATTAATTCTCACCCTAATCGGCAAAGTTGTGATGGTGGGCCCAACAACATCCTGCAGCTTAGGAGGCAGAGAATTGCGTCCATGAAGAGAGTTTCCGAATGTTACATCGTCTGAACCCTCATACTCTGAGAGGAGTAAAGCCCAAGACGCTCTGGCTAGAACGGTTGTAGTTGTGGTAGTTACTGTTGGGGCTGCCATGGTGTGTTGTAAACAAGATCTGTCTGCTGCCAGATGTCCGGCCTTTGGGAAGTTGGGAAAAGACGGGGTTGGTGCATTCTTTAGCTGCTCTTTCCAGAATGAAGTACATTCATCTTGGTTCATATCGTCGCAAAATTGCACAAATTCTTGGAAGCTTCCTGTAGGCTTCAAAGCCTCTGTGTGCGAGTAATAACTATGGCGAATATGATCGAGCACAGACCCCAAGCTCCAACCATCGAATACTGCGTGGTGAAGTGTCCAAACAAAATGAGACTGACCGGATGATGGGTCTTGGACGTGGAAGTGTCTACTGAGAGGCTGGCCAGGCTGAAAAGAAACCGCTTTGCCTGCAGCCAGAAATGATGCAAGATCTTGCCTGACCTCAGTCCACTCCGCGTGATATCCTAGGACTACCTGCACGAGACTAGAAGAAGAAGGCACAATTGCTGTCCTTAGAATTGGGAAGGAATTAGTCGCACTTTTCCATGCTGCCTTGAATCTTTTGATGTCCACAGCAGCTGAAAAATTGAATACAAACTGGCTCGAATACAAGGAGGGCAACACCAACGAAAGAGAAAATAACCCTGCTTGGAGAGATGTACAAGGGAAAACACTTGAAACCTCCTCATAATCGATACCGTATTCTTCCAGTAAGGACCAGAACTCAGAGGGGTCGTCTTGTGTAACTAAATTTGAGGCTGAAATGACGCCCAACTGAAGTTCATCAGTATTGACATCAGCAGCAAATTCCTGCATGGCGGTGGTCATGCCGGATAATGTTGGATTTTTGAACAACTTCTCCATAGTCAAATGAAAACCTTCCTGGTTGGCCATTGCCACAAGCTTCATACATTGAAGTGAGTCCCCACCTAGTTGGAAGAAATTGGTGTCTGGCGTGAGACTTTGAGCAGATGGAAGAATCTGTCTCCACATCTGGGCCAGTCCCGACTCAGCAGACGACAGATCTTTGTCTTCCTTGTCAACTTTTTGAAATTTGGAATAAAATTCCTCGCCGAGGCTCAAGAGTTTGCGCCGGTCAAGTTTTCCTGTGGGACCCAGAGGAACCTCCTTTAGGGGTATCCATGCGACGGGCCACATGTAGGCGGGAAGTACTTCTGAAATACGTACATGAAGTCCTTTTATCTCTAGTTCCATTTCTTTAGTCATGATTGTGGTGTCTCCATCAAGGTCCTGTCTAAGTGTGTTGTGAATGCTAGGGTGATAAAGAAAAGCTACCAAACTCGCAGTGCCATGTACATCAAGTACTTCCAAAAGTATGTTTGCTTCAGGAAGTTGGAGATGCTGTTTCAGTTTAATCTCAATGTCCTCAAGCTCGATTCTTTGGCCACGAAGTTTGACCTGGCGATCACGTCGACCGATGAAAATAAGCTCTCCGTCGTCGGCGTAACGAACTAGGTCACCAGTTCTATAGCTCCGTCCTATCGAGGCCACGCTCGACTCCCACTTTTTTACCCATGGTGGTGATTGAAGGAATAACTCTAAATTGCCCAATTCATTGTTAATATAACCCTGTGCAATCCCTGGACCTTCAGCCACTAGTTCTCCTATAGCTCCTATAGGGGCAAGCTGATTTGGGTCATCCAGGCGGGATACCCAAGCACGGCTATTGACAGGAAACCCAATTCGAACAGCATCGTCATTTGTAGGAAGCATTTTCTTGCAGATACATGCTACCGTAGATTCCGCAGGACCGTAGACTACGATCAAGTCCAACTTATCTGCCCACAGCCCCACGATATCTTGCGTGACCTTTTCTCCACCCGAAATGAGTGTTTTCAGACACGAGACATCTGATGGTGATAGTAATCGGACAACAGTAGGAGTTAGAAGAACCACATCGGCGTTGAAGCTACGTATCGATTCTGCCAAGTTGTTCAAACGATCTGCATCGGAAGGAACGCAAACGCAACCACCATGCATCAACGTCATAAGGATCTCTCCGAAAGCGGCATCGAATGCATAAGACGAGAACTGGAAATATCGAGTTTGCTTGCTTATTCCGGAAAGGCTTGCCAACGCTAAAAGGCTTGAGCATATAGATTGATGCTCAATTTTAATTCCCTTTGGTGTACCTGTAGTCCCTGACGTAAATATGACAACCGCTACATCGGAGGGGCTAACTTCAACCTCATGTTGCTCAATTTTTGCAGGAGCAGACAAGGAAAAATCGGATACAACAATGATTTGGGGCGCCAGACTAATTGCTATATCTTTCTGAGCAGACGAGCTAAGAACAATAGTAGCCTTAGTTTCCTTACATAGTGTCTGTAGTCGAATTACGGGGTGAGAAACATCCATGAGCATAAAAGAACAGCCACTCTTCAGGACACCTAACATCGCTACCACGGTCCAGAGTGTTTTTTCAAAGCAAAGAGGGATGGAATCCCCTTGACGGGCTCCAGCCTCAAGGAGTAGTGAGCATGTCCGTGAGGACAGGGTGTCAAGCTCCTGGTATGTAAGCCCGCCATCCCAAGACTCCACAGCTTGTGATTCTGGGCTCTCAAGCACTCTCTTTCTGAAAGTCTCATGAACTGTAGATGCTATAGTTGAAGGAGATTGTTGGTTCCATTGCTGCAGGTCTCGTTGATCCAGGTCACAGATCAGGTCGAGGTCCCGTAGCGTCTGTCCGCAATTCGTTGTAGCCAGCAATTGTCTGGTAACGTGTACCAGTTGACTGAGAAATCTTGAATTGGCGGAAGAGCTCTCTCCGCTGATCTCCAGATCCAACGAACGTGATGTTTGTGACTCTATTACTGTGCAGAGGATCTGACGTGGAATAGCAGAGCTTTGTGAATTGGAAGCCCCCTTATTAGAAGTTTTCCAGTTCTCGAAGCTGTCTGTACGCAACCAGAAAGTCTGCAATGTGGCGGGAAATACCGTACTCTGTTGATAGGACTTCTTAATGCTCTCAAGAAAGTTGTGTGTACTGCAATCTTGATCGATTGTAATGCTGGCATCCCATAGTTGCTCAGACGTACTGGTGCATAAATGAAATGGAGATGTTATTGTAGGCAGATAGATAGAAAGGAGGAGTCCCAAACTGGCAGAAATTGTGACTTCTGGTGCCCATCCATTGATATCAAGTTCGATCATTTGCCTGATGTTGATTTCGACATTTGAAAGGTTCTCCATGATTTCGATTGATATTGTTAACTTGACGGTCGGTAATAGCGTTGGTTATCAGTTAAAGTTGAAAACTTGTAAAGTCCTATGTGCAACCTTAAATTAGGTGCACTATGTCTTGTATAAATATTGCGTGAAGTACTCAAGTTTGGGTAGAGAAAAGGTGTTAATGCAAGAATATACGAATACAAGCCTTGATAATATATCAAATGTTGAGATTCCTTGGATCTCTTCTAATTTGATACCATGCCACAAATGGGAGCACACTGCAGTAATGCGGCAATAGTCAAGTTCAATGGCGCCCATACAATTCCGTGCTTACGCAAGATGAATCTCACTCTTATCGACCCACTGTAAGCTCGGCAATTCCTTGTCGTTTACTCTATCCGTGCGCGTGATACTACTACCGTAAACCCGGGATAGGGAAGCCTGCTAGGTAGGTTCGCTTGAAGCTTAGGCGTTCCCAGCCAACACGACCAGAGCAGAAGCTTCTGCGCCTATTTTTCTCTTTACAAAACGTTTTTTAATACATCTGATCAGTTCACAATTACCGATCAAATCTCACTCGTAAGCCCTTTGAGTACGTGCTCGTAGTATCTCTTAACATTGCACCTTTTTCACTCGTAAAACTGTCAGAGAATAAATAATTTCAACCACCACAGCGCTAAAACAACTTTCGGTCGCATTTTTCATTACATAAAGATCTCCTCTATAATTCTGGTTTGAATCATGTTCATCAGCACATTACTCGAAGGGTCTATGCCGTAAAATATTTCCAAAATCATCTGTAATAACCACTATGAACAGAACAGTAGAACTAGGAGACCATATTTGAAAATTTATATCTATCCTAGCCATTGTAATGATAAACTATGAAATAAATTCAATAATCTTTTGAAGTCTTTAAACACTCGAATGTTTTTCAAAACAATGTGGAAAAAATGAAAAGGATGCTTGCATAAAAAACACGTTTAGTAAACTTAGAGTAGTTTAGACTCAGTCTGACATAATGCTTCAAGCTTTGCTACTATAAACAAGTGCATTATGTGAATGCGTACTTCACACGCACGGACACGGTTGCCGCCCCGTTGCCGCCCTGATGCCGCGCGCCAGCCTTGCAAAGCAAGGAGAGGGATGAAGTACTTTGGCCGTTATCTTAGCCGCAAGTGCAGTGTTAGTAACGATTGTGGTACTAGTGGGGGCATTTGGCTAGCAGCAGCTGATTAACAACTTTAAAAAAACAGTTGTAGTGGTAGTTGCAGTACTAGGAGTGATTAAGGTGGAGGATACGGTTTTTTGATTGTCAATTCTTTTGGCTATAGTAGTAATTCAAATAGTAGTCAAACTAGCCGTCGAAACCACTCCTATTTCCTCTGCTGGAATCTTTTCTCCTCACACCCTGGGTTGTCAAATTGACATATTTTCTGACAATTCTGCGAGACACTTCCGTCTTTACGCTAGATTGAGGAGCATTCACCCAAAATGTCGATCACTGTACTCGTCCAACCAGTCGATAATCCATATGACTTCACCCAAGTTTATCACTGCATAAGCGAAGCCTTTGGCCGCCAAATCAAAGACTCGATCTGGATAGCCATGAATTCGAACTGGAACTCCCCCGAAGGCCAGAGAGAAGGCGCCTCCAAGCTCTTTGAGCGCTGGCAATCCGTAACCAAAAATAAAGATGGTCACCCTAATACCGTCATCTTGAAGGCAACTTTGCCGGATCCCCAAGATGGTTTCAAGCCCAAAATCGTCGGCGCAGCCATCTGGACTCAAACCTCTTTCGTGGATGGGTACGGCGACCCGCCAACGGACAGTCCTGCTGACCTCACGGCTTTGACTCCTACTGAGAGGCGCTTCGCGAGCCAGATGTATCGCTCGCTGTGGAAACGCCGTGTCTCCCTCGCTCGGGAAAAAGCGAGATTGGACTTGCCGGCTATGTTTACACTCGATACATGTGCTGTCGACCCGGCTTTCCAGCGAAGAGGTGTTGCGGGAAAGCTGGTGGCATGGGGCCTTGATGAGGCGAAGCGGAGAGGAGGGCTAGAGTGCACGACTGAGGCGTCGCCTATGGGGAGGCCCGTGTACAAGAGGCTTGGATTTGGAGCAGAGGGTGCGGGAAAGGATCTTGTGTACGAGGTGGATGAAGAATTCGAGAATCGCGATAAGCCGGAGATTTTGTTTATGCGTACTTGGGATAGCCAGTGACAGTCGCAGTGATATTGTTGAGCTGTATAGACATGTAAACCTATCACATAAAGTGTTGAAATCAACTGATTTGCATTACAATGTGTGCAACTATACAAACTGCTGAACACTTTAAGGCAGTCGAACAGGAAAAATTACTTGAATTGTCCAAACAGTTCGATCGTTAATATGACTCTGACACAACCCTAAATGATATGTAATGGTATTGCGGTAATATGGCGCTTGATTGACCCTGAGTCAGTGTTTGGGAGGTATTCTGGGTTGAAAGCAACTGATGGATCAGCTTACAAACACTGCAGCTTGTAAGGAGGCTAAATAGGGTAAAAGGCCACCAACCTAGCACAAGCTGGATAATGTTTAGCAAAGTTTACTTTTTTCTCTGAGCGCTTGATAAAATGGAAATGACTGGGTATGTAAATAGGGGAGTTTGACCCAAGCGAAAACGACGTGGTTCTCTCCAAGCCCGCCCTTGTTGTCAAGCAAAGAGACAATAACTACGGTTTAAACAAGCTCTGAGATTTACACATGCGTAACTAGGTGCAAACTGCAGAGAACGATGGGAATTCCCGTCGTCCGTGCTCCATCGTTAATACACCCAGCAAAAGCCGCGCTGTTCTCAGCCTCACATCCGCGAATGCTGAGTCAGGTTAAGCACTGGGAAACAACGCTAAGCTTTCCGGCGGCAACGCTAAACTCCTTAGGGACAACTGTAGGCACGATTCCACAAACAAACACGGGGCTCCGTCCCGCGACAGCGCTACTGTAGGTTCCGCCTGGCTTCGATGAGGCACCTTCTTTTTCCATGTCGTTTACCGTGTTTCAGGCGTCTTATTCTTTGTCATCTCTACCTCATAGGGTCTGACGTGTTTACACCAAGAGGATTTGCTATGCTAGTTTGAACGGCGCCATCTTAAGGCAATATCATCGCGTGATGCAAGGGTCTGATGAGTTGTACTTAGATAGATCTGACTGTTGGGTGCAATAGATCAAATTTATGTTGGGCTGCACAAATGCTTGTTCTTGGTTAATTTGCCGAATCGTCTGTGAGGGCCCCTGTCTTAATGTACTGCATGGAAAATTCCCTGCAGGGGCCGCTATTCGCCTTCAACAAGGATTCATGGTCCTCTACCTAGTAGAACTAATCACCAGAAGGGCGCATGGTCACATCTGCCAAGGCTGGACCTTTATGGAGTCCAAGGAAACTGCTTCTTTAGCGTGTACATTCTCGCCTCTCTGTTTTCTAGCCTTTCCAACACTGCTGTGTTTACGATTGTTTTCTCACACCGAATTTGATTAAGTGCTTTTTACGAAATACTGACACCACAAACTTGTCTTTCCTCAAAATTGTGTCTGAAAAAAAAGAACCAGATTCCCCACCTATAGAGTCTGTGAACTCGAGCGAGGAAGAGCTACCAACCGTTAGAGGCAAGGTCCCGCACAAAGTATGGCTCGTCCAAGGCCTGTATTTTTTGGAGAGAGCAGCTTTCTACGGTCTCAGCCAGCCCCTCCGTGTGTCTCCCTATGTATAACCTCCATATATCACATTGGTTAACAAAACTCCCACATAGAACTACCTCCAGCTTTCTCCGAATGACCCTCTTCGCCCAGGAGCTCTTGGCCTAGGGCAGGCAAGAGCAGCGATGATCATGTATATCTGGTTCGTATACAGCTATAGCACACCTATGGTAGGGGGGCTATTGGCAGATTGTTGGCTCGGCCGTCGCAAAACGATCCGAGTCGGATTTTTGTAGGTTGTTCATCAACGATCTGGTTCAGCTTGTAGAAAGCTAATGATTCAGAATCTACATGTTAGGACTCAGTATCGTCACTACTACAGCTTTCACACAGCGCATTTACGGCACCGGCGGCCTTCCCGGCTTCATAGTTGGCATGCTTCTCGTTGGCGCTGGCACAGGAACTGTGAAACCCAATATTACAGTGTTCTTGAGTAAAAATTATGAGCTGCGTAAATTGATATTCATAGGTGCTAACTGTCAATAGTTGACCAGTTCCCTGAAGAGGAACCCAAAGTCGTGACTTTGAAAAACGGGAAGTCAGCGATGGTGAGCCGTGAACTCACGATTCGATTCATATGGAACGTCAATTACTGGTACGTCAACTCTCGAGCTTACTGCAGCAGAAAATTTGCTAATAAATAATTAAAAAGGATGATCAACGTTGGAGGTTTGTGTGGCATTATAACAACCAACATAGAGAGATATGCCTATGCAGGCTTTGGGTTCGCTTTTCTTATTTGCCTTTGCCTAATTACTACATCTGCAGTAATCTTTCAATTCAGATACTCAAAATTCAGTGAGTGATCTGTTGCACTCGGGAAATCATCGTGCGGTCACCACTAACCAATTTTTAGATACGGCACCACCGTCTGGAAACGCCATCGCAAATTTGTTTGGCGCATTGCGTCGCCGCAGAAACCTAGCCCATTCCAGGCAGGATCAGACAGAAGTCGCCATACAATCGACTGCCCAAGACGACGGTTCTGCAACTCAAAGTAAAGATGAAGCCATAATAGCTGATGCTAAGTCCGCCATTCGAGCTTGTTTGGTTTTGTAAGATACTTCTCACGTAAACTCTGCATATGAGGAACAACAACTTATATCAAGCAGTCTTCCTTTCCCAGCCCTGATGCTCTCCATCAATCTCATGGATAGTACCCTCATAGCGCAAGCAGGTACTATGCAGACTCACGGCCTCCCGAACGACATCATGTATAATCTGAATCCGATCTCAGTCATGGTCTTCTTGCCATTTTTCCAAAGCCTGCTTTATCCCATACTGGCCGAAAAGAAAATCAACTTCTCGGCCGAGCACCGCATCGGCGTGGGTCTTTTCTGTGCTACGCTTGCGATTGCATACACCACAGGGATTCAACACCTCATATATGTGACTGGTCCATATTTCAGCCATCCGCTGAAGTGCCTTGCTGGTAACATACCAAACGATGTCTCTATTGGACTTCAAACACCAACCTACGTATTTCTCGCGTGGGCAGAGATCCTTGCGATCGTTTCAGGTACCGAACTTGCCTATTCGCGGGCCCAGCAAGCATGAAGTCGATTGTTCAGGCTCTTTTCAGTCTTTTTAGTGCTTTGGGCTCGTTGTTCGGTGTCGGTGTGTCGTTTGCCGCCTATGATCCCAACATGGTTATTGTATATGGATCAATTACCGGGCTGCTATTCTTTGCCACCTTTGTGTTCGAATTTGCCTATTTATTCGGAGGCAAAAGATCCAGCTGAACGGGAAGGTTTGTGATCCCAAGAACATATCGAAAATTTCCTGGTAGCATTACAAGAGTGAGAATTATTATCGCGGTCTAACTGCACATCAACGGTGGCAATGTTTTGGTAGAATTAGAGTAAAAGATTTTGGGAAACTGTAAATGCAGGTAGAAAGACAATAGAAACGGCTAATCACTATTGTATTATTGTTTTTAGTTATCAGATGATCTGCTTTTGTGTTTGGTATGCTCTGTAATGTGCTCTTATATGCCAGCCTTCGGACAGTTCCTTGCCCACCACTACATTCTGTTCCTATGGCCTTGTGAGACTTGAGGTTACAGGCATTTCTTGAAGTTCTGAATTATGCGAGAACTAGCTGTCACACCATCTTCTCGAACCCACAGGTCTATATCTAATACAGCTTCGTTCCACCATTGATAACATATTTATCATGCACCAGATCTGGCAACTAAATGTAACTTTAATTTATTCTACTTAATTAAGAAGTTGCTGGTAGGTTATTTAGGACCCATTTCACCCCATCGACAACAATTTCTGGCTGTGTCATCTGGACAAAGTGTCCGCTCTCAGTAGCAAAGACAAGTTCGCTTTTCGTAGAGAGTTTCAAGAACTCCTTCATGAGACCCTCATTCTTCGCATCGATCGTCTTGATCAACTCCCTCACATAGCTTCTCTGCTCCTCGGTCCCGTTTCCTTTAGCAACACCCACCTCGTACAACCCACTCCAATCCCTACTTCTTGTGCCTCCAATCACATAAACCGGTTTGTCTGCAAGAAGTGGCTGCTTCTTACTCAGCTCCTTCTTCCGCAGTATCTCAAAACTCGGCATATAGTTCTCGAACTCCTCCTTGCGCTCAATGAGCTTGAATTTTTTGGTTGTTTCCGCCACCCTGAAAGCGTCCCACTCCTCCTGTGTCAGCTTGTGATTCGCCTCCACGCCCCAGGCAGAGTATGGTTCAACGCCTGCGGCAACAGTCCATAGAATTGGATCATTTACGTCCATCACCAATGGCGCTGTCTCGTGGTTGGCATCGACAAGCACCAGACCGGCGATTTGATCAGTTCCCTTTAGGGCGATGTATTCGTGCGTGAGCACGCCGGCCCAAGAGTGCCCCACAAGAATCAGAGGATTTGGGATGGGCGCTTTTTCAATCAGAAGAGAAAGTTCCAGGACAACGTTCTCGGCAGAGGGATTGATCGGCGAGGACTCCGAATTGTTATAGCCGGAACGATCATAAGTGTAGCTTCGCAGAGAGGGACCCAGCAGTCGCGTCACCGCTTGCCAGTTGAGGGCATCGCTTGCAACACCCGAGATAAATAGTATGACAGGTTCTTTGGAGCTGTTGGGCTCTGGACCGTGAGTGTAGAGAGCCAAAGAGTGAGTGCCAATGTTGACGAGGCGACCGTTAGAAGGGAGAGTAGAAGAAGCCATTGTGGAGTGATGGTTGTAGGAATTCTCAAAGTTTCTTTACTTTCAATGGGTAGTTTAATGATAATCGTGACCATTCACCAGCCGAACTAGTGCAATGTATCGCGGTACGAATTAGCACAGTGATGGAGGGGTAAGATTGATAGAGGGGCAGAGAGTTTCGTCTCTGAGAGGAGGCGCCCAAGAGGATCACCAGTTGGCGCTTCGTCTAGGCACACCCTTAGCGTTGCCGCCAGGCCCACAGGCCCCTTGTACGACCCTGAAGGCCTATTGGGTCGTGCCTGGACTCTTGTCTGGACTCTTACCTGGCCCGGCACTCGATACACCGTAGTCCCGCATTCGTGATTTCGTGTGAAGTTTGCGTTACCTGCCGTGATACCACTCTCGACGAACAACTTTTGATTTGCGCCTTGTCTTACATACCACGTCCCGTGTCTGTGCACTCAGCGCCCGGATTCAATCAAAGCCCCGACTACACTGAACAAACTTCAAATTTTCAAAGTTACACCAAAACAAGTATTACTAAGACCCATATTAAAGCCCTGTTGTTGCAATAGCCTGAAGAATTAACCTTATACATGGAGAATGGCGAAAAAGTTTAGTGTCAACTCACAAATACCAGCAGACATGTGTATATTTGATAATTCGTAGCCTTTAACAGATGCACTTGGCAGACTACTTCATTACTACTGAATGGACCATGAGCTTGTAAAACACACATATAGGCTTACGACCCAAGACATACCACCTTTACTAGAGATAATACAAATTTTGCGCTGTGAATAACTGTCACGAAATGCTACAAGCACGTATTCAAGAACCTGCCGAGAAGCGTTCATTGATGCTACATGCTGATCAGGAAAAAGGGTGCTTCTAGCAGGGGAACCCAAAGTAATACGGCAAGGCAGAGTGCGTGCGTTGTGTGCAGCCAATTAGAGCACACATGTCTCGCTTAGTATACTTAGCGACTCTGATTGGCCAGCTTTGAGCTGTTGTGATTAACAATGACATAGTGACATCTTAACTGTGAACTGATCTTCAATCAAGCACAAGTCACATCATCATGCTTTTTACACGAAAATGTATCGCAAAAATTGATTGGAACCATCAAATTTCATCTCAATTTCGTCTCAATACAGAGCCATACGATTATGTTTATTGTGGGGAATTCCCTAGCTACATATTTTATTAAGATATTTTGAGATTGCTACGGCATCAAGCTGCTGATGAGTTTATATGACTTTATAATAACTAGCGGTTCATAATATATTCTTATTATGCCATTAAAGTATGTTAGAACATGAGCCTGCATCATGCGCTTATAGCTTTCAACCCCGTCGTACGTACCATCCGGGTCCTCGTTATTACCTTTCCGTTGATCGGCTTTTCACTGGTGGATCCCAGGAAACCCCTACATCGAAGGTACTCAATATTCTGTCGCGCAGCTGCAAGCACCTCTCGCATTTCCCACTCGTAGCTCTCATCATCAGTGACTTCGATGTCAGTGCCGAGAGCGCCCAGGAACTGCTGCACTGGCCATAATGGATGCTGTTCTTGTTCCAGCGCCATATCTTGCCTAGCAAGCTCAGTCCAGTCGTCCCATGAGATGGGACGTAGCTGCAGCTGTAATTGATCCTCGACGGCAGCCCAGAAGGTGCTGACCCATACTCCCCTCTTGATATGAACGAAATGCTCATGACTCTTTCCTGTCGCGTGCCATAGAATAGACTCTGTGACGTGACGAACATCCGACATAGAGAGCCACGATGTCGGTGAGTCAACTGGGCGAGCCCCAAGCCGGACAGCGCCCATTACTACCCTCCACAAGAAATCATCAGCATTAGCTATACCGGTGTACACATCACCAATAATTTGTCCCGGTTTAACTACTGAGAATGTCGTTCCTGGCTTACGAAACTGCGTAGCAGCAGCGCTCACAAGTCTTTCCGACACATATTTTGTTTGATCGTATCCGTTGGCCATCCTTGCCTCTTCCTCGGTCCAGGTTCGGCTATCCGTGATGAGACCACCTGAGACGTACACAAAGCTCTTTAGGAAAGGAGAAGCCATTGCAGCCTGCAGAAGCTGTATCGTTGAACCAACGTTCACGTCTTTCAGCCCGTCATAATTTGTGGTCCAATGTA
Source organism: Mycocentrospora acerina (assembly GCA_022701365.1). NCBI lineage: Eukaryota > Fungi > Ascomycota > Dothideomycetes > Pleosporales > Mycocentrospora > Mycocentrospora acerina. The sequence goes on from JAKUHH010000028.1 coordinate 228,587, forward strand.
CTCTGGCGCCATTATGAATGATCGCATCGACAGCACCATGTGCACTCGAACGACCGCACAACGCTCTCCATTGTGAATCGTCAAGTCCCAGTCTTTCAGCCGAGAGGTCTCCATCCCAGACCTCAATTGCGGAAGTAAACGATTCCTTCCACCACCCAGCGATCTTGGCCGTCTTTATTACCCTATCCAGTCCCTTCTGTCCATCAAAACCACGTACAAGTAGCACAATCTTGTCAAATGCGCGCTTGGTGAGTGTAGAGTGAAGAATCTGGGTTCCCAGGAACCCAGTTGATCCGGTGAGGAAGACCGTCGATTTGGTAGCGATACGACCGAAGTCAATCTTGCTCACCAGCAAATCTATCTCACGCTCTAGGTCAGTGGGCGTCGGCTGCATCAGTTCCTCAACCGACTGGCCGCACGATATGTTGTCGATTAGAGAAGCAAGATCACGCAAGCTATTCTGCTGTTGGACCAATCGTGGTACTCCAATATTGATGTTGAATTGCTTACGTATTGCCATAGCGAGTGACATGGTCTTGATTGAATCGCCTCCAACCTCAGAGAAGCTATGATCTACAGCGATATGATTAGGCTTGATATCAAGTAACCTAGCCCAAATATCCCTCAAGGCTTCTTCCGTATTAGTCAATGTAGCATCAGAAGTCGACGCTTCTGAAAAAGAAGGCAATGGTGGGATGTAAGTTCTGCCTAGCTCGCGAACCCTTTGTCTATCCGTCTTCCCTGTTGCTGTCATGGGCAACTTTGAAAGGGGAATAGGTATGTATATGCCGGGAACCATGTACGAGGGGAGCAACTTCGACAGCTCCTTTCGAAGATTTGATATTATCTGAACAGTTGCTTCGTTCAACTCGGCTCTCGCTCTGTGGTCATCAGGTATGACCAAGAATACCGCCAGAACCTGACTCCCCGTAGCGTCCGGGGTGATCACGTCTACCACAATCTGTGGTACCGCCTTGATTGGAAGTAATTGACGAGCATGGTATTCAACCTCCCCCAACTCCATTCTTTGGCCGTTGATCTTTACCTGGGTATCGTTTCGCCCAACAAATCCAAGAGAGCCGTCTGGGTTGTAGTAGACCAAATCACCTGTCCTATAGAGTCGTCCACGGCGACCAGAAACTTGTCCAGGAATTCCATCTAGTAGCCATTTTGGGTCTTCGACAAACATACTGGCTGTCTTCTCAGGATTATTCAGATAGCCCGCACCCACAATTGGCCCCTCGAGCCACAACTCTCCTATGGTCCCAATGGCAGCCAATCTGTCAGGCGAACGAGGTTGTACTACCCAAACCAACGCACCAGTACCTTTGCCGATACCGGGGTCACCAATTCTGATACCAGGCTCCGCCCTTCGGACTATCTCAACTGTGCTCGTGACGGTACATTCAGCAGGGCCATATGTATTGTAGATCTCAGCTCCAGAAGCCTCCCATTTCATGACATCACTAGCCTTGAGCGCCTCACCAATGAATAAAACCTTCTTGAGGCTGCTCAAAGCTGAAGGGTCGAGCAAGCATCCGACAGTTGGTGTGAGATGGATAAAATTTGCCCGCAGTCGGTTAATGGAGCCGTTGATGTCGGCGGTTCGTTCGTCCTCTGAGGGGATGCAGAGACATGCGCCCACGGTCAGCGTGTGCAATATATTTGACCATGCGACATCGAAGGCGTAGGAGGTATAATCAAAAACTCTCGTTGACCTCTCGAAGCCAAGCTCCGGTTGATGGTATCGGATGGCGCTACAGAAATTGGCATGTGTGACAGTCGCCCCCTTCGGAGCGCCTGTACTTCCAGAAGTGAAAACAATATAAAGGGCCGATGATGGGCTAATTTCGGCATTTTTGGAATGTTAATCAGCTGAAATAGCTGCTCAACTTTTTCCCAATCACCTTCCACTTCTATCGTTGGTGCATCGGTGATATCAGCCGCAAGCCTTGCACAAGTTTTAGAGGTCAATATCACCTTGGCCGATAGTTGGCTCACAATGCTCTCCAACCGAGAGCGAGGCAACGTTGTGTCCAAAGCAACAGACGTAGCACCGGCTTTCATGACTGCAAATATTGCAACGGGCACCCATACTGACTTCTCAAAGCACAGTGGCACGATGGTGCCTGGTCCAACTCCAAGCCCCAAGCTGACGAGGCGGCCCGCCAATAATGTGGAAAACCGATCAAGTTGGATATATGTTAGCTCGCCATCCCATGCACAAACGGCGGGTGCTTCGGGGGTTTCAGCGACTCTTTGGGCAAACACATTGTGGACACAATCCTCAACGCTCTCCGGCACTGCTGCGTTCCATTTCCATACGTCAAGCAGGTCGCTCTCGCTGACTCTGCTGAGATCAGCTATATTTGTCGAGCCATCAACAGAAGAAATTTGACTTAATATATGCTCCAGCTGCTGAAGGAGCCGCACCGCAGCTTCTTCTTGGATAATGGTCGAGTCGAAGCTTAGCTGTATATCCAACTTTGAGTCCGATGTTTGGCAGATAAGCATCATGACATATGTGTTTTCCGAGCCAGAACCCGTTTCTTGATCATTCAGACCGTCTTCAAGGATCAGGCTCTCAGCTGTACTTTCCTCGGCTGATGGATGTACCAACAAAAGTGACTGGAAGTCACACGCATATTTGGCCTCCTGGCTGATCTTACAAATATGCTGCAAGCCGTACTGCTCGAACGGAATCATTTCCATCGCCTGTCCTTGCACTTGATGCAACATTTCGTCGACGGTTCCACGTACCAGGGTTCGAATTGGAACAGTGGCTATAGTAGGACCTGCCGTGTCCTCGATTCCTGGTACGGGAGCTTGACGGCCTGACACAACAGCTCCAAATGTTACATCTGGAGAATCAACGTACCAGGAGATTAGCGTTGCCCACGCCGTCCGAAGTGTGGAAGAGGGCGTGACACCGCAAGTGGGCCAGCGGATGTTATTGATCGAATGATTGATGGCCTTATCTGGTTTTGGCTCGTATGTTTTGGCGGGTAGGGCAGGAAACGGTGATGCTTCTATCCCAGCAAACTGTTGCTTCCAGAAAGCCATCCCGTCTTCTCCATGTTGTTTCATGATATACTTCACAAAGCTTTGCAGCGGAAGTGAAGATAGTTCTGCTCTCCCATCTCTATACGCCTTTTCCACCTCTTTTTGCAGTATTGACACAGACCAGCCGTCATAAGTCGCATGATGATTTGTCAACGCTAAGTATCTCTTGCCTGTCCCTGCGTCATGAATAACTGCAAGAAGTGATAAAGGATTACCTAGGCCCATTGCGGCGGTTTCGATAACGTGTTTTTGCAGCTCTTTGCTAATGTTCTTTCTACTTTGATGATATTCATTCAATGAGGAGAAGGTTTGCCATTGCAATGCCTCTTTAAGGACAACCTGTATCAGACCCTGGCCCGGCAGATCGACAATGCGGGTGCGAAGTACAGAAGCTTTTTCAGAGACTCTTTGCCATGCCTCCTGAAGCCTTACAATGTCGACCTCGGGCTTCAATTCAGCGACTTGATGGCCCACATATTTGCCCGGGTTCCTCGAGGTCAAGGCCAAGAGACCCTCCTGAAGCGCCGTACAAGGGAATATGTCCTCAATTTGAGAAGGCTCCACGGGCCAAGCGCCGACGGAGCAAAGATCTGCTACTTGGTGACAAATATTGTCTACATCCATCTCGGCTTTCAACAGGGAAAATGGTCGCACAGCCTCCGGGGCTGCTGACTCACTTTGTGACATGAGCTTGGCCATCTCACTGAGCTGTGGCTGACTGTATATATCCGGGACCGTCAACCACATCCCTTTTCTTCCGAGATCAGTTGCTAGCCGTATGGCAGCGATTGAATCACCTCCGAGGCGCAAGAAATTGGCTTGTGTCCCAATGTCGCTCACTGGAAGATGAAGCACAGACGCCCAAATGTTCCTCAGCTGTATCTCAGCTTCGGTAGTGGGCTCAATGTGCCGTGCAGTATCGACACTATATAAAGATGCAAGTGCTTTGCGGTCCAATTTATCCCCCATCTCACGAAGTGCTCTTCGATCTGTTTTTCCCGTTAACCCCCTTGGCAGGTCGGTCATCGGGAGATATGCGGTTGGGATCATATGAGGTGGCACCTGACCAGGCATTTCTCTTTCGAGCATTTCGATAATTGGGGCAGCTCTTTTCCTCAATTGCTCGGGGCTTGTCGTGGGCATGAGTAGGAAGGCTATCAGTATCGGACGTTGGGTGACTTTCGGCGTAACGACTTCAGCGACAATATCTGCCACAATCGGCATCGAATTCAAAACTCGACATATATGATGTTCAACATCACCTAGCTCCGTACGTTGGCCATTAATTTTGACCTGCGTATCTTTTCTCCCGAGGTAGATCAATTCACCATCAGGAGTATATCGTACCAGGTCTCCTGTTCGATAAAGGCGCCCGCGACGGCCCTCCACTCCTGCACCACCACGTAGCAACCATGTCGGATCCTTGATAAAGGCAGCTGCTGTCTTCTCGGCGTTATTCAGATATCCGGCCCCAACCAGTGGTCCTTCCAGGAGTAACTCTCCAACTAACCCGACAGGCGTAAGGGCATCCTTATTGGGGTTGGCGATCCAGGTTGTTGATCCAAGCGCCCATCCAATGGTGGCCTTGGTAGTCCCACCATTATGTATGACTCCAGTTGTAGTCACTGTACACTCGGCCGGCCCGTATGTGATGATTCTGGTTTGAATATTTCCAATTTGTGGCAACTTGTCGAAGTCTACGACCTCGCCGATAAGGGCGACAGTGTCAAGTGTCGGCACTTGGTCCAAGTCCAGGATCGCGGCGACCGATGGTGTAAGGTGTACAAAGGTCACCTCATTCTTGATCATATATTCAATGAAGTCATGCTTTCTGTCGTGTTCTGAGGGTATGCACAGGCAAGCTCCCGCCGCGAGTGTGTGGATGAAATCAGACCATGATACATCAAAGGCGTACGAGCAAAAACCTGCAACTCTTGCTGTCGGTTTGAAATTCAAGTACTCGTTCTGATACTTAATTGCTGATGTGAAGTTCGAATGTGTTATAGCCGCGCCCTTCGGGTTACCGGTGGTGCCAGAAGTGAACACGACGTAAAGCAGGTCGCTCGGCTTGACCATAGGCAATATTGTTACAAACGTTCCATTTTTCCCTTGTTCCTGCAACCTTGATACAGTCTCTTTCTGTACTACGAATGGTTTCCGTTCGGTAATGAGAGAAACCAGGGGGGCCGTTGAAGGAGCACATAAGATAAGGCCAGGCCCTACAATCTCAATCATCGTTTTGATGCGTTCCTTAGTCTGAGAAGGATCAATCACCACAGATGCCGCGCCAGCCTTCATAACAGCAAATTGAGAGACTGCTACCCACATGGATTTTTCAAAAATCAATGGAAGCACATCTCCAGGACGAACGCCTATGTGGATGAGGTGATGTGCTAGTTGAGTTGAGAGCGTGTCCCATTGAGAGTAGGTCAATTTGCCATCCCAGGCGCTTATGGCGGTCTTTTGTGGATATCGAGAAACGCTCCGGGAGAATAGGTCATGAACGCACCCACCTTCCTCCTCAAGTGCCTTCGCGTTCCACGTCCAGACTTGGCGTAGGTCTTCCGCAGTCATTTTGTCTAAATCACTGATTTTTGTGCTGGCCATATCAGCACGACAGATCTGACGCAATATGTGATCAAAGTGGTCTACAACTCGCAATGCAACTTGCTCGCTAAGCACAGTCGAATCGAAGGCCATCTTAGAGAGTAAAGAATTATCTTTTACTTCGCAGTGTAGTGTGATGGCGTATTTGGTCAGCTCTATTCTTTCTTCGAAGATCGGTGCCTCGTCGGCTTTGACGGCGGATTGCACTATCAGCAAGGATTGGGATTGCCATCCCAGATCAGCCTCCTCACCAATGCGTTGATTGGTTAGAGGATCCGCAAGCTCAGGTAACATCATTTGGTGTTGTAATGTACTAAGAGTCATGTCTTCTTCAATTGCAACACAAACAGTTACGGTTGTGGGTACAGAAAGTTGTTCGATTCTTGATACTGGCAATGCAGCATCGAAGACAGTATCGGTTGCCTCTCCATACCAGGACAAAAGCACTGCCCACGCAGACTCAATCACTTGATCAAGCCTGACATCCTGAGGCCATTCTATGTTCTCAATATCATGCTCGATCGACCTGTCTGCTGGTGATTGGAGATCGTGTACGGGCAATTGCTCTCTCGAATGCACGTTCTGTCTAGGGTCAACCAGTTGTAATTTTCCCTTGGCTGAAGGGAAGATTCCATTATCGATGAGGTTTACGTCATCAGACGTAGGAAGTAGTAGACCAACCATATCCGGTTGGCTTTGAGTAATTGTGGATAGACTTGAGAAATAAATGCGCAAGGCTGCAAAAAGTGGAACTGAATTGATTTGTTGCGTAACCGGTGAAAGTTATAAAATATAAATTCATAAATAAATATATCCTCTACACGTAATTAATGTTTTAACCCCCTGTTGCATTACCACTCAATAATCCACTTCTCACCGGTAAACCAGTTTATGACAATTGTAGTTTAGCTTTACCGCCCGTGAACTTCGAGTTCTCCTTGGTGCATGTTAGTTTAGCTCTACCGCCCAAAGTAATAGCATATTTGGCACTTGGTAGCCAAGGAGGAGCGCGCCAAAAGTCTGACCCCAGGGAATAAGGACCAATTACTGAATATCCCGAATTTTCCAGTAATACATTTACAGCGCTAGAAAACGCCATAGGCTTTAGCCCAGTGCGCCATTAGGTCCTTCAGTAAGCTTATTCAGGGTCTAGTTAGCATGCACCGGTAGGATCCCCAAGTAGAGTGTCCGCGCGCCTCTACCGTGCGTGACGGTGTAACACCCGATACGGCATGACGCCCGATTATTTACTAGTCAAAAGTAGAACATGGCATCGTTCTAGCTTTGGAGACTCCGTTGAAAATGAAGATTAATGCCGAATTTGATTGAAATGTCAATTAAAAAGTACAATAATAATTTTATCATCTTCAGTGGATTATATTTTCTTCGCACGATGCTGTTTTTTAAACTTCATGAGACACATTCATGAGCGTATTCTATTTGAAGATGTCTCGGTATACATCGTTAAACACTAGATGTAAAATTAAGGCAGTTCAAAATTGCATTTGTGGTTCAGATGAACACATTCTCTAGAACGAAAGACAGAATGAAAGAAAATGCACTAAATGATTGACATTTATTTTAATCCTCATCAATGATTCATCATTAAACCATCTTTAGATTTTCTATTCTCAGATATATCAATGGTTAGACTGCTGTTGTGTTCAACTTTTTACCCGTAGAAATCGGGCGTTACACTGGATCGGGCGTTACAGCGGATCGGGCGTTACGCTGTCACGCACGGTTGCGACTGCCGCTTCGATGGTGCTTCCTTTAGCTCTGCCGCCCAAGGCCAAGTACCCGCTGACACGCTAAGGATCTTGTTACAACGTTTCCGAATTTGCACAAATCATTCGATGCTTCACGGGCCATGGTTATAATTGCTACCTATGCGGACGCGGCTAGCGTTGCTACCTCCAGTTTGCACAAGCAAGCAGATGACACAGCATCAAGAAGAAGAAAAAGTTAGCACATTTCTCTATCAATTTTTTAAGATCGAACATGGCGTTCGAAAAATCATGGCCAGAATTCTCGCTGAACAATGGACAACAATTGACAAACACCTCCGTGGTCATCGTTGGAGCTGGCATTGGAGGAATGTGCGTTGCCATTGATTTAATCAAACGCAATAACTGCCGAGATTTTGTCATTTTGGAGCAGTCTTCCGGAGTCGGTGGGACGTGGTGAGGAATTCGAGAAATCCTCGTGTAATACAGGTCACTATCTAATCAATGCTTGGTAGGCACGCAAACACATATCCCGGTTGCGCTGTCGACTTGCAATCCATTGTCTACAGCTACAGCTTTGCCCCAAACAGCAATTGGAGCCGGGATTTTCCAGGACAGAAAGAAATTCTGTCTTACCTGACCCGGGTGGCGCAGGAATACAGGCTATACGAGCACATCCGGTTCTGCTCTACTGCCGAATCCGCGACCTGGGATGACGAGCTGAAGAAATGGAACACGAGTGTAACGGTCGCCAAAGGCTCCAAAGATGCCGAGGCTACCTCTACCTACACGATTTCTAGTGATTTTTTCGTCAGCGCTGTAGGACAGCTAAGTCAACCAAAATGGCCGGAAATCGAGGGTTTGGATAGCTTCACGGGGAAGACTATGCACAGTGCTGCATGGGACTGGACGTACGACTTGAAAGACAGGAGAATCGCCGTTATAGGAAGTGGTATGTCGACCATCATAGCAAACCTTCTGTCATCCAACTGACCTTTTGTCTCCGCTTAGGTTGCAGTGCAGTTCAGATTGTACCTGAGCTCGCAAAGGTGGCAAAGAAAGTGACGGTTTTCCAAAGAACACCTCACTGGATCCTACCTCGTGGGGACTACGAAATCTCAAACTCGAGAAAAACCCTTTATCGCTATTTCCCTTTCTGGCAGCGGTACTGGCGCAAGCGCTATATGGATCTCAACGAGACGGAATACAACTCTAATAACTTCGCTGAACATGAGGATAACAAAAAGCTAAAACAAGCAGCTCTGGACATGATGCACGAGCAACTGCCTAATCAGCCTGAGTTGTGGGAGAAGTTGACACCCAACTATCCAGTGGGCTGTAAGCGGGTGGTTGTCTCGGATTTCTTCTTCCCAGCTCTGAATCCTCCCAATGTTGAGCTTGAGGCGAGACCTATTCACAGTGTCAACGACCACACTGTGCGTCTTGTCAGCACTGAGAAACTGGTAGAGGATGCAGATCCTGATTACGATCTCATCGTCTTTGCAACTGGTTTTCGAGCCACTGACTTCCTTCATCCAATAAAGATCTTCGGTCGGAACGGCCGAGCCTTGCATGAGATGTGGAAGGATAGCGCTCGGGCCTACCAGGGCACCTGCGCCGACGACATGCCAAATTTTGGAATGATACTGGGGCCTAACACTGGCTTGCTCCATAACAGCTTCATTCTAATTATTGAAGCCCAGAGCAGGTATATCAACGGCTTGATCAAGCCGGTGCTAGAAGCCCGGAATCAAGGAGGTACACTGAGCCTGACACCGCGCCCGGAGAAAACCGAAGAGTACAACGCGAAACTGCAACATCGACTCAAAGACTTTGCCGTTAACAACTCCCAATGCACTAATTGGTACAAGACTGAGTCAGGGTTAATCACCAATCTTTGGCCAGGCATGGTGCTAGAATTCCAGAAGCTGATGGAGCAGGTGAACTATGGGGACTACGAATCTGAAGGGTCCTCCAAAAACATTATACAAAAGCGACCTTTCCACAAGGTGGGCCGCGTTATGGAAGAAGGTGGGGTTCTGGAGAAGCTCTCCTTGGCAAACGTTGTAGTGCTTGGCACAAGCGCAATTGTTGGAGGACTTCTGATGCACAGACTGATAACATTCACATAAAATTCCCTAGAAAGACCGCTTGGACTAGTTAGTCTTTTCACAGTTGTATATAGAAAATCTGCGAAGCCGCGATAATTCACATTTGCGCAAGAGACTTCACCTATCATCTTGGGCCATGCATCACCCTTTCACAATAGTTCACGTACAGCAAGTTGTCTCAATTCATTTCCTAAGATAAGTTCAAGGTGTTGGGTTACTCCCAAGACATTTTAAGTGAAGTAAATAATCAACCGATTTGCAAGTGTAGAAGCAAGTGGGCGTACCGTAAATTTTCCCTTGATAGGCTCCTTTTCGGTTCATCATACGCGGCATCGCGACCAGTTTTTAGTGTTCCAGGCTCATACCAATGTAAAATTCAGGTATCCAGTCCCGCTCGGCCATAATTCCTCTGTACATACATTTCTCTTACCAGTTGTTCAGGATTTGTACACCAAGAAAGGCTATAAATTGCACCTTCTAAGATGACAGTTTGACCTTAGCTAACTGAGTGGATGAATAGAAAGAATACAAGCAATAGGTATTTGGTTTAATATCCTTTTTTTTGAAGCAAATTTCATTTTCTGAGCATAAATCTACTACAGTTATCTACAATGTTCCATGAAATTTTAGTCTCTAGATCTATTCAAATGAATAGAGTGCAATGACCACGTCTTTCCATAATAGATGTCCAATCATGACTGGATGATTCTGTTTTCCTCAATCGCCAGCACTCTTCCATGAGGCTCAAGGCCTCTAAACATGTCCCATGCGTTATGTGTGGCAAGGACACAAGCTCTCGAAAAAACGTTTGTTGCTCATCGGCTGCTAAGCATCCAGAGACACAGTATGGCCAAACCACATGTTGTAACAGTTTTGGATCTGGTAAATTTCCAAGAGCAATAATCGATTTCGAAACGCTTCTTTTGATATCCGGAATATCGGGATAAGCACCGGAGATGACTACGTGGAGGTAGGTGATGGCTGAGAGAGCAAATATTCTTGTAATCTCAGTTTTTATGAAGTCTGGTCGTAGTTGAACATCTACTGGAACTCTTTTCGAAGGGCTGTTCTCAATACTAGCCAGTCGACTTAATAGGCGCTCCTCAATCTGACGACCACGTTTCGTCAACTCTATAAGGCTTAGTCTGTGAGCATCCTCCTCTTCTTTTCTCCACTTGTCTAGGGATGAAATCTCAAAGATAAAAACCATCGCCCAATTACTGCAGCCTATCAAATCCGCCAAATTGACTTCACCTGTCTCAAGCAAGACCTTGTGATCCGATATTAAAAATTGGCTTGATCGAGTAGAGGCACATGTAACAATGTGCATATAAATGAAGAAACCGAGAAGAAAACTGATCGAAGTATCTGGGTGCGGAGTTACCCTGTCTTTTTGTTCTTTTGTTTGATCTGTTCTTGCTGTAGCTGATTCCATCTGTGCTTGCACAAGTAATGGAAGCAGGGCGTTCGCCCCCCCAATGTAAGAACTCTTCAAACCTCACGCATTAAGGTAAGTAGAGTGTCTGTATAGCATACGTGTATTTACTTGACGAATCGCTACCTCTATAGTAGGATTCTGGTAGGATATATATATTCATATCTCAAGGTCCACCGGTCCCCCACAGATGACCCGGATCCCCTTTTTAGCTGACGTATTGGGCCGGTACGGCCCCCATGGGGACCCGGTACTCTTGAATGACTCAAGATACCTCTTGGGGAGGCGTGTTCCTGACACCCAAGATGCAACTGCCAATTATGTTTTCCGCCACTATATGACTGTTTCATGAACTGGTTAGCATTGAAGACAAAACTAGAGAGGATTCAGAGCGTACTTCGTAGAACAAAAGGTGAAGAATGGTAGTAAGGACTTCGACATTGTGGGTGAGACCTAGGTTTCCGCTCCATGCAGACGATCGCGCAAGGCTAGTTTGTAATTCTTGGAGAGCCAAACCGTAGTGCCCACTTCTTGATTTCATAAAACTAGCGCAATTATGATTCGTTGAAGTCGAGCGGTGATATTCGCTCAAAGCGAGAGCTGCATGATAGGCTGAGTTAACCCGCTTCAAGATTGAAAACAGCCAACCCCGTCCTTGCCGATTGGAAGGAAAGTAAAAAGGACAATGCAGGTAGAATACATGATCGAAGTAGTACATGAATAAGATATCTTCCAGATCTCCATGTAGAATTGGATTGCTTAGTCCCGCTGGTGGGGAAACAAGATCTGTAGAACCTGAACGCGAAGTCCTTTGTGTGGAAAGCGACCAATCTGCTTCACTGCTGTATTCAGACAACTCCGATGAGCAATATCTACTCAATATGGGGTCGCACAACAAATCCATGGCGTCCATATTTACTTCAGATGAGGAAGTTGATCTCGAGACATCGATACAACCTCGCATATTGCTTTCTTCAGTGGAAGACGACATTATTGTTGCTAATGTCTGAGAAACTGAGGAGGACTGGTTGTATGGGCTTATACGATCTGTTTGATTATAGAAAAGTTCCGACGAGAAATCGGCGTTGTTGAGTGCTTCACTCCATATCGGCTCGCTGGAGGCGTTCAAATCCCCGTCTCTTCCGAGAAATGGAAGGTTGTGTTCGGGCGCAACCTCACTCCGTAGGAGAGTTTTCTGTGTTGGTTGTGGTGGAGGATGACATGGTGTAGCGATAGTTCTAGCAACCAGAGTATCTGATTCATCTTCCATGTTTTGCGACGTGCCAAGTAATTCATTCTCTCGCATGGCCGACTTGAACTGGGCGATAATGTGTGTTTTGTAGCGAGCCTGTTGCCTCTGAAGATCTCCCCTGTCCATCCAGTAAGGTCTTGGCCCATAGCCATCGCAAGCTATCTGGAGAGAAGTGCATCGGAAACACGAAGGTTGATTCTCATCACATTTCTTTTTCCGGAGTCGACAAGTCCAGCATCCATGAGTGCTTCTACTGGCTAGCTTCCGAGACATGTTAGCAGTGAATTAGATATACACACTGATAAAAATCGGCCAATGCTAGCTGTCTGTTTAACAGCAATTCTAGATTTTCTTCTCAGCCAAAGGCGATTTTTCTCAGTTATCGTCTTCATTGTCTTTTACACACGATGGCATCAGGCATAAGCTTTGCAGGTGGGTCTCGGGTGGTGGAGGCCTAAAAGATTGTTCTAGAACACCTAAAATACTGTTTTACATCAAAACCACTGTATTGGAAATAAACAACCTTCTGGTGTATTCAAGTTTAATGCATGGCCTTATATTTCCTCGCACATCCTATCAATATTGAGAATCGTGAAACAACGCATCTGTTGATGTTAAGTTACACACCACTTAGCCAAAACCACCATAAAAGGTACAGATTTCAAGAAAAACTAAATTATGTAGGTAGAATGGGACATTTGTCGCAGGAAAAAAAGTTTATAATTTTCGTCTTGAGGACTAAGATTCCACCAATCATTTAGCTAGTCGGTTAATTGACCGCAACTATATGTATATCAGAGGAGACTCCTATAAGCTTACAACAAAGCACCATATTCTAGACTAGGTAACATGCCAACCCCTGAAGAGCTCTGATCCCGCAGGATCTAGTCATTTCCGGGAGACATCCTACCTGCTGTATTAGGTCAGCTGGTGGCGCAATAATTTTTGTGTAAATGAGCTAACGTAGTTGGCAAGCGAGTCGCCCACGCAAGCGAGTCGCCCACCCTACCAACTTTTATCACCTTCAAAGCTGCGCAAATCAACAACGCTGTAATATTATATATAGATATTAATAGAGTAGATTTAGCAGTATCTTAAGTATCTACTTTGCACGTACGTAAGTTATAGCTAGTCTCCCTGCACCTCCTGCAGCGTGCAAGGGCCTAGCAGCTAAGCCCTAATTGCTCTCCTCCCTGACGCTCTTCACAATTAATCTGCTAATTAGCCTTACATTAAGAAAGTAGATCCTCTCTAGCTCCCTTTATTAACACCCCTTGCTTCTGTATATGCTTTTTCTTGCGCTCTTTACGCACTAACGCTGCCTTGTTAGCTCTCTTAAGGCTAGCAATCTAATTGCGTATTAGCTTAGCTAAGAGCATTATTACCTTAGCGCTTTTCTTAAGCTAATTAATTGCTTTAATAATAGAAGCAGGCAATAAGCTCTTGTGCTGCTAAACGCAATTATGTATTAATATTAATTAAGCCTTAAGCTTACACACATTGCTTAGCGTACAAGCCTCCTAGAGAGCCTCTGCAAGAGCAGCTAGAGGAGTAGGCGTACGCAGCTGCACGTCTAGTTTTAAGAGAACAACGTCTAGTTAATAAGGCATAAGGCCTGCTCCTTAAAAGGCAGAGTAGATATTAGCTAATGTAAATAATTAATTAAAGGCTGCCTTAAACGCTAGCAGAAACTTAAGCTTTATAATGTAGTTAATGTAGTAGCAGATTAGGCTCTTAACCTTACAGCTATACACGTGCTTTAACAGCAAGAAGCAACTAACATTAAGAGGCTAGAGCAGGTAAGATAAGTAGGGCAGCATACAGAGCATATAGATGTTGCTCTCTTTGCAGAGCTCTTAAAACTTAAGAGAGTAGTAGCTCTTATAGCTATTAAGGATAAGCAGCTAATGTGCTCTAACTACCTTGCCTTCTGTATGCTTAATAAAGTGCTTTAGCTACTTAACTCCTAGCTTATTATTTGTCTAGCTATTATTGCTAACTGTAATTGCCTAGTTGCGTAAGATATCCTCCTTGTACTAGGCAGATAGGTAATACTAGCTAGCAAAGATAAGGAACAGTAGGATAGACTAGCTAGCTGCGTTAATCACAGCAATTAACGTCACCTACTTATAATTGCCTAGCTAGATAGCCTTTAGCCAGCCTCTCCTCTCTAACCCTGTTACAACAAGCTAAGTTGTAATCTTGCTTATTATAAAGCTAGCCTTGTTAAAGTTATAGATGTTATTATTGCAGATGCTATACTTAGCCTTTGTCTGCTCTATAAGCTTAAACTAGCTTTTAATTAGTATTACATCCTTACATAGAGCTCTCTGCCTATTGTACGCTTAATTAAAACACGTTGTAAGACTATCTGTACGCTTAACAAAGTTAGCTAGCTACTTCTACCTAACCTAGCTAGCACTGCGCGCAGCTAGCAGTTTATTAGCTATATTACGTATAGCTGCGTACGTAGGCGCAAATCCACGTTAATCTAAGTTAAGTATATAGCTAATAATTACCTCCTCTTCTAGCTAAGTAAGCTTCTTTAAGTTAGGCTGGCAATTGTGTTAGGCAGGCCTGCCAGCGCGTTAGTCGCGTAGCGTTGTACAAGGGACTTTAAAAGCCTAAGCAGCAGCCCTTACAGTATTAATTTAGCGCTAATTAATTAAAGAGATAGAGAGCTGTATATTAGCTTTAGATGAGCGTAGCAGGGGTTGTTAGGGGTGAGGCATGGTTGATTCAGTGTCAAAGGTTGATAAAAGTTGGTGGGGTAGGCGACTCGCTTGCGTGGGCGACTCGCTTGCCAACTACGTTAAGCATTGTGCAAAACATACTGAAAATGTAAAGACGTCACAACATTATTATAATAGATTGTTTGTTAGATAATTTGAATTTATCAATAAAAAACCCAGCTTTAACGATTCTCAAATATTTTCTTAACACCAAAACTGTGAGCTATGCTGGTGAAGATACTACATGGTACCAGGCAAAAGTATTGTAGGTGGGATGTCAACAGTTATCGGAAATTTGATTGCAGCTACGCTTATTTCAGGCAATCAGATAATTTAATACTTATCAAAGCAGCCTATAGCACCAATGATAGCTTGAATTTGACATGAGTCATTTTGTAATTAGGATAGTAGAGCCAATTTGAATCGTTCAAAGTTCGGCTTTGGTCTTCAACCCTTAGCCTCCCCACCTACAATACTTTTGCCTGGTACCATAGTAGTTACTAACCTGACGAACAAAATGGGCGGGCGGCCCACGGCTCGGGTGAGATGCCAGATTCGGCTATTCCAGATAAAGTTTCGGGCGGGTTGCTCGGCAAAGGCTTAGACAACACATAGCAAAACAGTAAAAATAGACAATGGTGCAATTCTAGCTTCATCAATCTTAAAAGCAGCATCACTACTCCTTGTGCATCAACCTCTTCACAACAACTTGCATCTGCACAACAGCTTCCTGCATAGCATTATCAACCTTCCACTTCCTAACCCACTTCCCTAGCCTTTGGTTTATACGTTTGTTACCCTTACTATGATAGCCTCCTTTAGGCTAAGCAATTGTTTTCTCTGTAAGATCTCTTACTGCTTAAGATGTGTTATGGTAGCCCAAGTACTTCGGCTGCACCTGAAAAACGTCCTAAATTATTTAACTCTTCAAATTTATCGCGCAAACAAGACAAGGTTCTGGGCTGTAGAGGAACGAGATGGGGGTACTATAAGCTCCACAAAAAGAGAAGAAGTTAAGCTTTCCATTTACCTGAGCTACCGAGTTAAGCGCTATGTATTTTGGTTGCACGTTTAAAACTACAGCGTACAAGCGGTTAAGTAGTGTACAAATAACAAATGCTATAGCATTCAATTTCTGATTGTTGTCTGTAAAGTATTAGTGGTTTAGAATTTTTCAGACTTATTGTTACCTACGGTTAGCTGATCTATAGTCACAAAGCGCCATTGAGTATTGGTTTCTAAATTTTGCAATCTTCTTCTTCTTCTTCTTCTTCTTCTTCTTCTTCTTCTTCTTCTTCTTCTTCTTCTTCTTATTGAACATTCCTCTAGCTAGAGGCCTTTAAGGCCAAGAGTAAAGTTTTACAGCATTCTTGACGTGAATTAGTAACCTTTGACACTTCATCATAGAGTGAATTTTGCTTTTATTGAATAAGTCCCTGAAAAGTAGCATTGAAATTATGCAAGACCTGAGGCTACAATGTTGCTAGGCAATCACGCACCGCAGCTCGCTTTTGTGCCGCATACCTCTTCAATGAGTTCATCTCTTCCCACGTGAAATAAGTAAGGCTTTCTTGTCCTGCTTTATTCCTACGGCTTCTATGAATCCTTCTGATGTACAGCTGATTTTAGGAAAAGATTATTCTTTGACTGAGAACGGAATCTCGCTCTGGACTTATTTCTTTTGCTTAACTGTGCATCCCCTCCCTCTAAAATATAATCCATTTGTCTCCTTACACAAGAAACACTACTAGTACCGTACCGCGCAAATTAGTAATTGGAAAGGTATAATTGTAAGTGTGATAGAATGGCAGTAAGGCGAAACTTGTTGAACTACTGGCAATGAAGGCTTAGAAGACTATGTGATACCCAGAGCTTATTTGATGATGCACATGATCTACTCTCATTGTTAGCTGAAAGTATTTCTATAGGTAAGTGTTAGCTTCTTTTACTTCTCATGCTTTTTTTTTATTATTTACATTATCAGCATATGTCGGCTTATTCAAATTTACACTTTGTATCAAACAAAAGTATCCTTTCAGTTTGGTGCAAAGACATTACAGGTGGGGACTCAAGAAACCCTTTTTCTATTTTATTAAAACATGACTGCTACGATAATTGTTAAAAGGGGGTTTCCTAGTACCATATAATGTGGTTCTAGCTCACTTCCAGTGCAGCAGGCAAAGCCTGACATTAACGGACTATGTTGTGGGATCTAATCCATGAATCCTCCATAGCATCCAATCAATGAACTTTACTTCTTCTTTGATCAGGTTAAAGCTCAATAGATATGTTGCTAGTGTCCATGTTGTAGCGTTAGTAATACTTGATGTGAGACGATTCTGCACTAAAGCTAAAGGCATGCTTAAGCATTGTTTTAATTGTTAACATCAACATCGTTTGCTTTACCATCCATTTCTAATCTTTTAGAGTTGCCTAAACACTGTGAATAGACTAGCGTACTCAAGGGCATTGTTTTAGATAGATATCTGTTCCCATAAGTTGCTTTTAGTGAAAGTTACATTCTAGTAGGAAGTATATGATCAACTTAGATAAGAAAACAGAAAGCCACCTTAACTCTCTGATGCTACTAGGAAAATTTATCTTTGCACTACACATCGCATAGTTTTTAAGTGTTGCAATTGTTCGTAATCTGAGGTACTGGGTGTAGTAAATGTCAGGAAATTGTTTTCCTTGAGGATAGGTACTGTTCCATCTCAGGATGTATCATATGATACATCATATTACCTTTTTGGCATGCATGGTGCAATGAGATAGAGCTGTGTTCTGACACTAGAGCTATGACTTGGTAAAGTTTGTTGCGAATGGTGTTGTAGTACGCAGATAAATATCAATCACATAGATTGTTAAGCAATGGTATCTTGTAACAATTCTCGCTTCACTGACATTATGCATGTCCCAAGAAGTGTCGTACTTCATGCAAAACTGCAACTCAAATAGCAGCGTGTGTAAAAGCCTTAATCACTTACTTCAAGCGAAGCCTTTGTTATCAGACCGGTTCAAGCTTCACAAGATCTGCGGAGTTCCTGAGGAGGGAGAGGCTCGGTTTTCTGAGAGGTGAGGTCAAGTTGGTATTTATTGATGTTGCCTCACTGTTCAAAATCAAAAGTACGGTAAAAACGTCTCCAAAAGAACTACGAACACTGCGTTAAGATAATTTGCATTGCTAATAGCTCAAGCGAATACCTGATGAAATCCTTTCATTTTCTGTCTTATGCCACTATCTTTAGCAATAACGGGGTTTAACAATGGTAGTGGACATCAAGACTCCACTTGCTGGTAAACAGCCGTATTAACTAGTACATATATATCGTTTTCTGGATAGTCCTGTACGTAGCATGCGCGCAATTAACCATAATTTTTCAACTTCCACTTTATTCTCAACAATTGGACAACTGCAAAACGACTGTAAATTCATCTATTGGTGTCTTTGTAGCAGGACAATTGTCAGATTCAACTTTGATCACTTTTTGTGCAATTTATCTTTCACTTACATGCCATCAAAGAGTGATAGACCTACACAATGGATCAGTGAATTATCAATTACAGTGCAGCATATTTAACAATACATCATCTTCAAGAGAAATCGGCATTTCACTGCTGCATATCAGGATTTGCAGCGTTTCCGAGTAAAGTTTCGATTCGTCGCGTAGATTGTACTTTTGAAATAGTACATGACAGATGGCATATGCATATATTTATCATGCACATGCCAATTATCGACACATACGACCATAGGACGTTGAAAACAAGGCTTCCCGTTCGCTCAGCCCTATTTAAGCAACGTACCGGCGGACTAGTAGTCAGGTGGGTGACCACTGGCGAATCCCCGCTGTTGTATGTTTTTGCCATTTTCGTGGAGTTATTTGAACGGGCATGTGTTCCGAGGCAAAGGTAGTAGAGACGTGAACGTTCAGGCCTGGCGTCCGATTCCTGGTGATCTTGCTTTTTGTTGGATGCTGAGATTAGCAGTAACAACCCGAAATGAAAAATCTCACAAAAATTGTATACATGCTACGATCATGAAACTCGATTAGATGCGCTATTTTTTGCTGCGTTTATGACCTGCGCCTTGTCTTTCCAACTGATGTTTTAGACGGCGTTGGAAGAAGGCTTTACTCCCATCCGCTCATCTTCTGCTTGTCCGTCTATGAAGTCGACGACTTCCTCAAGTAATGCCGCTTTCTCTGCATCGCTAGCACCATACTCTTGTGTGAATTTTTTACCCATGGCCTCGTCACCTACAGTCCGCTCCCCATCACCAAAAACTCTCTTAAATACGCCATCATAGCTCAACCAGATGCCCGTGAATATGAACGCCACTAGCTTGCTCAGCCATGTAGGCGACCTTCCCTTCTTGTCTTGGAACCTCTTGTTCAATGAGAATACGAACATGATGAATGGCAGCCACATTGCTATGAATAGTGCTTTCCCTGCTGCTTGTCTTTTGCTCGTGATGGTGTAGGGTCGAATATCATGGAGGTACGTTTGATACTCAGCGGGAAGATCGCATTCTATGGCGCCGTCGGTGATGAGTTTGAGGTAGCGCGCAGACGGTTGCGCGTAACTTGGGTCTGGACGGACTACGCGATCTGAAGTAGGAGTATTATCTTCCTCGAGCATGGGTGCGAAGAGGGTGTGCGCTTTGAAGGGGAGTGTAGTGGGCGTCGAGGGGACGGTGTCAGAGGTTGGAAGAACATAGCATTCTACTTGAATGTCTTTGTAGGAGGATCCTCCGCCTTCTGTAGCAATGATGTGTGCGTAGTCACTGAGTGTGACTTCATATACCACGCCTACGAGACCCTTGTGCCAGCGGTCCTTGTGATAGTCTGCTCCCTTCATGTCGGTTACTTCGTTGCTGCGTGCATCTGGCGTCCGTAGTGCACTATTCGCAAAACAGGGCTCCATGTATGGAAGGCCAGGCAAGTCAAATGTCAATCGTAGTGACGGAACTAGCACATTGACCTGCGATATTGGCTTGATGCCGCGCACACCTCTAAATGTCTCATTGCACAAGTTCGACCCGTAGGCGAGATACAGCACAGTCTTTCCTTTCTCGTGTGTTGCCGACACAGAGGAGGATTTTAGAGTTGTCGCATCGAGCGACGGTTCGGTCAGGGAGGCATCGAGGCGTCCCTGCGATGTTCGCGGGAGAGGAGGAAAAACGCGTTTTGGCGCGTTTTTGCCGCGCCGTCGTGAAAACTGTATTCGGCTGACTACTTTCTTGTAAAGCGGGATTGATGCGTTCGTCTCGGTGTAATTCGCGGGTTCGGGTTCGTGCTGCGACGTAGAGGTCATTGTGAGCCCAGATTGCGTGATGCTGGTGCATCGTTAGCTGATTGGACGGTTCCTGCATCAATCTGAAATAGTCCACTTACTGTTCTGGGAAGGGTGAGATCTTGAAATAACCTTATGTGAATACTTGAAGCATTAGATTCTGTGAATTTACATAGGCAGCGCTGTCGCTAAATATGTTCGTCCGAGACGCCGGATGACATGATTGATGTCACAGGAGTCGGAGCAAAAGCCGCCCGATTGGTTAAGATGCTTACGAATCCAACGCACGTATGAGAACGGATTTGAAATTCTAGCTAGTATTCTAAAACCCAAGGAGACCATGCTGCTGAAGACTAGGCTGGGCAGGATAAATTATTGATGACATTCTATACTCGACGACGCCGCTCATTGTCGCCAACATGCTACTACAAGATGCATCGCTTCTACAAAGGTTACCACTGGGCGCAGTACTTTGGCTTCTTAGAGGATCGAGGTCGCGGGGGACCCATCTGCACGTCACATGCCATAACTCTCAATTCCTCCGCCATATGCAACAACGCTGGGAACTTAGAACGGCGTCTTATCATTCTCTGCATTTTTTGCGAGAACTCTTCCAACTCGCGTGCCAGATCATATCCATCGCTAACGCTCAAGCTGTGGCCCCGCATGTAGTGGCGATGCACGCTCTGATACGTTTGCGAAATGTATTGATAGTAAGATGGGGCGTAACACATGAGGTGTTCGAGTTCCATATCAAGGCTAAGCTTTAAGAGGCGTAAGATGACCAGAAATAAGGCAGGCGAAGCTACTAGGGTTGACTTACAACGTGTTCACACGCTACAAACATTTTACAACACAACTGCTTACCGACTGGCCAAGAAGGGCGTGCCGTATACTGGCCATACGAATGATGGTCTTGGAGGTACAGCCTATTGTGAGGAGTATAGCATGGAGAGAAAAATGCATCTGCAAAGTCAGTCATGTTCTTGCTCTGAACGACAATTGTGACTAAAAGTTTGAACAATGCGAGGTTTGATGAGTTTGTGTTTGGATGTTTCGACTGACTTCAACGACCAAGCTACACTTACAGCTTCTTATGTTCACATAGTTCTATTTACGTCGCACGTATGAGGGATCACTGCATTGCACGATACAGCAGCTTGCAACCCCAATACATCATTTGAATTTATGTAACACCAACACACACTGGCGCTTCGGGAAAGGTCGAGGAGCAGTAGTCAGCAGCCCAATGTCACATTCAAGCCTGATGCAGTTTCTTCCAAATCCAGGCCGTGTAAGCTCTTCTTTAGGAAATGCGTATGGGGCATGGCTTGGTCTCTAGCAAACAACGAGAACGAACTCATGGCTGGCACAACAAGTCACACGGCATCATGGTGGTACGAAGACTCAAAGGCAGATAAGGCGTCATGTGAGCCGGTGGTTGGAGATGCGTCCAGGGTCTTGAGCCCGTCGTAGTAGGGATAGCCTCTGGCTTCCCTCCACATGCTTGACTGAGTTCAGATGGAAGAGTGTCGCATGTGTGGTTGTGCATTTGGCTTAGTGCGCGGCTTGGTATCGCGCTAGAACCACACTTTACGCGTCGGGTCGCGCTCGCCCTAAGATGGCGCCGGCTGCAAAGCCCCTTCCACCATCTCCCCATCGTCGAGTGCAGCTGCCACCACACCCCACACACCTTCCACAGCGGCTGCCACAATGCCTTCCACCGTGCTTGGAAAGAGAACTCGCAGTTCTGCCCGCATAGATGATTTAGGTAAGCGCAACCGGCGCTCGAGTTGCAGTTGCTCAGGTGACACGAGTCTGACGCGCTCCGCAGATTCGAAGCTCAACGTCGCGACGCGCGCAAAACGGCGAGCAGAGTTTGTCATTCTTGACGATGCTGAAAAAGAGAACCCGTTTGTTACTCCAAAAAAGGCCGCTTTACAAGATGGCGATCCAATGGACGTGGATGAGCTCGCGGAGGAGAAACCGTCAGCGAAGCGAGGGAGGAAGGCTGGCACGACTCCATCCAAGCATGGCGCACCTCACTCGCGACTGCCCTTGTCACCCACAAAGACTTCACCCTCGAAAGCACCTGCCGAATTACCAGAAAAGGTTGCTCCCACGCCATCGACACCACGACGACGAGACGCGCTTGGCGGCAGGGTCGCAGTAACGCCAAGGCACCGACTCATACTCGCTGGACGACCATTAACACCGCGGTCACCGTACACACTGGGGACACCAAGACACACCGCACCAACCATCTACAACGAAGCCCGTCAGTTGTTTGCAAGAGGTTCCGCGCCTACAGTATTGTTCGGCCGAGAAGTGGAAAGAAAAGAGCTGCAAGGTTTCGTCTCCACGCGCACAAAGAGCAAAAAGTCGGGATGCATCTACGTCTCCGGCCCGCCCGGCACTGGTAAAAGCGCATTCGTAGCCGACGTCTGCCGCACAATTGCCACCGATGGAGCTGTTGAGACGGGATACATCAATTGCATGAGCGTAAAAAATGCAACCGATCTGTACAGAACATTACTGGAGGAATTTGTGGATATCACCGAAGTGAAAGAGGGCGAGGAGATGGACACTCTGAGAGGACTCTTCATGCAACGGCAGACACCATACGTTATCACACTAGACGAAGTGGACCATCTCATGGAGCTTGACATCGACCTATTATACAACATTTTCGAATGGTCTCTACAAAAGACATCCAGCCTGGTTCTTGTCGGCATTGCAAACGCGCTCGATTTCACAGACCGGTTTCTCCCCCGACTAAAAGCCCGCGGTCTGAAGCCTCACTTACTTCCGTTCCTCCCATACACCGCACAACAGATCTCGTCTGTAATTACATCAAAGCTCAAGGCACTGCTTCCCGCTGGCTCAAGCCAGCTCCCCTTCATTCATCCGACTGCCATCATGTTCCTTTCGAAGAAGGTCGCGGCGCAATCAGGAGATCTGCGCAAAGCTTTCGATATCTGTAGGCGAGCGGTAGATCTGATAGAAGCCGACACACGCGACCAGCACGCCAAAATAGCCCTCGAGATTACCCCATCTCCAACGCCTTCGCCTTCGAAAACCCCGTTGGTTGAAAACGTCAATTTTGCGTCGCCCGCATTGATGCGATCGCCTTCCAAGCCCAAGGCCCCGAACGCGCTTACCACATCGCTCGCACAGCTCACCGTCGAGAATGCGCCACGAGCAACAATTGCGCACATGGCAAAGATCACAGCAGCAGTTTTCAGCAATGGCACCAGTCAACGTCTGCAGAATCTCAACCTGCAGCAAAAGGCAGTTCTATGCTCGCTCTCAGCCATGGAGAAGAAGAAGCGTGCATCAGCTGCAGACAGCGTCCTTTCAACACCTTCAAGGTCTCATAACACTGCGCCGACTATCAAGGAGCTTTTTGAAGCGTACACGACTCTGTGCAAGCGTGAGAACATTCTGCATCCGCTCACGAGCACCGAGTTTCGGGATATTGTCGGTAGTCTGGAGACACTTTCTCTCATATCGGCAGGAGAGGGCAAGACAGGGTCGTTGGTCGTCGCAGCTGGCACACCAAGCAGGAGAGGAAGGGGGGGTTTTCCCGGCGTTGTTGTTGAAGATCGTCGTGTCGCGAGTGTTGTGAGCAATCAAGAGCTTGCAGCTGCTCTTGTGGGTCCTGGCAGCGGAATTCTGAGGGGTATATTGGAGGGCGAGGAATGAGGAGGTGGGAAGTAAGGCGATAATGATACAAGTGTGGATATTGTGTTTTGGATAAGAGGGAAATGGAGGTGTGCATCACGTATTGGGTATGAAAAAGACACGAGAGGATTACATTGATGTTTTACATAGCGTAGGCGCTCATGGGGATTACCATCTGGTTAGAGTACCGAGACTCGACGGCATGCCGTGCATAGCATAGCAAAGCATAGCGCTGTTTTAACTGTAGAATAGAAGACAATTGATTGAAGATACTACCTTTATTGTCTGACTCCTAACAAAGTGATAGTATCCTGCTCTTCAGATGGTGATTTGTGCCCTAGTTCCAGGACATTGAGTTTAATATTTTCCTCTCTTCCTGTGCAGATATGTGGGTACCAAGGCTAACTTTACACCTGCCCAAGAGATACGTACACGTGCACCACGATCAAGCATGAACTCACTCAGCATGCAAAAGCTCTAGCGTTCTCATGCTGGCACCACCTTGTCGCGACGCAGCATGCAGACGCCATTGTACAAGGATTGGGTTGGTGTCTCCAGGAATGCAGTATACTCCACAACGGGCCTGGATCAGCCCGGTGAGAATGAGCATGTTGCCCTGCCATGTCAAGCAAATTTGCACCACCGAGCGCCCTAGAAGCACTGGCTAATGTTTTTTCGACATTCGATTGACTTGGTGGAACGGGTGCCCTGGTGAAAGCAAATGCCGCAAAGCCACAGCCGAGGCGCTCATGTTATTGAGAAACCCAGGCAAAACTCTGCACCTCAGCTTGCATTTCCAGGACAACAGATCACAACATAATCAGGGCAGTGTTCATCAAGCACACCGCGATGGCAATGCAGTATGTACGACCAATCATTGCGCTCTCTCCCATTTGCCCGGAGGCAGGTAGAAACCGCACCCAAGATCAGCCACTGGTTCTTCTCCACTCTACAGACGGTTTTCGTTCTCATGGAAACCTCGCGTCGCCCGTAGGCGACGGGTCACTCCAAAGAAAATGCTTTTCGTGAGTGTGCTAAATTTGCGTTGTTCAATAATGGAGAAGAAAGGCAGGATCGCGGCGAGCGAAAGTTTTATGCGGCTCCCCGGAGGCCGGCGAGAGTTGTTCCGCTCACGTGCCACTGAGTCACCCCGCCGCCCGCTTTTTGTGTGGGATTTGAATCTCCAAGGCGGCGGACGTCAGGCTCGCAGCAACACCACTCGCATCACCCCAAACGACCGTCTCCAGGCACTTCCAACCCGCAATCCCCCGAGTTTTCCCAGAAGCTGCCCAGCATGGAGTCCGAGTCGGAGCACGAGCACCGCGATGACGAGAGCGTCGCATCTGAGCACGAGGAGGTGGAGGAGACGAAGCCAAAGTCTGCGCTGAAGAAGCCCAAGGAGGTGGTTGCGCCTGTGGATCGCCCAGAGCTCCCGTGAGACCGCACCGCACACACACTCGCGCTTGCCAACCAAGCTAACACATCCAAGCGAGCAACCAGACCCAAGCACAGTAGACTTCTCGACGCTGAGCCCATTGTCGCCCGAAATCATCTCGCGCCAAGCCACAATCAACATTGGAACAATCGGCCACGTCGCCCACGGAAAGAGCACAGTCGTCAAGGCCATCTCTGGCGTGCAGACGGTCCGCTTCAAGAACGAGCTGGAGAGGAACATCACCATCAAGCTTGGTTACGCAAACGCGAAAATCTACCAGTGTGACAACGCAGAGTGCCCGCGCCCGACATGCTACCGATCGTACAAGAGCGAGAAGGAGGTCGACCCCCCTTGCGAGCGTGAGGGCTGCGGAGGAACATACCGACTGAAGCGCCATGTGTCCTTTGTCGACTGCCCCGGTCACGACATTCTCATGAGCACGATGTTGTCGGGTGCCGCCGTCATGGACGCCGCCCTGCTCCTGATTGCCGGAAACGAAACCTGCCCCCAACCGCAGACGAGCGAGCATCTTGCGGCCATTGAAATCATGAAGCTCAACCACATCATCATCCTCCAGAACAAGGTCGATCTGATGCGAGAGGACAGCGCCGCCTCGCACTACGAGTCGATCTTGAAGTTCATCCGAGGAACTGTTGCCGACGGCTCTCCCATCATCCCCATCTCCGCCCAGCTCAAGTTCAACATTGACTCGATCAACGAGCACCTCATCTCCAAGATCCCCGTCCCCGTACGAGACTTCACCGCAAAGCCCCACATGATCGTCATTCGATCCTTCGACGTCAACAAGCCTGGTGCCGAGATTGAGGAGCTGAAGGGCGGTGTTGCTGGTGGCAGTATCTTGACTGGTGTACTGAAGCTTGGCGATGAGATTGAGATCAGGCCCGGTATTGTGTCCAAGGACAGCGCAGGAAAGATTCAGTGCAAGCCCATCTTCTCAAGGGTAGTGTCTTTGTTCGCCGAGCACAATGACTTGAAGTTTGCGGTGCCCGGTGGTCTGATTGGTACGTTTTTATTGCACAGTGCATAGGTATTTTTTTGTCTAACATTCAACAGGTGTTGGTACACGCGTCGACCCTACATTGTGCCGTGCCGACCGACTTGTCGGTTTCGTGCTCGGTCTCCGTGGACATCTGCCCAACATCTACACGGAGCTTGAGGTCAACTACTTTCTTCTCCGAAGACTGCTCGGTGTCAAGACTGCCGATGGCAAGCAGGCCAAGGTTGCTAAGCTCGCAAAGAACGAAGTTCTTGTAAGTATTCTGTTGGTAGTGTTTTAGACGATTGCTAACGTGTTTTCAGATGGTCAACATTGGTTCCACCGCTACTGGTGCAAAGGTCATTGCCGTCAAGGCTGATGCCGCTCGTTTGTCACTGACATCTCCTGCTTGCACGGAGATTGGTGAGAAGGTTGCCCTGTCTCGACGTATCGAGAAGCATTGGCGACTTATCGGTTGGGCCAACATTGTTGCGTAAGTTTCTCCCAATTCTGCTTGTTTTGGCTTTTTGCTCACTACTTCACAGCGGAAACATTCTTGAGCCAATTGTCGATTAGAGTGGGTTACAGGATATTAGCACTAGGAGTTCGAGGGGTAGCCTTGACGATGAGACGATATAGGATGAGACAACATGACGGCAGGGTTTTGTGGCTTAGGTTTTGGAGCATTTCCTGCAGGAGTCGGTTGCAGCATGGGAGGATAGAGACGGAAAAGGTGAACGTGCGGCTGAGCTCTAGACGAGGCGTGTGGAAAGTACCATGTGACGGGGCTTGGAGCCGAATGGCTTTGCGTAGCCGCTCCATGTCCAGAGCAGCAGGCGGAAAAGCTAAATGTAATGAGAACATGTACCAACCAGTCAAAGTGTTGAGGATGCGGATGACCTGATGCGGCGGCGCTCTGCGGTTTTCGATCGGCGGCTGATCTTCACATGATAATTGCACCTGACACAGGAGCGAGAAACGGCAGAGTTACCGTCAGACTGCTTGCTTGGCCTGCAGAGACCCCCTCTTTACCATGTCTTCTCCTCTTTGTCTCGCATGTCTTTCTGCTTTGGACCAAAAGCGGCCATCTATTCGAGGAGTGCTTGCGAGGGTACCGACGTCTGACTCGCATACGGACCGAGCATAACCACGCTCACCCTGCCCTGTCCTGCGCATAGAGTTCCGACCGACCTTCCACCTCAAACGCGGGGACGCGAAAACCGACAGCCCATGCGCTGTACACCTTCCTTTCTCCTCTTGCTGCACTCGCTTCGCCCACGCAACCCTGCCACTCTGTAATTGGCCCCATCCCACCACTTCCAGCACACAAGAATACAAGACCGGTGCACCCGCGACCTGCCCAGAACATGGCCGACGAGGACGGCTTCCAGCCTACAAACGCTGCCCAAGCGCCGCCGCCCATCTTCCGCCCCATCCCGCGCCGCCCACACATCAACACGTCCGACTCCTTCGCGAACGCCTTCCCACACGCCCAGTCGGCATCCACGCCCCCGAGCCTTTCCACGGAGAACTCCCGCAGCAGCGACTTCCTCACCCAGCTCAACGCGCGCCTCCTCCGCACGTACTATTCCCGCGAAGATGCAGAGGCGAGCACCCCGCCGGAGAGGAATAAGAGCTTTGCCGAGCTGAGGAGCAGCACGCTGTCGGGCATCTACGACAACATGGGCTCAAGTTCTGCGCAAACGCCATGGGGGGAGGGTGCCGAGACGCCGGCTCGCGGGGGATTTGGACACGAGGGCCTTGGGAGTCCGGATGGAGGGCTGAGCATGAAGAGTGTGGCGAGGAGTGGAGGGCGGGGGGAGGCTCCACGCAAAAAAAGGGGGAAGGAGAGGAAGAGACAAGGTGCGTGGAAGTATGCGGTTGTCGGGAGCAAGTTGGCAGCGCTGTGGTTATTCGGCGTCGTGTACGGGGTGATTGTGAGCAATCTACACGACTCGCGGCAGCTGGCTGCGGTGCATGTTGAGCTTGCACGCGGGTGGGTGTACCTGACTAGTTGGGGGGTGTTTGGCGTTGCACTGGGGAGCTTGCTGCCATATGTCGATCTGGTGTGGGACGGACCGGGAGCAGAGCGCGCATCATCCTCTGAAGAGAAGGATGCGGAAAAAGACAACGAAGCGCCGGTCAGCGAACAAATCAACGATGTGGTTAGAAGCGTGTGCGCATTTGTTGGAATCGCTTTCGCCATTGTAGGTCCCTCCCTCAACCTCACCCACTCTTCCCCGTTTGAAACTTGAAGTGTAATGCTAATCTTCACGGCAGCGTCGTCTCCCCTGGCAATCAACTCTCCAACTAACCCTCACGCTCGCCCTCGTCAACCCAGCGCTCTGGTACATTCTCGATCGCAGCAAGCCTGGTCTCTCCTTCTCTCTCATCGTCACCTCAATACTCACATCCTTCATCTTCCTCTCCAACCCAGATGTCTTGCCGTCGCCATCTTTCCCCGCTGCAAACTCCACAAGCAGCCTACCACCCAGCAGTAGCGGCGGCACTGCACCTACCGCAAGGCTAGTCAGCTATGAGAATCTGGCGGTCGTGACGTGGGTGGGCAGTGTGTTGTTCTGCAGTTGTGTGTGCTTTGGAAGTATTGGAAGACGGTTAGGGGTATTAGAAGGGAATAGGTAGAAGAAGTGATATTGCAAAAGTTAATCAGAATTATTTTTTCAGGAGGAAGGTGGGGGCGTTGGCTTGGTCCTTGGATGGTTTTCAGTCTTTGTATGGGTTAGGATAGACGGAAAATCTCCTCCTTGGAGCTGAAATGAATTGCTTCCCATGGAAATTTATACTGGGATACTTGGTTTGTCCTATTCGGCTTGAAGGATGGATGCGTTATACCGTGAGATTGAAAGACGAGTCTGGCTGAACAACCCGTACAAGCTTCCAGTGGATGTCTGGAACGACCAGATTCGTCCATCGGGGAAAAACGTGTCTCATACCCCATCTTCATTGTAATGTCATATCGCCTGGCTACTTTACACCTCACAAGGCCTCACCCCAACCCATAAAAATCCCCAATCAACACCCACTCAACCCAGCCATGCCTCCTTCTATCTCTGAAACAAACATCTCCCGCCTCTCCCGCTGGCTTCTCACAAAAATTTGGACATATTCCTTTCGTAGCCCACCTCCAAGGAAGAATTGAACGGCTTCAAAAAATAATGAACAGAGCACTTCACGCTCTGCCTCGCAACAGGCCACCTGCCCGTAACTACCTCGTTCTTCTGGGTTGCCTTCTTGCATTGGTGTGGTTTTGGTGTGATTCCAGGATACAGTTGTTACGGTGGATGCTCTGTGTCCACGTTTGATGGTCATCTGAGTTACTAGCCTCGTGCAGACTCCCCTTTGTCCTTTTGGCCGAAAGCGAATCGCCTGTCCACACACGAGTTCTTTCTGCATCCCAGAACCGCTGTCGCTTACCAGGATATGATAGCGCTCAAGAGCTTGCTGGAGACCCACGGGATACGTATTTATGACGCTCTTGACGAGACGCTGCGAGCGTGCTGGAACTACCGTTTCGAACTGGATCTGACAGTACCATGCTCTACGGGCTGTTGCCGGATAGATAGTTGCACTGCGGGTCGTAATACAGGTTGGTGTCGGGGCTGCGTGAGGACGTGCAACGGCACAGGGGCTGGCTGAGAGGTAGCTCCGTAGGCACTGGGCCTCTGAGCTGCGTCTCGTGGAAGAGCATCGAGACGAGGAATTGGATTGGTGTGTTTGTTCTGGAGCAGGAAATCCCGGTGGCTGTCCAGCTGTGCTCGTAATGCTTCGCTTGTGCGCTCGAAGCAGCGTGCTTGTACGCCTGGACCAAGATTTCGCGAGTACGAGAGCAAATCTGCGCTGCAGTCTAGTTGTAACAGAGCGTGGGTGGTGGGCGGCTTGGAGAGCTCAATCGGTCGCTCACGGGATAGAGTAGCCATGGTCTGTTGTGATGGGGGAAGATAGTGTGAACGGTGTGAATAATGGTCGCCATCATGACGTGAATGACGCAAAAATTAGCCGATACGCGTCTGCACGTGATGGCGTGCTTGTCGATGCAGCCAACGTCGCTTCCCTACAATCAGTAGCGCAGTCAACATCTTGAACTCCGCGTCCTTCAACATGTATCGTGACAAGCGTATTTAAAATGGCTCTAGTGAACTCGCGCCAAGTTGTTGAAAATACTGCCCCCACCATCACCAATGAACCTCCTCTTCTAAACACGCCTAATTCAACCATGCAGCAACCACCTCAACCGGCCATGGCACAATTCTCGGACCTACCACCTGAGCTAATGACTAATGTATTTGCATTTGTAAGAATGGTGTTTTATACAGCTGAACTCTCCGTACTAAAATGTTTCAGCTACGTCGCATTCAGGACCAAAAAAACGTATGTCTTGTTAGCAAAATCTGCTGCAATTTGATGGCTCCTCAGTTGTGGGGGGAACTCAAGACAGATTTTGAATGGTCCAAGATGAAGAAGATGGATGTTTTACTGAATGCACAAGGCCATGTAGTACACAACATTTCGTCTCTGCATTTTTGGTCCAAAAACCCACATCCACTCAAGCAACCTGGAAGATCGGCACAGAGAGACCTATTGGTATTCTTGACTGCTTTGAGAAGAGATCAGCTCACACAATTCTACACAGACTACACACTTGATGTTGCTCTGCTTCAGACAATCCTCCAAATTCATCGACGTCTTGAAGTACTACGCTTACCGATGAACCCCAACTCCTCATGCAGCTTTACTGAGGCACCGTGGCTGATCCCGTACTTTGCAAACATTAAAACACTACGAACATGCATCACTCATGATATTACAGGCGCTTCTTTCTCCTACAAAAACTACCGTTTCATCATCGAACATGCGCCAAAGCTCAAAAACTTACAGATCTCCACACTTGACTCTTGCAGCAGCAACGAAGAGATGGTTCATATGAACCAAATTGGCTTCTTGGCATCTGAAGACAGTAACGACGGGGATATGAAACTTGTGGATGTAACTGACTTGCCAGCAACGAAGGATCGCCCCGGACAATTGACTCTCCACAGCCTTGCGCTTAAGCAATTGTTCTTTGACGACTCGACAATATTGATCCAGCGGATCGACTTTTCGAGTCTCGTAATTTTAAAGCTTAAGAATTGCTGGTACATAGAACCTCTTCTCTGCAGTTTGTCAAGAGACTTTGCGCAATGCCAACCTGCGTTGCAAGAATTCGAACTGCTAGCTGAGTCAATCGATTTGGTCGACGACCTGGAATTAAATGCAGCGACCAAGTCTTTTCTACTTTCCTTCAAAGGACTTCGGAGTATCTTTCTGCAGGCAAATGATGCCGACTTAGTTGGTAAAGAGAGCTTTATCCACCATTCTGAAACTTTGGCTTCGATAGGCTTCTCCAATGGAGAGGGAGACCCCAACGCGTATCCAACCAAAATTTTGGAGTCTACATTGACGGCCTGCGGAAAAGTAACGCAAATAGCAATTGATCTAGATGTACACGGGCTTGGCCCTTGGTATGAGCTAAGTCATAATTTTCAGCTTGGACACGGTAGCTCTCATCCTACTACAGCAGAACTGACTTCTAAATTGGTGAGTACGAGGGCAGTGATTTTGTGCCACACCTTGTCCCTCGGCTACTCTAACAACATGTACAGGAAGTGATTTCAAGGTTTCCCAAGCTACACACTCTTCGAATGCTCGACATTCCAGAAATCCAAATCGACGAGCACTTTGGACCTTCGCTTGACGGTCTCCAGCCTCTACCTAAACACTTGGTGCAGCCAATGGCAGCTTTGATGCAGAATTTTGCGTCCACCATCATGTCATTTTTGGCACAATCCGGATCGAACATAAAGCTGTTTGTAGTATCTCCCCTCTCCAAGCATGGTGAACCGTCCCCGCCAGATAAGAACGAGCACAGATGGCCTCATTACGCCTATCTTCGAGGGAAGACCATTGATGGACAAGGGAGGGAGCACGTCATTGCTACTCCTCTTGCGCGACCGGAAGACGAAATGCCAGAGTCGACAATACTGGAGCCAAGCTGTAATACCTGAATGCGCAATGAGGGTAATTGGTGTTTGATGTGCATGGCCTTTAGTTAGGTAGTTGATGAAGGGAGAAATGGAGACGGAGAAGTTGTTTCCCGACGCTGGCATTTAAAAAAAACTGATTTATATGTAAAGCGAGACGAAGGCTCAAGAGTGGAGACTAACATGGCGTCTCTGTAGTAATGGTTGAAATAGTTAATGTTAGTTTGTAATGCAACACCAAGTCTCACCTGTACAATCATTCTCCCCTCATCACACACATGCGCACACATACACATTCAACCACGACTCAAAACTTAAGAACAACAAACACAATGGGAAGTTTTTGACTTTTGTTCATTCCTGTCAGAAGATTTGATTCGGATCAACTCTGTCCAAAGAGACTGAAAAAAGGTCACGTCTCATTTGGATCAGAGAGGAGATAAAAGCGGGAAATTCATCCCAACAAAGATTGACGCCCGTTCCGCCCCCTCCTTGATGTCCATGCCGTCGTTCATCCTCTAGTGCGCTTTGTTTTAAAGAGTCCCTGTTACGTGCTTCGTGTCGAGTCGGCTGGAATGCGCTTCATCGTGTGCGTGCGTGCGTGTGTGTATCGAGGGAACTATTTACGCGGCGTGCTTGCCCTTGGGGTTCTTCTTGCCAACATCGGAGATGGTAAGACCTAGGAGAGGGAAAAATGTCAGCGTAGTCGCTTTGAGTAATTACGCCGCGGGTGGGAGTGACTGTGGAGCAGTGTGTAAAAAGTGTAGAGAGTGGCGGAGCGTACCCGGGGGAAGGCTCTGCTTGAGCTTCTCGGCCTTGTCTGTGTCCTTGAGAACAAGGGTGTAGACGTTTTTCGAGCAGCGGACCTTGAACTTGATGTTGTTGACCTTCTTGTTCTTCTTTATGCGGGCGGCTGTGATTTCTCAAAGTCAGCCTTTCGGTTCATTCGTTCGTTTGTTCATTCAATCAATCAATCAATCATTCACTCGATCCTCCCCAAACGATCCCAATTCCTTCCCACACACACATCTCCAATCTGTCTTTCAATCTCGTCTCCTGCTCTTGTGCATATTCTTTCTTCTTTCTCCTTCTCTTTCCCATCCCTCTTCCCTCCCTTCCTCTCTCTCCTCATCCATCCTCGCATCGCATGATAGAAAACTCAAAAGAGCAGAGCACACGTACAGCTAGCATCCTTGCGCCTGCAGATCTCGATGAACTGCTTGATATCGGAGACTTCGGAAGGCATCTTGACGGGTGGCTGACTTGTCGTTACGGAAGGTTACAAAAGTCGACTTGGGAGGGGCGTGCGAGATTCCTCGGGGGGTTGGGCCAAAATGTTGTGGACTGGAGGGCTCGCTTGCGCGTGCACGGGCTGCCATGGGGCGGTGTAGGTAAGCGTTACGCGATAAGGGTTAGTGCGGGTCGTGCTGTGGCGTAGCGCGATGAGGGGATAATTGCGCATGGGGAGATGGTTGCGAGAGGGGGAATGAGTGCAAGTGAAATACGTACGTCTTTCCTATATAATTGAATCGTTTCCTATATAAATTTCTGCTCCATCGACTGTGTGTCTCTGTGCAGCGCACAGCTACTTTTATACCTGCATCTGCATCTACATCTCGAAGCGACTTCCTTCCGCTTCTCCGTAACCATGCCTACCCCCATCGACCGCGCTGTAGGCCAACGTGTAGGTGAAATGCATCTATCCTGGAACCTACTTTATATAGTGGGTATGCCGCTTAAGCAGTTCTCATGATGCTGACGAGTGGGCGATTCTAGGGACCGTTCTTCGCTTTTGCCGCTGTCATCACTGGGGTTGCTGCCTGGAGTATATGGGGACAGGACTTGTTTCCAAGTAGTGATCCCACAGGAGGTACGTTGCTTTCCTATCTTCTTTTGCCTTCTTGGTGATGTATATGGGAGCGGTCTGGATGATGGTCACGACTTTGGTTGATAATAGCCTGAACTAATCCACGGATGCTACATCTGTACACGCGACGCCCTGCCAACCAGCTCAATTCCATGATCTCATCGCATATGTTGCTAACATGTCTTATAGATCCAGAAACTTGGACTCGCGAGCAGTGCGTCACCTGGCTCAACAACGTACGTCACTTACTCCTTCCACTGTCCTACATCGTCATTACTCCAACGCCACTTCTATCCAAGTCTCCCATCTCCGCTCCAAGTCACAACTACAACCTTAGTTGTAAGTATGAGGTTCCCCTATCTAACATAATCATACAGAGAAGCCTGCATCCCTCCCCACTCGCGACAGTCGCCGAGCTTCTCGAACGCATCAAGGCGAATATGAGAGTCGCCCGTGATGGCACGTATGGATCTACGGGGCGTTGAGTCATTGCTTGAGCTGTTTTGAGTTCTACGAGACTGTAAACTGAACTTACTTTGCGACTGTTGGGATTAGGAAGATATACAATGGTGAAGTTGGGGCGGGGAGTTTTGGAGAAACTGCAATTGATACCCCTATAGCATACATACCGAAGCAAAAAACATATCCATTTTATAGTAAATTGAGATCTGACAAGAAGAAAGTGGTTGAATACTAAATAGGTTTCTAAAACTGCAAATTGTATGGCGATAGTTGGAAATGGTGAGCAGCTATAACGAAAAAGGGCCCAAGATCTACAAATCCATTGAGGATCTGCTCACTCTTAAGGCTCGTCCTGAGATCTTCATCCTTTGATCTCACAATCCTCGTCGCCATTACAACCGCTTCAAAAATGTTGAAGAGGATGCAGAACGCCGCATCGCTATGCTAAACTGTGCCAATATGATCTCAAGTTGAATAGAGATAATGGTCGAAGAGGACGCATGGGTCCTCCTACCCATCCATCAAAACCAACCAAGTTCAGGCTATATTTGAGCTGCCACAAAGTATCATGGTAGTCGCCCAACCGTCATATTGCTGTTTCGTCCGGAAACCTGACAGTGCGCTGTAGGCCTACGGTCCTACCTATTCGAAATTGGAAATTCGACTAGCAGTATGTTCTGACGCAGACAGGCCACTATAATAGAGGCTTATTTGTCACCCTCCGCCCTCTTGAATTCCTCAAGCATCTCCACGCTGACCGTGAAGTGCTGCTCATCCTCAGCGTAGGCGCTCTCCTCCTCTTTCATTTCCTTGACCAAGCGCTCCAGCTCCTCGGCCATGCGCTGTTTGTAAGGTGTCATCTGTTCGTCAATTTTTGCCTGTCTCTGAGCCATTTGCTGACGCCTCTTACGCATATCTGCGAGGATCTTGCGCTGATCCGCGATTTTACGCTCGATTGTCATAGGTCTCGGACTCGGGGACACTGGAGCACCTCGAGGCACTGTGTTCGGTGTTTCTGGAGCGGCAGTAACCTTTGTACGCTTCAATTCGGGCGTATCGCTATTGATGACTTTAGCGGGACGCTTTGCAGGTGTAATAGGCGTGATGGTAGCGGAAGGCTTCTCTTCGGAACTTGCGGACTTCGTAACAATTGGGGTTGGCTTGGCAATTGGCGTTTTGGTGGATGAAGCAGAGGGCTCAGGAATCTTCTGGACTATCTCGTTGGCTCGAGCAATGCTACTCACCACTTCACCTTTCGTGACATCCGTATTATTATTGGTAATATTGAAGACTTCTAAATTATCTTTATCTTCTGATCCGTTGGTGCTTTGCTCAACTGGAGCTGTGATGGCAATGCCGTTGGCGGAGGTTTGGACCTTCTCTGCAAGCTTCTTGGCGGGATTCTTGAAGGATTTGACGGCGATAGGTTTGGTGGGCTTATCAACCGTTCTTTTGAAAGTGCTGGAATTGATACTTTCAGGATTTCTGTTGCTGTTGCCATCGATGGTCAGGCTCGAGACAGTACCATTTGCGTGCCCCTTGGTGGTATTCGTATCAATCATCGGTACCAGCGACTCTTTTGTAGGTAAATCTATGAAGGTATCGATGGAATTGCGTACTTGAGAATTCATATCAGTGTCCCGGCAAGTCTCGGGATTCAGAGAGCTAGCAGGGGAGGCTGAAGGCTGTTTCCCTGTCGGGGGTTTTGGGACCATGATCTTGGGGTGTTGTTTCTTGGAGACGGTAGAGAACTGCCAGTAGATGTTAGAAGCAGGAATAATCAATCAAGAAAGGAACCTAAAGTGAACTCGACTTGTTCAAGTATTTTATAGTAATAGCAGTTAAGTTCTCTTACCTTTGGGGCAGACTCTTGACGCGGAGCTTTTGTTGGCGTAGGAGGCGGCATAGGTGAAGATGCGCGGGTTGAGCTGTCTCCATCGTCTTTGAGCGGCTTTGTACCTTCAACGAGGGGAGGTACAGGATCAAGTGTCAAGCTGCGAGTTTGGCTAGACAGTTTGTTGCGAGGATTGTATGTAAGTGACCACTCCTTCTCATTGATAGCATCTGCACATTAGAGTTAGCACCATTCAATGCAAACTATAACGTACGCACCCATGCTACGGTAGTGAAAACGGAATATGGCCCAAGGCTCATTGCCAGGGCGAGGTGAAGCCATCTTCCTCTGCTCACCAGTGGCTTTGGCAGGGTCAAGAGGAGCACAATTTTTCTCGAATGTCGACTGAAACTTAGGAGGGATCCGTATATAACTACTCAGTCCTTCCATTTCCAGTCCAGTGTTCTTGTCGCAGTTGATGTAGTTTGTGGTACCAGCGATGTTGTGGGTGATGTTGAGTTGCCGAGTGACGTAGACTCGTAGCTCAATCGTTCCGATGGTCACTGGACCATCACCTTGAGTAGTGCTGGTGTTTGAAAATGGAGAGATGATAACATTGGTATCGATGATGCCTTCCTCAGTCTTGTACAGAAAGGTCTCGATGACTGATTTCCTTGGAGGCTTGTGCGTTCGTACAGCCTTGCCACTGTACAATAGCGCCTTGCGGTGGACACCATCAATATAGGCATCATGGAAGATATTGAGAGTCTGATTGGACTTCTAATTAGTATTGGATGGATGTGCATGGGTCATGACTTACTGTGCCTGAGAAGCTGCTGTGGATTCTGATCTTGTGGCCCTCTTCCACAGGAACAAAGCAGCAGACTGCGTTGTCTCTAGGATCGATGTACTCTTCATATTCTTCAAGAGCTTGCACCTTTCCGTCGACATGAAGGTGTACTTCAGCTTTGCGGTCTGACTCGTCTTCAGCGACCTTCATGGTGACAGCTAGAGAGGATAGAAACTGTTGGTATGTATGTCTGAAGAGTATATGTTGGCGTGAGAGCAGCTCCTGCTTGCCACCGGTTGATTGTTGAACTGTAATTGTTTGCAGATGATGGGGAGGTATTTAAATGAGGTAACGAAGTGACGTCGAGGTGATATTGAGGTGAGGTGAGAGAGACTCGAAAGCGTTGCACGACCCGACAGCTTGAAAGCAGCAGGAGCTTGAAATTAAGTAAATGGCGAACAGAGATGTATGTGTGAGAAGGGGTGCTGTCGAGTGGCGATACGGAGCGTTGGGGAGCGTTGGGGAGAGATATGGCAAGAGCGACTGCGCAGGGCATTCACCCACGAAGACGTCGACTGAGAGCAAATGGCAAGGTGAAGGTGGAGGTTCATGGTCGACATTTTGAGTGACAGATGGGATATTGTCATAGTTTAGGTGAATTCATCAGTATTCATGCAGTGTGTGTATGGGTACCGACTATAGTTACAGATACTGAGAAGAAGCGAAACTAGGCCATGTCTATACCTGTTTGTTGCAAGGTATATGTTTTTCTAGAGAATCTCTGGTGTATCACTTGCCCGTTTTGAAGCACGTCAGTCTTGTGGTGAGCTTAGAATCAATTGGGTAAAGTTGGTAGATAGAGGTGGGGTGAATGGGCGAGGAAGAATTGGGATGAATTGGCAATGGAGAACTGGGATGAATTGGCAATGGAGAACTGGGATGAATTGGCAATGGAGAACTGGGATGAATTGGCAATGGAGAACTGGGATGAATTGGCAGTGAAGAACTGAGATGAACTGGGATGAACTGGCAATGAAGAATTGGAATGAATTGCGATGAATTGGCAATGAAGAGTGGAGAGGATCAAGGATGACGTCCAAGGCAAGGTTCCAAGCTCGTGCACAATCACATGCGAGATGAAGCGAGCCCTGCAGTGTGCGTGGGACCATATTCAGGGCTTGGACGTGGGCGTCGAGGGCCATCAGCACACACACTTGAGAGTAATGGGAGAGAGAGAGCAAACAACAACGCAGTGCAGGCGCACACGACACAAGAGCAGAGGTGGTCGGGTGAAGGCTCGGGTAATGTCGTGCAAGGCATCGGAGATTGATTAGATCAGGACAGATGGGGCCAAGGGCGGCCGGGCAGTCACTCGCCAAGCGCTGCTTTTTCCGACATGGCGGCTGCAGCGTCGGCATCGCAAACCTCTCACCAGCCCTCTCCCCTCCCAGCGCAGCCACCATGTTGTCCCAGACGTCCCAGCGAACCGCCCAGGTACGAGTCGCCGCCAATTGACCCGCGGGCGCCCAGCTGACCCGCCGCTCCAGATGCTCCTGCGGGGCGCGAAGCCTGCTCGATGCGGGCCCTCGATGGCTGCACGAAGTACGCACACTTGCTCCCACACATACATGTGCATGTAGACATGGCCACGCCCATGGCCAGATACATGCCCACGCCCCCACACGTCGACACCAACACCCGCACATGCCGCTAACACGACCCCCGCAGCCATGGCAACCGTCGGCCAGGACATCTTCAAGCCCACCAAGTTTGGCGGCAAGTACACGGTCACGCTGATCCCCGGTACGCTGCGCCCTCCCCCGCCGCCGACCCGCCACTAAACAGCAGCGCAGGTGACGGCATCGGCGCCGAGGTGTCCGAGTCGGTCAAGGAGATCTTCAAGGCCGACAACGTGCCCGTCGAGTGGGAGCAGGTCGACGTGTCGGGTGTCGAGACGGGCAACAAGCACTCGGAGGAGCTGCTGCGCGAGTCGATTGCCTCGCTCAAGCGCAACAAGCTCGGCCTCAAGGGCATCCTGCACACGCCCGTCGAGCGCTCCGGCCACCGCTCCTTCAACGTCGCCCTGCGCCAGGAGCTCGACATCTACGCCTCGATTGTCCTGCTCAAGAACATCCCCGGCTACAAGACGCGCCACGAGAACATCGACTTCTGCATCATCCGCGAGAACACCGAGGGCGAGTACTCGGGCCTCGAGCACCAGTCGGTCAACGGCGTCGTCGAGTCGCTCAAGATCATCACCCGCGAGAAGTCGGAGCGCATTGCCAAGTTCGCCTTTGCCTTTGCCCTCGCCAACAACCGCAAGAAGGTCACCTGCATCCACAAGGCCAACATCATGAAGCTTGCCGACGGCCTCTTCCGCAACACCGTCAAGCGCGTCGGCGAGGACTACCCCACCCTCGAGACCAACGACATGATTGTCGACAACGCCTCCATGCAGTGCGTCTCGAGGCCCCAGCAGTTTGACGTCATGGTCATGCCCAACTTGTACGGAGGCATCTTGTCCAACATTGGTGCCGGTCTCGTCGGAGGCCCCGGCATCGTCCCCGGATGCAACATGGGCCGCAACGTCGCCGTCTTCGAGCCTGGATGCCGTCACGTCGGTCTCGACATCAAGGGCAAGGGCGAGGCCAACCCCACCGCGCTGATCCTGTCCGCTGCCATGATGCTGCGACACATTGGTCTCGACGACCACGCCAACCGCATCTCGCAGTCCGTCTACAAGGTCATTGCTGACGGGTACGTGTTTGAATTATTAACTATCATTTGCAATACACTGCTAATGCCCCAACAGCCAGGCCCGCACACGCGACATGGGCGGCAACTCGAGCACCAACGAGTTCACCCGCGCCATCCTTAGCCAGATGGAGAAGGCATGAGCTGCTCATGGTCATCTTCGTCCTGCCAAGCCCTAATCTAGCGCGAGAATACTACGATATCGACAAGGCTCAACTGGGTTCGCCCTGAAATGGGCCGCCTCCTCCCTTGATGATTGAACGCTTTGGATTGTACAACTGGGTCGGCCGGACTGTGAATAGTGCTGTACGTTTAGTTGGTATATAGCATGCTGCATGATTGAATTGACATTCGTATACCCTCTCATTTCGTCATCGTATCCTTTTGAGCACAATACCAAAAAAAAGAACTCCCTCCAAAACGCCTCGCTATGCATGACCGTGGTGATCGTGAGTGGGTATATCTAAAACTGGATCCTCCTCTTCCTGCCCGTGTATTTGGACGTGGCCTTGACAACCTTGCCTTGGCCCTCCATTTGCGCCTTTTTCTTGAGAATCCACGCCTTGCTTCCCTTCTTCTCCTCGCCACGCTTCATGCCCTTCAACTTGCGGCGCGCATCCATGATATCCACACCGTCCATACCCCTCACGACACCGGTAATATCCCCATCCAGCTCTCCTCCTCCCACCGTCAGCACAAGATATGTCTTGGCGTTCTTCGTCCCCGGGTCGTCCTCCAACAAACCTGCTCCAAACCCAGCCTTGACCGCCGCCTGGCTGACCATCTTCTTCTGCCCGTCATTCTTGGGGTAAAACTGGCACACGGCCCGCCCGCCTCTCCTCAACGCAGCATACAACTGATTGAAGAACCGGCTCAGCCTCCCCGCGGCCGTCTCCTCGCTCGTCTCAGCATTGCACAGCCACTGGATCGCAGAAATGCTAATCGCAGCATCAAACGTTCCGGGGCGGAACGGCACTCCCTGCCCCGCATCCGCTAGCATCAGGTCGCCCTCGAGCTCGCGCTCCAGCGCAACGCCCAGCATCGACGCGCTAATATCCATGCCCACCCAGATGTGCGGACCGCCGGGGGTGTCGGGGTCGCTGTCAGACAGGATTTCTCCGCTGAGGCCGGAGCCGCAGCCAATGTCGAGGATCATGCAGGGCGCCGTCAGGGAGAGGAGGGAGAGGGCGCGGTGCGTCATGGAGGCCTGGATGGAGCGGATACGGGAGGAGGTCGTGTATTTGCGGGATTCAGTGTCATTGTAGAAGAGGTCTGGCGGGCTGGAGGAGAGTGTTAGAGCTTTGTGGTGGGATGGAGGGAGGGGAAAAGAGGAAAGACGCACAGGATATCTTCTGGGCGCGACATGATGGCGGTGTTGCTATTCCTTTTGTCTTAAAATTCTTTTCAAGTTAAAAAAAAAGAAGCGTGTCTGAAGAGACGGGTGTGTCGAAGAAGCTAGGCTGGCTGCTCGAGCGGAAACAGAGTGCGGTCAAATGTCAGAATCGCCAAGTCTTTTTGATGCGACAACTTTTTGGCCCAAAAAGTTTCGACCCCACACATCCCTCGCTGACCCACTCCCTCCCTCCCTCGGCCCGCTGTTTCTCCGAGCCCTTCCTTCCTGCCACCTGTCTGACCTCATCGCCCAGACCTCCCTTTCGAATTGTCCCTTGCAAAAAAAAGAGAGAGTCGCAGAAAACATGTGGATATTGCCGTTTCTTGGATACATTGGGGTGGTTTTGGGGTTTGCGTTTCTGACGCTGGCAATTGGTATTTACTCCTCTCCATCTTGGTACTTGTGTTCCTGTACTTTGTCACGTCACGTCATGTTGGATGCCTGGAGGGAGGGACGAGTAAATGGCGAACAAGAACGCTAATTATCGTGTGTTTTATAGCATCTGGATTGTACTACCTCTCTGAACTTGTTGAGGAGCATACCGTTTTCGCGAAAAAGCTTCTCTACCGCCTCATCTACGTCGTCGTCGCCATCCAACTGTTACTACTCGTTGTTGACAAGTTCCCTGTGGGCTTGAGCGCACTTAGCATCGTGAGCCATGGGGTTTATGCGCAGAATCTCCGAAGGTTCCCTGTTGTCAAGCTGACGGAACCGCTGTTCTTACTGTCTTGCGGTACGTCACTCTGGCTCTCTTTCCATCTGTCGACATGCGCCTCCACCCCTGTCCCATGAGATACGTAGGGTTTCTCCAACACCATGCTGATAAATACCAGGCCTCGTAATCGCAAACCACTACCTCTGGTTCCGCCATTTCAGCGCCCCTCCCCCCGCATCCGCCTATTCCGCCTACCCATACTCGCGCGACGCGAATATCCCCACCTTTACTGAAATCGCAAGCTACTTTGGTCTCTGCGTTTGGCTGGTTCCCTTTGCGC
The DNA here is from genome assembly GCA_022701365.1 of Mycocentrospora acerina. Taxonomy (NCBI): domain Eukaryota; kingdom Fungi; phylum Ascomycota; class Dothideomycetes; order Pleosporales; genus Mycocentrospora; species Mycocentrospora acerina. Next base: position 271,058 of record JAKUHH010000028.1, read on the forward strand.
TCTTCGTCTCTCTATCCGCTGGAGAAAACGTGCTTCCTTCCATGGGCTCCGAGTATGCCACAGGCGAGGGCAGCAGTTACATCACACCGGGGAAAGCATCCGGGTATGGAGTGCAGACGAGTGGGATTGGCGGCGCGACAGGTGGCGGCAGGAAGAGGAGCGGGACAAACGCAGGGATGGCCAAGGCGGTTGTTACGGGGGTCAAGGAATGGGTAGGGGAGACGGGAGAGGTGATGGGATTTTGGAAGGGAGAGAGGACGAGGCCAGGATTTTGAGACGGATAGTGAGAGAGCTATGATTGTACGAATAATGTATTGATTTGGAAGGTTTCCTGTTGAGGCGGAGCATTAGCCAGGAGTTGGATGTGCTAATATTCGATTTGTTCTTGGGTTGTTGTTATTGTTGTTATTATGTGAGAGATCTATCACTACTCCTCGGTTCTATCGTGAGTCGAGCTTGGAGAAAAGGGACGCAGAACCTGCTGCCTGTTCTTCAAAACGTCTTCACCTTCAGCTGCCATGTGCTCTGCGAGTTGTTGAAGCAGTCCCAGATCTCCATACCAAGTAGCATGGCAGCATGCCTGGGGCTTGATATTCTCCCACTCCCCTTTTTCGTGGACCTTTTTATCGTCTAAACTCCGTCCACCCGCATTTCTAGTCTCTCTCTTTCTTCTAAATTTCACCCCCTCAAATGCTCCCACGATTTGCAGCACCGAAGCGGAGTAATGTACATACGCGTCAGTTCCACTTCGCTCAGCACTTCATACCTGAGTGCGTTCATCACCAACGTCATAGCCCCCTTCTTCACCTCTCGCAATCCACTCTTCCCACTAACACTCCCCTCACTTCCTCCCCGCCCCCTCCCCACACCCTCTTACAAGGCACCCACTGCACACCCTTCAGCCCCATCTCCGCATTCCACGTGAATCCCCGCCCCGTATAAAGCGTCGCACTCGCCCACTCCTTCACTCCCTCCCCACTCTGCTGAAACGCCGCAATGTCCGCCATGTCCCTAATCTCAAGTGTGTAGAACTGCGAACGCGTGGTAGCTACTTCAGTGCGCGTCAGACCCGGGCTGTGGTGTTGAGTAATCGCGGAAGAAGTGAGACCTGTGGCGCCCCATTCTACGTCCACCGCGCGAGGAAGGGATTCTACTTCGACGACAAAGCACGGGGGTATCGGCGTGGTGTATGGATTTGTGGAAGTAGAGACCGCGCTGGAATCTGGGATGGGAGAGCGGAATGTGGTGTCGTTGAAGACGGATCCTGTACTGCGATTGAGGCGGTCCCAGGGGTCAATGTGTGATTCTTCGTCTGTGTCCTCATCATCGTTGTTTTCGGTAGACGGGGAGGCGGGAGTATGGATTGCTTTCCACAGTTGCTGCGCAGTGTGGACGTGTTGCTCTGCGTTGCTGCCAGCGGGTATGAAGCCTACGCCTGCAGTCCACCAGCGCACTCCTTTTGCGCGTCCAATTCGCCATAGGTGTTGGAGAGAGAGGAGAGCTTGTCCCTGGAATCCTTTTTCGTTGTATACTTCCATTGATGCAGGGATGAGAGGGATCTGGCCGGCTACGTAGACAATCTCACTAGTCTTGCTGTCTTCTGCTTCGCCTTCTCTTTCTATCTGGGGGAGCGGCACGGAGATGGCTTGACTGTATGGTCCAATGTTCGCTGGTGCCCAGTAACTTCTCCCCTGGACGTGGAGGCCTTGTTTTGCTGTCTTGTGCACAGCTACCCCTTTAATATTGCTATCATCAGGCTTGTCCACAATCACGCTCAACATTACGTCTATATCCTTGGGCATTGCGTCGCCAACAGCTATGGTGACCCTTGCAGGGGGGTTCACTTCACTGAAGTACTGCCCATAGATCGGATTGAGGATAGTGAAGTCGGCCATGTTACGGAGGAGCAATGTGCAATGGTTGATGCCAGATTTGGAGAGATGCCGTTGTTTCAAGACGTGCTCGAGGCGAAGAAGGATTTCCATGAGCTGGCGAGAGGGAGAGCTGCGCGAATGAAGTGACTGGGAAGGACTGGCAAGGTTCGAGTACGTGAACACCGTTTGAGTGTCGCTAGGTACGTTCTTCGAAAGAGATTCTGACGCAGATATGTCCCCCTCTGACAAGTTCGTATCGACTGGCTTGTTAAGGGATGTTGGATTCTTATCCGGTGGAGAATGGCTGTCGCTGCGTTTCCCTACGGATTCCAACACCCTCTTGAACTCTTCATCAAACAGCTCAGGAATTCTCAACGACCCAACTTCCTCGTCAACGCCTCCGCTTTTCTTCTCAAGGGTACTTGACTTGACCCGGAATAACGTCTGGCCGCCTTCCAACACTCCTGGCGGCGCAGCTTCAATCCTGATCCTCTTCTTCCAGAGCGGTCTCGGTCCATCGAGCGCCAACGTCTCAAACTCCCCTCCCTCGCCTAGAATCGCACCGTTGCTCTCTTCACCAAACCGCGCCATCGCTTTGCCCAATCTCGCGATGGTCTTCTGCTGCGCAACATCCAGCCCCAAGAAATTCTCATCTAAGCCCCCAGAAGCAGTCTTGATAATCACCGCTTCTTGCCTCACAGCCGCCATATCATACAGAAGAGACGATTGTGTATATGGCGGCAGAAGTGGATACTGCCACAAATACGACAGTGGTGTAAGTCCCAGCCTCAGCGCAACAGATTCCACTCTCGTCCTCTGATACGTGCTCAATATTGCTCCCGTCGACACAGCGTTTGCCTCTGGGTGCTCCTGCATGACCCTCTGGAGTAACGGCACCAAATCCTCCGTCTCATCCTGCTCTTGCCCTAATAGCGGCGACTCATAATCTCTACTAGAATTTACTGCTTTGCCTGTGATTTCCTGTCGGTAGAGAGGGATAGCCAACGCTTGTTCATACAACGGAATAACTGCATGCCCTACCGTTTGATACATGTAGCTATTGATATCTCCATCTTCACTGGCTGAAGCCAAGGGAGAAAGATTTGCCAATGCGACGATGGTGTGACCATTTGCTTGACAATGCAGGATAGAGAAGAAGGAGTCCTTTCCGCCGGATATCAGCGCAATGACGTTGAGGAAAGACGACATGTCAAATTGCTGCGCGGAAGTGGGACGCAAAAAAGACAGGAAAGGAATGAGCCGTGTGCCGCTTCTGGTAGGTTGATGGCGGGGATGCGGTTTGAGGTTTACAGTTCTCGCTAAAACCTTCACGCACTAACGCGACTTTCCAAACAGCCAGAGAAGCTTCATTTCTTGAAAGGTTTGTGTGTCTAGTCAAAGGTTGCAGAGCTTAATGCCCAACATATGACGATCGCGGCACGTGCCAGTGTTCTTTCAGAGTTTAGAACTGCAGATTGTGGCTTGTCGGTTAGCTGTATGTTGAACCAGGATAGTGAACAAACTTCAGCACTAGGACAAAGTAGTAGGGCTGCTGCTGTAAGGAGATGGTTTAGTGATGCGTGAATTATACATAGCTTGATAGTCGAGACACTTGTTACATTTCACAAAGATGCACGAGACATTTGACTGTAGAACGACTTGTGGATTGGTAACAGGTTTGTTTATAGTTTGGTGTGCCAGCACTCTAACCTACAGAACGCAAAGAGAAGAGCGTATATATGCGGTAAGGGTGGAACCAGTTACAGCGCAGTAGAAAGAATCGAATATTCCCAGAACGATGGCGTGCTCATTTGCAGCCGATTACAACGAGAGTAAGAACTCCCATAAAACGAGAGCTTGTGAAGAAAGCGCGGCGATGATGGCCGGTAGGAGTATGACCATGCCGTCGTAAAGTGTGTGCAAACCCATTGCCACGAAACAAAACACCAGATCTAAACTGCCAAGAGAAATACCTCCCAAAGTGAAACCAAGGATCCAATAGTACCGTGCTAAGCGCGAAACTTAAATGTGTTGTGAGAAGAACCGGTTGGGCTCTAATAGAGCCCAAGCCGTGATGTTACAGGTGAAGAAGAGGTAGTGAACTTTTTCCCGCAACCGAGTGTGGGGACCGCAGATATAAGCCTATGGTGCCTGTCTAACCGAGCTGCCCTTGCGTAACTACATGATTGTAGACGAGCAGCCGCCTTGCGTGAATGTATACTCCTTTGTGAGAGGTGGAGGTCATGATGGGTCGTTATGTGAGTTGAAAGAGAAGTAAGAAGCAAGGTCAAAGGTTTACTCGTTGTGCTTCCTCTTGCGCGTCTTCAGAGGCGAAGACTCAATGTCAGAGTAGGAGTCGGAGCTTGAACTTGAAATACCAGCGGCAGCCTCGTAGAGGACGCGGCCCATCATGGCTGGGTCTTGGTTGTCATATGTACCTTGGTGGCCGTGGTGGAGCTCAGAGCTGTCCAAGACACCCATGACGATAGCACCAGTACCGTGGGTGCGCTGATGCTGCGAGAGGTTGTCACTGCGAGAGAAGGTCTTGCCGCAGTCGGTGCACTCAAAAGGCTTCTCGTGAGTGTGGAGCGAACGAACGTGACGCTTAAGATGTTCTTGACGACGGAAGCGACGCGAGCAGAGAGTGCATACAAAGGTCTTGGATGGGTCGTCAGTCAACGACTGCTTGCGACCGCGACGGCTGGTGGGCTGTGCAGATGTAGAAGCACCCTCATCAGAGCTGGAGCCAACGGCGTTGTCCGCGTTTGACTCGTGACCTGAATGATGTTGGCTTGAAACTCCAGACGCGGTGTTGTCATCACCAGATGTCTGGGTCTTACCCTGGTAGTCTGTCTCGGTCTCGCTGTACTCAGAACGCGACTTCTTGGCCGATCGCCTCTTGGGGGCAGACACCATTGACATGCTATCAGAGTAGTCGCTGGAAGCAGGAGTGAGGGGCAGGCCGTGAACGAGGTCCTCCTCAAAGTCTGTGAAGCTCTCGTCACTGACAAAGTCTTCCTCGGGAGAGAAAACAAGGTCGATGCGCTGACGCTTGTTGGCTGAGAGAATGTTTTCGTTGTTGGAGAAGTGAACGAGGCCAGTGAAGTCGTCTTCGCAGTCAAGCTCGAACAAGGGCTCAAAGGTAGGTAGGCCAGACAGGTCGAAAGAGTGCGAAGGCTCGATCTTAGCAGCCTCACCCTTAAGAACTACCTTGTGCTCCTCGTCGCTGGGGCAAAGTGTAGCCAATTTGACAAACTCAGAAGACGCACAGACGGTGAGATCTTGGGGGTTGCAAAAGTTGTCTTCGGCCTCAACGAATGACGCACGTGGAACAGGTGAAGGTGATGGGGAAAGGGAGGGGCACGAGGCTGCAGACAGGAGGTAAGATCCCTGGCTAGCCGAAGGTGGCTGGATGAAAACTACTACTGTCAGCAAATGCTGTCGCGAGCCGTTTCAACCACAACGCTGAGCACAGCAGATCTTGACAGTGTGCTTTTGCTCAGAATTGTTTGTGAAATGTGCTTACCTGGTGTCATAGGTGGGGTGGCTGATCGCCATTCGATACCAGCACACAGAATCTCAGAGAAGACCTCACCCTCACAACCCTGCTTGACGCCCTCGATGCTCTCGCCAGCGAAAAACCCGTTCACTGGTGTTGGCAAGAATTCACAGACCGACGGTGGGCTGCTCATGTTGCTGCCACAGGCTGAAAGAGGTGGTGTGGCAGGCGCGAAAGAGAAGTCAGTGTCGAGATGCTGTAAGTAAGGCGAGCCGTGGGGCTCAATAAGAATGGTTGGCTTTTGGTACAAAGGTTGTGGCGACGCGACAGGTGTCAACATCTGGTTCGCGTATGCAGTCTGGGGGTAGGAAACTTGGGATTGCGAAGATGAGGGCCTCTGGTAGTACATCTGTTGAGGTTGGAAAGTCGCCTGGCCGGATGGGTGTGGTGTGAAGTGTCCATGTTGGCGGGTGTTCTCCTCTTGTGGGTTGGGGTTGTAGTAGAAGAACGAAGACTGCATGGCCTGGGATGGGTGCATGGGGTATGAGCCTTCCATTGTGAAGTTGTTCTGACTACTCTAAGAGTTTGTTAGACACGCGCCTTACTAGCGAATCTGGAACCACCTACTGGTTGTAGTTTATGTGTGTGTGTTGCACTTGACAAGTGTACAAGACGGTACTCTTGAGAGACCGACGCGTATAGGTGGTGAATTAATTGTTATTGTTGGATGGGCTTGATGTGTCGAAGGAGTGACTGAACAACAACTCGTCTTGAGCTGTCTACTAATACTTGTTTTACTTGGTCGAGGGAGATGTCATAGGGTCGTGCGTGGACGAGGATGGAGTGATGCTAAGGAAGGAACGGTAACAATGCACAGGGTCGACGGGAGAGACTGTACAAATGTAAACCAAAAAGGAATATCAAGAAGGCGATGATGCGGAAAGAAAGTGGTTGATAAACCCTGGATAATGAAATCACAACGAGCGGAAGGGACAGGCCTGGATAAGTAGCATAGATCAGCGACGGACGAGACAGCGGTTTAGTCTGGAAAAGTAAAAGATGACCAGGCACACGGGCGGACGCTCGGATTCGGTCGACTGCTGGTGTGGGAGGGGAGTCGGGGCGCAGCGCAAGCGGCCCACCTCAGCCAGAGAGACGGCATTCCCCTGCTGCGACCAGGATTTGACTCGCGAGGGTGTCAGTGAGTGCTAGCTTAGGGCAGCGTGGTGCATAACTTTATGCGCTAATTATGGTCGCCAAATACGTGGCTGCATGGGCTACACATGCGAAATGAAGACCGTCGGCACAACTCTGTGCATTGGTTGGCTGCCGCCAGGCACACGACTGGAGGCCTTCGTGTGGATGATAGCCATACATCCGCAGTCCCCGAATGGAGTGCTAGAAGTAGGCGACGGCAGCTGAGACTCGCGTCCGGAAGTGCCGCCATGGTGGTGACAAGTGTGTACAGCATGCAATGTCAGTGGACAGTGAGGCTGTGATGGGTGAGTGGCCAGTCCTGGTGTGTGTGTGTGGTGCAACGACACAAGGCACAGAGGCCGTTTATCGCCATTCTATTCTTCCTATTTGCCTTTGCGCGCCAGGGTTCCTATCGGGCTACCCGCCAATCGATAATGATAACTGTCCGCTGCTCAGGACCCTGTCTTTAGTTTAGGCCGCAAGCCAGGGCGCGACGGCTACTGACGACGTTTGTATGGTTGTTTCGACACATTTTCACTCAATACACCCAGCATGTACGCGGTTCTGCAGTGTGGGCATGACGACGCTGCCCACTCAGCTGCTTGGGTCATACGAAACGTAGCGCTTCGTTGCTAAATCGCCACTCGTTGCCGCGGTGCCACCGTGGGCCCAACACGAGAGCAACACCATAGAAAACATGTGCCTGACGATGATGTGACGCGTCGTGACAGGCGTTTCGCTCTGGTCTGGATACTTGCAGTGGCGGTCCGCGATGTCTGACATAGGTCAATCGTAAAAAAAATGGTATGACTTCATCTTTGCTTGCTTCTACGACACACTGTGTTGTTTTCATGTCACGCTCAAACCCGATGCCCGAGACCGCGATAAGCGTTGCTTCTTGTCTCCTGCATCAAAAAGCAGACAGCTGATGAATGCGTACGAAAGTATAGTGTGCTGAGATGTTGCGGGCCTACTGCAGGAACAGCAATCGTGACGCGGAACGATGCTGCCCGTTGGGCCTGATTTGACCCAACCAAGTGGAAAATGCTCGCATACGGGTTCTTTGTGGGGAGATGGACGGCTAAAATCATGGTGCGACATGCTCGTGATCGTGGAGCTGCACGCCGTTCACCACCACCTTCCTCGAAGACTCAGCGACCCACGGTCGATATGCAGGCCAAGGTAGCTGCTCAAGTGTCCTGCTGTCATTGTCGAGTGTGTTTCACTGCTGCAGCCGGGGGTGTCTACTGAGTAGGGTGCTGCAGAAAGGCTGCCGCTTGCTGTTTTACAATCTTGCCACATGGGCAATCGATAACGACGCCGCCTACTGTAGGGTCTTCCGCGGTTCCGGAGCTCGTGGACTCGCGGCAGATGATGGAGTTGTGCATTACATTTTCTCGTACTGGTCAGCATCCAATATTTTCTTATGAGCGTCACCTCACAATTGCTATTTTGAGTGTCTAGCGCAAATCTTATGCGACGCTGCACAATTCGATCGACTGCATGAGTCTACGCCGGCTGAGCCCCATCGGGCCTAGCGCTCTTGCTGCTTTACGCGGCTGTGAGCTGCCCAGCCCCGGGCCCTCGCCTGCGTGACAGCGGCCATGGGTTGACCAGAACCGGGCCAATCACTGCCCACTGACATGCCACCCCACAGTAGTGACGATATTCTGCCAGGCTCATTGACCCAAAGCTGCCCACCAATGCAGGTACGAATGCAGGTACGAGCGTCTCAAGTGTGCAACAACAATGTCTGTTTTCGCGGCCCATGACACTCTTATGCAGACGTATCATCCAACATTCAACCCCACCAGCCAATCCTTCCCATGTGACGTTCCTTCGCAACGGAGGATGGGTGTTCTGGAAAGTTCATCAAGCGGGCCTCAACAGGGCTTCCGAGGACAAAGGCACAATTCAGGAAGAAAGTCCGCAGGAGGAGCGCTGGGCCCAGCCATGTGCCGTGTGCAGCGAGTTTTAGCGTCCTGGCGGCGTCGCTTTGCCAGAGGGTCGGCGCCGGGGAACGACGCATGGCTTCCATAGCTCTTCTCTTCTTGGCCTACTCCACCAGATCGACCTTATCATTTGTCGAGATTCATGGAGCACCCTGATCTTCGTGCAATCTTTTGAAAGAGGAACCAGGCTGGCGGGGTCGTGGCTTTGAAGCCGCTCACCCAGGGCTAACAGAGTTCTGACTATTGGGGTGTTATCGCTTCTTGACTCGTTCAACTCTCGTCGGAAGAGCTGTCATGCCATCCGCCTTACGAATCCTCCGCTCGTTGACCACGCCGCCTGTGTGTCCCGCGTGCGCCGCGGCTTCTACCTGCCATTAAGCGTTACAGTAGGTCTGCAGTAATACGGCGTTGATGTGTGGCCTTTATCCCCCGCCCTATCAAGCCGCCAAAAGCTTTCTTTAATCATCTGTTTGTCGTGATTGTAGAAGGGCCTTCCAACCCAGATTCGGCCTGCAAATATGAGGCCGAAGTAACTGACAACTCCGACGTGCCGATATGGTGGCTCCCGATACCGCATTGCTGGATGTCTTGTCATGTCAGCCAGGCCCGTGAAACAACGTCAAGGTGTTCACCATCGCCGAAAATGCACTGACAACGGTGTGTCACCCAGATGAGGCAGCTGGTGGGGGTGTGGCAAGGTATCTGTGCGTGGGTGTTCAAATGAACACCATGGTTTATGCTAGAGCTGGGCCAATGCGGCCATTAAGAAATTGCCCGGGAGCCGCCTCGCACCGCACCACTGGTCCCTGGCGTCTCGATTTTCGAAGAATCTTCCCCACACTGATGCTGGGTTGCTCGTGCTGAGCCGTTGGGATTATTATGCAGCGTGATTGTTGAGCAAGGGCAGCCCTTTGTCCGGCGAGAATCCAGATTATCCCGACGCGCGTGTTCAATCAAATCGCCGGCCAAATAGGTTTATCGTCTAATCTGAGACGGCAAGTGGAACTCGCGGAAGGCCCGCCCTGGAGCCGTGATGGCGAGTCTCCGAAATAGTAGTGTCATGGCCTAGCAATAGCCAAAGATTTTTCTTCGCCAGCTTGACGGGCAGAGTCATGTATGCGATTGTGTCATTCGAGCTGGATGGTCCAAGTACCGATCCATCAAGACACAGATGCATGCACAGTTCAGCTTTCGCGCAGCGGGAAATGTTGAGGTTTTCCGGATGTGCAGGTCGCTTGCAAAAGCTTCTCAGTCGCAGAACCTTGTCGTTCGGAGTTCCTCCTACGCTCATTCCTGGATACGACACAACTGGTACGACTTTCAGGCACATCGTATCCGGAAGCAGCGATGTGAGGCAAAAAGGGTCTCGATTTCCGCGGGTACTGCCACGCGCATCCGTCGACAGAGACTACCGACAGCTCAAGGATAAACTTGTTGCCGACTTAAGCTGCTGATCTCAACTGCTGATCTTGGGCTGCACTGCTGCAGGTCCCAATTCTGAAGATCTCCATCGACCGACGCACGACGTAATGAGGGCTGAACACGGCAGGACCCTGATTGCAGAGTTCGATCATCATTGTTACGACATGAGATGACATGAGAAGCTGGTCACCTCCATTTACGATTTTGTGCTTCTCTGTTTATGTGGGTTGTCATCCAGTGCATTCAAGGAAACCAAGGAAGCCGATTACCTGGACAGCTCCCAAGTACTCATACCGTTCTTCAATGTGAGTATGATGGAACGCAGCATCCTAGTTTGCTCATGATCTGATCCGAATGCATGTCTGTCATTTCAACCACGGGAGCGTTACAAGGAAGATGACGTGCAAGCCGTATGGCGTGGATGTAATCTTGTAGGTATATTGAGCACATGTAGCTCAATATCGGAACTGGAATATCCTATTACGCTATTGATACCAGCAACAACCCAGGACTACCCGGCTTATGTGAACATCAATGATGCAACCCTCCGTGAGACGACTGGGGATGCCGTCTCGGTAGCCTGGACAGATCTCAAATACAGAATTCGATAGCCAGGCACTTCCCGGTACCCCGAGTATTCGAAAAGTTGTTTATCAAGTGTCTCATAGTGATGTTCAACACGTCTTGCAAGTATACCCGCGCAACGAAAGGTGTCACACACCTGTAGCCGTCTCAAGATTCCCGTCCCGTCGCATGGTATGCTTGCGCATGAACTACCAGAAATGACAAAGGATAACCCAGCTACGCATTACCGCATCTTTGTATCGGAAACGAGGATGAAACGAGAAACTTGACCAGGAGGAGAAGAGAAGCATGAAAGGAATGACAGTTGAATAAAAGGACATGCTGCCCTGGTTCTGTTTGATGTTTCGTCATCACAGGTTTTTCTGTGACAGCAGTTCCTCTCAACGGGCATCTCATGAGCATCTCATGAGCTTGCTTAGCAACGCACACTCGTCTCAGATGTCGAACTGGCATCGCTGCCGTTTCAGAGTATCAGCCACGTATACTTTGGTCGCAGCCACTCGTAGTAACGCGAGTGTTGTTCAACAGTCACCGTCTTCATTGTGGCGTCGAGCTTCACCGCAGCTTCAGCAACGGCTGATACCACATCCGCAACGCAAAGGTGTTGTTACAGGCCTCAGAAATTGGTATGATGAGATCAGTCGCACCAAAAGGCGCGTCATTCTCTTCCTATCATGTGTAAAATATATCATCAGCGGCCATGATCAAAAAAGAAGTCTCTCTCACGTCTATTGAAATCTCTTTGAAGTCCTCTCGCGCTAAACACGCGCTAACTTGCCGTCCGAAGTCCCGCCATCGGCACCACGATTCTCCGGACAGAACATAAAAACTTCGCAATTCTGCGTACTGCTTCTGTTTCTTCGTGCGGCAGCCGTCATAGTACAGTTTCCCCTGTGCTGCCATGTCTGATATCAGTGACATGGCAAGTGTCGTTGACGGCCCAGAAGAAACATATTGCATCATCGATCATATACACTTTGCGGGGGCGTCTACTTTGGTGGCGCTTTCGCTGGAAAAAGGTCGAACATACCAGTTTGAGTGAGGCGCGCATTTTTAAACCATTTGCGAAGGATCTACACGTGTGCATCTGCGTCTATTGCGTCTATGTATGAGAAATAAGGATTTCATGTCATATTTGTGACAATACGTGCAATTCGGATTATGTTGGACGAGAAGATGCACCTTGTTCATTTGATGTTGCTCCGGTTGATTATGATTGACCAAGCTTGATCTTGTGGTAATTAGTTACTGCTGGAGACGCTTCACTTTTCATGAATCGTCCCCGATCTTCTCCAGCTTGCCAATCTCCCTCTTCTCGCCACTCTCGCCAATGAATCGGATTCTGTCAATGCGCGTCTTCTCGCTTTCACCGTCGCCGTCCGCCACGAAGAGCACGAGCGAATAGACGTTCTGGAACTTGACGAACCGCAGCTCCAACTTGGCCGTGCCCGTCTGCGCGTCCCAGTCTGACTCGCTCAACTCGATAGTCTGCGTGGCCGGGATGTCTTCTGCCTCTTCGAAGCCCAAATTATGCTGACGGTTTGTCCATATGTGAATTGTCTTGGGCCGAACTGGAACCTCGTCGTCGTCATCGCTTTCGTCGCTCGGCGGGCATGAGGTGATGTGAATTGTGTGAACCTTGAGAGTTGCAGTGAAGGGTACGTAGAGCATGAGTTGGTTGTCAACGTCACTCTCTATCCAATCTTTGCTCGAATCGGATGCTGAGGCGGTGCTCTTTCCCTTGCTCAATGAGCTAGGCTGCGATGTCTCGAAGAGGGTGCGTACACCGCCAAAGTCGCTATCCGCGTTCAGCAAGTCCAGACCGCGTACGTCCACTTGATCGGTGACATCGGTGTATCCTCGTGGTAATCCAGCTCCTCGCCATGCGCCACCGCCACTCGAGCTTCCCCCGCCAAAGCCTCCAGAGCCACTATCACCATCTGCCTCTGCTGCAAGGCTCTTGATCGCTTCTGAAAGTTGCTGGGGATTTGAGCCACCAAACTTACGTATCTGCTGCTTGTTCTTGAAGACGATAAATGTTGGCGTACTAGAGACATGTATCAGTGTTATTCCTAAGCACAGTATTGGGTGCCTACTTGGTGATATTGTAGCTCTGCGCAATCTGCGCTTGTTGCACCACGCTGACCTTGGCGAATGAGACTCTGTCAGGTCTCGAGAGCTGACCTGCTAGCTGGTCGTAAATGGGGGCAATGGCCTTGCTGGACGTGTTTGCCTCATTGTAGACTGCGTCAACAAACATTAGTGACATATGCTATGTAGATCCCAAGCGCGTTTTCCTTACAGTTGAGCACCACAATGCGCGAAGACGAGAGCAGCGAGCTCAGCTGAGACGGTGATGTAATATCGGTAGTCGACATAGCTGCGGGCGTAGAAGGGTTTGTTGGGGGAGAGTTGGACGCGAGGAAAGGGTTCTGGCGGGGCAAGGCGGCTCTGAGGATCCCCGCTGCCTTCGTCACCAGAGACCTGCAGCTTCGACAGGCAGACGCGCCGACGAAGCTTCCAGAACGACACCACGCACTGCGAGATCACAAAGCAGTGTATCCATAGAATACTATCATTTAGATCATAACCACGAGACACCGTTATTGCACAGCCCCAGAGACGACACGGCAGGTTTCTCATCGCTCGCCCTCAACTTGCATCCACCACACGCCTTGCTCCAGACGGCACACCTTCATAGCACCCGCCTGTACGATACCGAATAGCCATAGGCATCTCGTCTACTGCTACAGCCCCATCGTAGCATATATCGGGAACGGTAAGCGTCGTCTTTGACGTGCCTTGTCCCGCCATCGTGTACAATCCTAATCGACGAGCTCATGGCAGGGCCAAACAACCTCTACCTGAGCTTCCCTGAGGCCCGACTTCTTCACTTTATCAATCTACTATTAGTAATCGAACGCTGCGACGCTTCTCGAAGAGTACATAGCTTCGGTGGTTGGTACTCACGCGCCGTTATTATCGCCAACGTCCCAGTTGCGCTTCTCGCCTCCTACGGCCTGTACAGACTCTTCCGCCCATTTCAATAATGTCGCACGTTGTTGTGTTCAACTCGTATGCTAGGACCGTGCGGGTTCCGACTACACCGGTCAAATACTTGACTGAGGTACGAGACGAGGCCTGCCAGAAGTTTGGCGTCGCCAAGGACCAGTTCACACTGAAGTGGGTGCATGTGAGCTTGATGTAAAGATCAGACAACTGATATGTGTTCAGGTACAACAACAAGCCAATATCCCTCTCTCAGCAAATACGGCTCGCCAACCTTCCCCAAGGCGCCCGGCTCGAGCTTGTCCAAGCGTCACGGTCACCTACCGTCATTTCAGTCGCCCTCCAACTTCCAAAGTCTAGGCTTGTGCAAAAGTTTGCTAGCAACACCTCGTTATGGGAGATCTTGAGACATTTTGAGAGTGCAGATGGAGCGAATTACAATTTCACACAGCGTGCAGTACCTGAGCTAAGTGGTGCTTCAGGCGCAGGCAGGCTATACTATGAGATGCCTGTCATCACAGTCATGCCAGGTCATCGGGAGCACTCGACATTTGTAGAATTGCAGCAGACACTAAGCCAGCTTGGTTTCGATGCTGGATCCGCCTTGCTGAAGCTGTCACACAAGAACAGTGGGATACCACTCGAGGAGGCCATGACACAGATATCCCAGTATTTCAAAAGTGAGGATTCTGCTGCTGCTGATGTCCATGCCGCAACGCCCACTCAACAAAGTTCCGCTCCGGGCTTGGAAAAGGCTGCTCCAGAAGCGACAACGACTGTCGCAGGCGAAACTGTCCGCAATGACGAACCAGATACAGAACCCATGGATGTTGACACAGAACCAACTGCTGAACAGCCAATATTAGAACCCACAGTACCCGCACAGGTTAGAGCGACTGATAATATCGAAAACCTATCCCAAACAGCAGCCTTAGCAGCAGCAACATCACCCGCATCATCTGTACCAGCTCAAGACCCCACCAACCAACCTCGCAATGTGCAAATATTCGCCGCGTCAACCTCAGCAACCCCGCAAGCTGCACGCAACGCGTGGAATGAAAATGACTACGTCCCCACTATCCAACACGCAAAAGCCCACCAATCGCAGTTGCTAGACCGCACAAGAAATACACGCCTTCTTTCCGATAAGGAACTCGAAGAACAAGAAAAAGTTCGGCAAGAAAAACTAAACGCTGCAATTGAGAAAGGCGGGTCCCTCCGAATTCGTATGCCAGATGGTACCCTCATTCAGATGAACTTCACCAAAGCCGACCAAGCTTCGGGTCTCTACGACTTTGTCAGAAACTTCCTGGAAAAAAAGAACGAACCTTTCGAGCTCAAATACACGGGACCTACTGGACGACTTGTGCCCATTCCACGGGGCGATCAGCGGTTGATCCAGGACTTGCGATTCTCAACCAGCGAGCTCGTCACATTCCAGTGGGCGGAAAATGCGAGCCCCGAGACCAGGGCATCACGCAAGACGATCGCACCCGAATGGCAGGCCAAGGCTCAGGCTCTGAAGGTCGAGGAACGGGTAATGACATCAGAGCCGGAAGTTAAGACACCGACGGTAGCAGAGGGGAAGAGAAAGGCGAACCTTAGTTCAGAGGAAAAAGAGAGCAAGCTCAAGAACATTTTAGGGAAAGGGTTATTCAAGAGGAAGTAGCATGTGAAAACATGCTCCTGATGAGTTGCATCGGGGATTCGGAATGAAGCGTTGTAACCAGTGGGTAGGCAAGAAAAGAAGGGAAACTTGCATTATCATAAGCCATGACAGATTTCGTGAAAGAAATCAATTCTGACTGAGCTTTCGCTGAAATCTAATTAACTGTTGTGGTTCCCTATGCACTCAAATTGCTTCTCGGCGCCTATCACTGGACGATCTGCACGCGTATCGCAATCTCTTCGCCTAATTTCACAGCACGACAACTTTGATGGTCGGTTGGAACGTCACGTTCATTTGATTACAGGCTATTGATACCATGGTATTGTTCTCATGTTACATCTGCCAGCCGTGTACCACCATGGTTTCTCTCCAGCGTGTTTGCATCCCCTCATTTCGCCCCGCCTCCGAAATCTTGCACTGTGAACCATCCATTGTCTGCTTCCCGTCCCACACATCATAACACATTCTCTGCTCGGGTGAAAGCTCTGTTCGTGGCTCTTTCCCATTCGCTACCTTGGTCGTTTACACGCATCGGCACAAGCAGATTGTTGTTCTCTTTTATCTGATGACACGTGCAATCGCACACAAAAACGGGTTTGTAGTCCTCGCTTTGAATGCGAACTGCTCTGCAAAAAGTGTTCCAGATCTGCGTCTTACGAGGGGGGTTGTTACAGTCGCAGTTTGAACAATGTGATTTCTGATTGGATGTTGATGGATTGGGGCGAACGGGGAGGGGTGGGGCGGAGTTGCTGGACATGGATGTTATGAGAATAAGTTTTTCGTAAATTTTTTTTGGAAGGTGCTGTGGAGTGGGTTCGAGATGGCTGGTGAGAAGCATGGGATGGGATATTTATTTGGGTTGTGTGAAGAGGACCTTGGGCAAACAATGGAATATGTGAGATGTTATGTGAAGGGCATCAAATGAGTTGGTGTAATAGAGAAGGGTGTGGAATTGTGCCTGTGAGTCGATGAGTATACTCTCGTTTGTGTAAACTTGGTGGGAGTGTTAAGAGGAAGTGGTGGGATTGTTCTCGCAGACTCGTGTCGTTTAGACTTTTTATTGATTTGATATTCAAGAAATTTAATGGAGTGACACATTTGGACATTGAAATTCTTCAGATGCTCACGTTTGTCGTTGTCCTTCTCAGTGAGAGTGCTAGGTGGCTCTTTTCGCGACTTTCACCTTCAGCTGCCTACACCCACCCACCCTCCCCCTCATTTTTTATTGCTCACTCATCCTTGGATTACGAAATTCCTGACTAGGAATCCGAACCTTATTCTGACACCATACCAAATTCTGTCTCGAGATGAGAGTCGCCATTATCATAAATATTTTCTTACTGTCGGTGTTCGCTCTTGGATACGTCAATGTCCTTCCTTACTCTGTTCCAATATATGGCTCAGAGCCTTCATCTTTTAATGTCTCTCGCCCCTCCCTCAATCAGGCGTTGAATAGACCTACACCTCCTGCACTCATGCCACGGTGGCGCGGTACACCAATAAAAGCAACCGATGAAGAGTGGCTACAGGCGGTATGCAAAGGCGACAGACTTCACACAATGATGTACTACAACGATCACGACGCAGCCAAGCTACTTGACCCCCCAAAGGACACAATGGCAAGTATCCACACTTACCGTGCGTTGTGAGCCCCTTGATCATCAGGACATTAGGCTGATTAAATTCCAGAGAGCCTTGAAGATTGGGGGTACACTGAAGCGAGTGGTGACCAAGGACCCTTTGACGATACCGTGTTCTATGGTGCTGGAACACTTCTAGAAGAATTACATCTCTCAAGCAAAGGCACCGAGTCCGGTGGTACCTGGGATTCATTCGAGATTCGGCATGGTGAGTTTGATGAAACGGATTTTGGGAAATATCGATTCATGGATGAAGACAAGGAAAGAAGGGTGAGTACTGAATCACAATCTGGACCAATCCTAGTTTCGACACTAACAATAGTTGAAGTTGACTGGCGCCGAATTCGATTTTGCAATTGATTTGGAAAAAGGCGGTACGTTGCGCCTTTCACTGGAACGCTTGGAGGCCGCAAGTGCTAACACCATCGTTTAGCAATTCTCGGCCTTCGGTTCAAAAGCGTTAAACATGTTGTAAAAGAGTACGGTCTGCAAATTCCAGACGCAGAACTTCCAGATCTCAGACAGGCTTCAGAGATAATGTGGTGTATATGGCAAGATCTCGATACTGCAGACGACTACATTTCAAATTTCCTCCGTCATTTCATCATTCTGTCCATCGTCAACCCATCGACTGTCGGAGTCCTGAAAAGCACCATGGACAAATCAAACCAGAAGCTCAAAGCCTTTCCCGGCACAATCTTCACGGAACGCGACAGCTCTAAGTTCTATGCTATTCTCGGGACGCCAATCGCAGGGATGGTGGTGCATTTCTTGCTCCAAGCCAAGGAAGAATTAGGTATCCAGGCCGTTAAGAGCATACACGTGTTTCAGTGTGATAACATGTCGACGGATCCTTGTCTGTTGTTCAATATTGGGCCTGTCAAGCAGCGCTCCCCAGATGATGACGGGGAACACGACTCTCTACCTGATGATAATGATGATGATGATATGGAAGTTGACTGGGTAACTGCGAATGTATCGGCGGTGCTGTTGGACAGGAGGGAAGAAGGGAAGCATGTGCTCAGGACTTGGAGGATCAATGATGGGTCACAGCAGAAATACTGAAAGGGTGAAGATGATGGCTGGGAGTTATACGGTCATTGACAGAAGATAAAAGCCAACATGACGAGCGAGCCTACATGTTGGCAAAAATCTCAAAGAGGGTTGGTTAGACTTGCCTGGTGTATGAATATGGGCGCTTAGTTGTTTTCATAGGCAATGTAACATGTATCCAAGAGAGCAAACGTGTATGGCTGCACTTACCAGCCTGACAAAAAATTCGAAGCGATATCTTCAGAACCATGTTATAGAATTCGGCATTACTACAATGCACTGGCGTCCTCAAGACGTAGCAGTCTCGAACCACCTCTGTATTTCAGCAAAGTCCCTCACCCAGACTACTCCCCACTCATCAGCGTTCGATCTATCCTGTAATCTTGGACAGGAAATCCCTAGCCTCTCTAACGCCTCAGCCAAGGCCTTCTGCGAGCTCCCCAACGGATCATCACGCATGCATATCCCCAGGTCTGCCGCAAGGAGACACTCGATATCAGTCCAACTATCACCAATGTAGACGATCATCGGCACCTCTCCAGCCTCCTTGCTCTCCCCCCTCAGCCGCTCCATATAACGCAGTTTATCATCACTCGAAATAATCTTCATCTCATCTCCCGGACTGATGCAACCATCCGAGGACCTACCTGCCTCGACACCTTCCAATTCATTGGCGAGCACGAGACCTGAATCTAGAGTAGCGTGGGCAGCGTGGAGTGAACTCGTGATGAAGCGACGACTCCAATTTACACTCAGCAGGTTGATCACGTCTCCCTGGTGTTTTGTTCGAGAGTGTACGTATTTTAGGAAGGAAGGGAATCCTTGCCGTAGTTCAACCTGTTTTGATTCAATGGCATTTTCTGCTCCCAAGTCTAATAGGGTCCCGGTTAAACCTGCGAAGATGCCGGATGAGGAGACGCGGTCGAGACTTCTCTGTTCGACGGGTTTAAGGGCTTTTAACAGTTTCTTTTCATCTTGGATCGTGGCGGGGAGGGTACCGCCTGGGGTGTGTTTTTCCAGTTCTTGTGTGTAGTCTGATAGGTAGGCTTGAGAGAGGCGATTCCAGTGGTCGAGTGTGGGGAAGTTGGGCTTGTTAGATGCGGATATGTTGACGAGTGCGTTGAGGGTATCTTTTCTGGTGATGGTTCCGTCCCAGTCTAAGATCCAGTGAATTGGTCTGTCTGTGGAGAGGGATGGGTTGGTAGGCATTGTGTTGAAGGCTCTTGTAGTGAGAGGAAGAATGGAAGGAAGTGGCGGCGCTCGACGGTAAAATGCGAAAAGAAAACGAGACATGAATAGAGTTATGACAAGTCAGGCTGTGGACATGATGGGCTGGCACACGCAGGCGTTTGGATGCTTTGCAGTGGCTCAACACTCCAGTCGTTCACACGATCTCCACAAACATACGACGGGTGGAGATGCGGGATGATATCACACATTTTTGGGCATTTAAGCGAGGTGGTCCAGGGACCTGTGCCTTGTAAGAGAAAACGGGCAATTGAGAAGCAAAACGCACTTGGTGTAGTGCTCTGTAACGAAGTAGATGGGGTTTTCCGTAGTCAGCTGCCAGAAACCGCCTCAAGGGCAGACAGAGATGACGAAGACGAGTGCTGACGTTGGAGACATGGAGATCGTGGCGCGAAACACATGCCGCCCGAGATCGCCCGAATGGATCTCTGACAAACCCTCGCGTGTGATTGGGCAAGGTTACCAGAAAAAGGTCTGTGCACGTGCCATACCTCGGGAATGACAACTTCGATGAACGCAACACCTTGAAACTCCAAGACCTCACGTCCGCCCGCTCGCACGCACGCACGCACTCTCCACTCTTCCATCCTCACAATGGCCTGCACACGTGCTTTTTCCCGTCTGGCTACAACACGGGCTGGTAGGCATATATTCATTGTCCATGTAGTGAATTGGGCCTCGCTAATACACTCGCCTCGCAGCCGCCATACGGCCCGCTGTTTTCTCTCGCGGCTTCGCCTCGGTGAACGACGTCCACGCCCGCGACCCCATTTCCAAGGTCGCCGAGAAGATTGTGCCCGACGCAGCGACCAAGCCCGTGTCGGAGAGCAAGACATCGACCAAGCAAGAGCCCGAGCCCAGCAAGGATGCCAAGACCAAGACGTTCCACATCTACCGCTGGAACCCCGATGAGCCGTCGTCCAAGCCCAAGATGCAGTCGTACACGCTGGACCTGAACAAGACGGGCCCCATGATGCTGGATGCGCTGATCCGGATCAAGAACGAGGTGGACCCGACGCTGACGTTCAGGCGGAGTTGCCGTGAGGGAATTTGCGGCAGCTGTGCCATGAACATTGACGGTGTTAACACATTGGCTTGCTTGTGTATGTGAATTGGCGCAGATGGGGAAAATTGAGTTTGAACAGAGAGCTAACGATTACAAACAGGCCGTATCCCCACAGACACAACCAAGGAATCCCGCATCTACCCCCTCCCCCACATGTATGTCGTCAAGGACCTTGTCCCTGATATGACCAACTTTTACAAGCAATACCGCTCCGTCAAGCCCTACCTCCAGCGCTCTACGCCCGCACCTGATGTACGTAAAGATTGTTGCCGTTTGTACTCGCCACCCCCCACTAACATGCTCGCCAGGGCCGTGAATACCGCCAGACCAAGGAAGAGCGCAAGAAGCTGGACGGACTGTACGAATGCATTCTCTGCGCGTGCTGCTCGACATCGTGCCCATCGTACTGGTGGAACCAGGAGGAGTACCTCGGCCCCGCCGTGCTGATGCAGTCGTACCGATGGATTGCCGACTCGCGTGACGAAAAGGCAGCGGAGCGCCAGGACGCGCTCAACAACAGCATGAGCTTGTACCGCTGCCACACGATTCTCAACTGCTCGAGGACATGTCCCAAGGGCCTGAACCCAGCGCTGGCCATTGCCGAGATTAAGAAGAGCATGGCTTTTACCTAGACTCTTGGATGGTGAAGAGGATCATTGAAGAAGAAAAAGGAGTAGTCTGTGAGAAATGGAAGGGAGGGGAGGAGAGGGGAGTGGGGGGTTTTGTGTGAATGAAATGAATCAGCATTTGGGTCAAGTGTGTGTATACTGTACATGTACTTTTTTTTTTATCTCTCTCTCTCTTCCTCTTCTTCTTCTTCTTCTTCTCTTTTGCTGCATGCATGTCCGTCTGTCTGTTCGTGGTGGTGGAAGTATTCATCTTCTCATCATCAAGCGTCGAGTTTTTAGCCCTTTTTCCGTTTTTTTTTGTTTTGTGTTTTGGATTTTGTTGTCGTTGTCGTTGTTGTTGTTGTTGTGTTTTTTTTTCGTGGCAGGTAGATGGGATGGATACTCTCTGTCTTGTTTTTCTCTCTTTTTCCTGGCAAAACAGACAGACAGACAGTACAGACAGTACCGTACGTACGCACACACACACACATACATACACATACATACACACATACACATACACATACACACACACATACATACACACACTCGTGAAATGATTGAGAGAAAAACATGTAAACAAATGGAAAACAATATTACCAACAATCACAAGATCAACATCTTCATTCTCTTCCTCTTGTCTGCAAGCGACGGCCTTGTTGCAAGGTGTGCTAATTAATTAGGCAGGTAGGTAGGTAGGTAGGTAGGTAGCTAGGTAGGCAGGCAGGTGAACTCGGGTGTGTTCGGATTGGCAATTGCGAAATTTGGGGTAGATGGATGGGTAGATAGCCGACTTAAGCGAGTGAGGTGGGGGGGGAGAGAGGTTCGTTTGTATAGCCGAGCTTGCCTACTTGCCAGCCTATATGGATATGGATATAGATATGGATATGGATACGTGGATTTCTTTTTTTTTCTGGGTTTGATAGGCAAAGCAAAGCAGAGTGAAGTGAAGTGAAGTGAATGGAGAGAGGAAAGAAGATGATGATGATGAATGTAATGTGTGGCAATTGAGGAGTATGGTTCTCTTTTGGTGTTGGGTCATCGGTCAGTCAGTCAGCCAGTCAGTTGGTGGGTCAATGGATCGTGCCTCACAGCATACATGTGCACGCATACTGCATGGAAAACAAACAGCCCTCGATTTTTCACACGAAAAATTCGAGTGTTTATTCCTATGGTTGTGTGGTTATAAAATTGGTGTGTGTGTGTTGATCAAGTATAGTAGTCATCATCTATACACATGCATGTCATGCACGTCTACAGCGTCCAAATCACTACGCGTCCATCGACGCCCGTAGAGCTAATCTTGGTCACGTTGCTGCCGCTCTCCTGGAAGCTGCGGATGGTGTTGATGGTGTTTTGATGCACAGTCTTGAGCTTGGTGTCGTCGGAGCCGCCAGACTTGCCCTTGAGATCCATCTGCCGGAACATGTTGAGGGCGGATTCCTCGCGGTGCTCCGTCAGGCCCGGACGGCCCTTTGACTCGAGCGAGCCGGCAAGCTGCCAGCCCTCGTCGGAGCCCTGCAGACGGTAGGCCTCGCAGTTGTAGCCGGCAGCAATGATTTCCGACTCGGAGCTCCAGACCAGCGACATAAAGGGCAGGACCTGGGTGCTGATGCTGAGGACGGCGCGGGGGGGCTGCTCGGGCGCGCTGGGGTAGACGACGGTGAGGGTGCTGTCGTGCGAGGCAAAGGCCAGGGCGTCGCCCGAGGGGGAAAAGGCGACGCTGTGCACCCAGCCGGCCGTGTTGTTGAGGAACTCGCCGCAGACGGTGTTGAAGGGCAGGCGCTCGCCCCAGGCCGAGGGCTCGGGGCGGGCGTCGACGCCCTTGACAAACGACGACAGGACGCGGGCGTGGCCGTCGGTGGAGCCGGCGGCCAGCAGGACCGAGTTGGGGTGCCAGGCGACGCAGGTGACGGTGGAGCGGATGGGCTTCTTGATGTGCTTGGACACCCACCAGTTGTCCTCTTCCTCAAAGTAGCACACGGGCACCAGGCGGGC
The DNA here is from genome assembly GCA_022701365.1 of Mycocentrospora acerina. NCBI lineage: Eukaryota > Fungi > Ascomycota > Dothideomycetes > Pleosporales > Mycocentrospora > Mycocentrospora acerina. The sequence goes on from JAKUHH010000028.1 coordinate 293,878, forward strand.
GCCCGAGCCCACGGCGAACTTGGTCTCCGAGGGCGCCCAGCGCACGCACGTGGCGGCGCGGTTGATGCGGAGGAGCACGAGCGTCGGCTTCCAGCCCTGCGGCGAGGGCTCCCACACGTACGCGTTGCGGTCTGCGGGCGTCGTCAGCGGCCTGGCCCTGCTCGGCGGGCGGTCGGGCGGCGCTCACCCTGCGAGCACGTGACAATCTTGCCCGACTTGGGCGCAATGTCCACGCCCGTCACCGTCTTGTCGTGGCCCGTCAGCTCGTCCTGCAGCGTAAAGGCCGCGCCCGCGCGCTGGAACAGGTCGACGCTGTTGTCGCGGGCCACGGCGAGCGTCTGGCGGTCGGCGGAGAAGGAGTGGTCGGCGATGGGGTGGTGGAACAGGTGGTGGACTTCGGGGGGGGCCATGGCGGCAGGAGACTCTCGACTGCCGCAATTGGGTGTGGCGGGGGGGTCGAAGGGGAGGGGGGGGGGTGTAGACGGGGAGCCGGGGGGGTGGGGCGAGGGGTGTATTG
>JAKUHH010000028.1:294450-308501 GCA_022701365.1 Mycocentrospora acerina
AGACTCTCGACTGCCGCATTTGGGTGTGGCGGGGGTGTCGAGGCGGAGGGGGATGGATGTAGACGTGCAGCCGTGTGTGTGCGTCGAGGCGTGTATGCAGAGGGGGAGGCGGGGGTGTGTGTATGTAGCTATGCAGACGCAGAGGGGCGCGCTGCCACCACCACGTACGCACGCCAAGCCCGCCTCTTGGCTCTCCCGTCGACCGTCCGAAAAGTTGCCCACGACGCCTGCCGCCCGACTCTGCGCGCCCGCCCGCCAGCAGACCCCCCGCCCACTGCCCGCCAGCAGCACCAACAACAACAACAACGCCATGACGCTCCGCCGTCCGCTGCTCGCCGCCACCACGGCCGTCTCCGCCTCCGTCTCCGTCCCCAAGACCTGCGTCCGCCATCTGCAGCACTCGATCCCCATGCGCCCCGTCCCCAGGCCCATCCCCTTCATCCCCGACCACGCCGCCTTCCTCAGCGCCATTGGCCGCGGCCTGTCCGCCCACGCCACCAAGATCCCCTCGTGGGAGGCCCTCTTCACCCTCACCTCCCCGCAGCTCAAGGAGCTGGGCGTCGAGCCCGCCCGCTCCCGCCGCTACCTGCTGCACTGGCGCGAGAAGTTCCGCAACGGCGAGTACGGCATTGGCGGCGACTGCCAGCACGTTGCCGACGGCGTCGCCGAGCTCAGGGTTGTCGACGCGCCCGTGCCCCTCAACCCCCGGCTCGGGAACACAATGAGCCCGAGATCCGCCGCCGCCACGGCTACCCACGATCCCGGGACCAGGAGGCTGGTCGTCAATGTCCCTGCCGGCGCGGAAGCACCCACGGGCCCCGTCGAAGCCCTGAAGAGGGTCCAGGGGGTATTTGTCAAGGGTGCGAGGACCATCAAGGGGAGTTATGTCGAGCCTGTCAAGGGTGGGGAGGGGCTGAGGGCGAGGATACGACTGCAAGAGGGTATTTGGGAGGAGAGGAGAGGCCACGTCGTCGATGGCGGTGAGAGGCGCAAGGCAGAGGTGAGGGCCAAGAGGAGGGCGGCCGAAAACAAGGAGAAGGCGAGGTAGAGACTCTCATGTCATGTCATGTCGTACCATACATATGCCATGTTCTGTACAAAAAAAATCATGTTCCTTTTTACACGTCTCCAAGCTGGTCAAACGACCATCACACACACACACCAAAGAAAATTGCACTTGAATGTAAAATACTCGCATTGAAGCGAAAGTAGAGTTGTCTAGCAAACCCGGATATCACACAACCTTTCCATACTCCCACTTGCGGAGAAAGGAAGAGAATAAGAAGGAAAAAAAACTCCACCCACACACCCACCCATCCATCCATCGTACACATGATACAATACACACTAACGCATTTTCTTGCCTCTCTCTCTCACACACTCTCACTCTCAACCAAACCCTGTAAACCCCTGTGCAGTAAACGCATCCATGTTGGCAGGATGCCCCGGTGCCCCCACGCCCTGTGCCTGCGTCTGCCCATCGTTCAGGAACCAGCTCCAGTCTTGGTCGATATCCATGGGCATGTGCTGCCACGAGAAGTTATTAGTCGGAAGCGGAAAGTTGTTCATGCTGTCGTCGTTGATGTGTCCGTTATTCATCCGCGCCGCCGTGCTCGTCGAGTCTTCCGCGTTGAGATTGCTCCAGTTGTAGAAGCCGTCGTACGAGACAAACGGCGAGCCGTTGGCCAAGGGTGCCGCGCTCTTGGACGGCATGCTGACTGCGGGTGGGGGTGCCGTCGCCGGGAGCGTGCTCCACGGCGGCGTGTACGGATTGACAATCGACGAAGCGACCGACTTGGGTGTTGCCGTGCTCGTGTTTTGCTGTGGCGATGAGACCGAGTTGGAGTGTGTCGATAGCCCGGGCCCGGGACTGCTTGCCGCCAGGCTTGGAGCCTGGCTAATGGAGCAAGGTATTTCGTGTTCCCGCAGCGTCTGCCCGCCTTTGCGCACAGAAATCGTGCCAAAGTATGGAATCACAAATGCAGTAAAGTCGTCGTCGTCGCTGCACTTTGTTTTCAAGCCCTTGAACTTGGACATCATCCTCTCCAGCACTTCGGCCGATTGGAGCGCAACCTTGCCCCCCTTTTCACTCGATGCCCGACGGAAAATGTCAATGCTGATTTCCACAAGACGCATGTCGGATTCGATTTCTTGTGCACTGATTGACGTGTTTTCCGTGCCAAAGTTGAAGAGACCGATTTGAACCAGCACGGCAGATGTGAAGCCGATAAAATCAACCGCTTTGCACTCGTACAATGGCTGTGGACTGCCCGTACGCAACGCCTGATAGAGTCGCAGCACCTCTCTTGACCCGTTCAGGCAGGCTGTACGGGAGTAGGTAAACCGCGAGTTGGTAGCCGATTTAAGCATAAACGGAAGGTGCAGGTAGACGCGAATCTGATGGTACACCACCTGTGCCATGATCCTCTCCCTGAGCTCTGGCGCGTTAGATCCAAGATCCTCAAACAGATCGGAGAAATCGAGCCACGCGGGATCTAGCTGCTTCCACAGGTCTTCAAGCTCTTGGTCGAGTTGCAAGGCCCAAGCAAAAGACTGCTCAGTGATGCCCTGGTTGCGGTCAATCACCTTACCCGCGATTTGAGACACGGATGTCATGAAAGAGAGAGGGTGCAGGTATTCACCGCCAAAGTCAGGAATGGTGAGATCGCAAAGAGAATCACTGATGCCGTAGGGAAGTCCTAGCAAGAGAGAGAGGAACCGATCGCCGTGGTATATAGACCACCATATCGACTCATGTGCCGGTGATGAAGTTCGCTTACGGTGAAGGCCCTATATGCAGCGTTAGTAAAAATAAAAAATAAAAATGTAAAAACGGAAAAGGAAATGTACATACCATTATCTGTGCATACATCAAAGCCTTTCTGTACGACAACCAGCATTTCCGAGGCTGACCGACATCGGCATACCATTTCGACTTCAGAATCAGCAACTCTATCCCTTCAAGCCGGGCAGCAAGTTCATCGTCGGCAAGAACCCATCGATCAACGGCATCAATGTACTTGTCCACGTCGTCACTGTCCTGCGACAAACAAATACCAACGGCCAGGACAACCGTACCAATGGCGCCAATGTTGGATGTAGCCAACGCCTGTGCCGCAAACTGTGCCAGCGATTGCTCTGGTCCACTTGTCCCACTGCATTTCCGCCGCCATGTCTGCCACCATTCACCGTTACTGTTCAAGACTTTGACAAGCTCCTCGTAACTTGGCAGCATGGCCACGAGCTCCTTCTTTGCTCGCTCTCTCTGTGGTGAGTCGGGAGACCGCCTCCTACCCAGAGCCATCATGTTGTCCGCGCTTGACTCTGTGGTTGGCGAAGTATTCTGTAGCGTTATATTGTCTTGGTATTCGTTGGTGATTGTATACCGCTGCTCAAACGCAATGTCCGGCTTTGATCTGAACACGGTGTTTTGAACATTTGTCCTTGGGTTGGAGTCATCCTCGGCCTTGTTTAGCTGTGACAAGTCAGCATGGAATAGGCACACTTGGCAAGCACGAGACATACAGCTTCCTCAAACACTGACAAAATAGGTACATGGTGACCCCTATGGACGGGTACGCGCTGTTTTTGTTGGAAGATGCCTGACGAGGCGTCCGAAGACAAAGGAGTAAGGGGAAGTTGGTCTCTGTGGTAGACGACGGTCGGTTTAGGTGACATGGAATCCGACTGGCTATGGCTCTCTGATTTAATCGTCTTGTCTTCAAGAAGATTATCAATAAGTGCTTCTAGCCGTGACACTCTCTCCCGGAGATTCTTTCGATGGTCTACAATGACTTCCGGGTTTGCGCTTTCCTGATCGATGCATCGGCTGCCACGTGCAAAACACTCGGAACATACTTCCGAGTTGTCCGGAGGAAAGATGCAGCGGATCTTTCGGCGACGGCCTACATCGCGTCAGAACAAGTCTAATCAAGACTGTAGTCTGTGATTGTGGAAGAAAGGACGAAACAAAGAAGCAAAAGGCATGATGGTGATAATGACGATGATGATGGATGAACGCGGAAAGACAACGTAAGACGCTGATAGTAGGCAAGGCTCATTGACAAGACTGTGACCAAGACGACATACATTCAAAGCAGCTATGCGTGCCCTTCCGCATCTTTTTGCGGTTTGGTAGCGATTCGTCCTTTGGCATGCTGAAAAGCGGGTAGGTACACCCAAGTCCTAGTTCTTGGGACAGATTTCGTCCGGACGGAATAGTGCGTCTCGAGTTGCTGCTGAGATCAAGATGGGAAAGCTCAATGTCAGCTTCCGTAAAAAGTCACCACACCACAAACAACAAAGAGGTAGATGTAAGACAGGACAAAAGCAGTCGTAAAAAAAAAAGTCCTCAGGTCACAACAGGCCTGGCGATGGTGGTAACAAAAAGCGAGTCGATGATAACCGGACGATGTTTCGTCCGGCAGCCGAGCTTAGGTCAGCGGATGGCGGGTTCCAGAAAAAGATGACAGACCGTTTTATCGCCTTGGGCCCCGGCAGATATATAATCTGGAACGCGAGTAGATCTTGCAAGCAAGCAGCGTCTGCGTGGCACGCATGGCTGCGTGGTGAATCATGCGAGACGCTTGGCAACGGCGACGAGGAGTGCTCCGGTGTTCCGACATTGGACTGAGGCTGTGTAATCCTTGCGGGAGATCGTGAACGAGATTGCGGATCAGGCAGCAGAGCGCATCTGGGCAAGCTTTGGCGAGACCCCATCTTCCGCCCATCCCGCTCACTCCTACGAGGCCAGATTCGTATATCCGTATCCTGTCGTGTTCGTGCGTTCAGCGAGACGGGAACGCAAGAGGTCCTGACCGACGTGGAACCGCAACTTGGGTGCAATGACATCGATTGCAACTCTACGTCATTCGCTCCGCATCTTACATAGCTATCTTAAAAGGTCTCGTTTTTTTTGTTCTCGCTCACGCACGTCGGACACACGGGCTGCAAACTACCCGTCCTCCGCTGCTTGTTCCAACCAGGAGGACACTACGCTCGGTGCAAATGCTCGCCCTCTACGTGCGTTAATCTGGAATCGGTCCTGATTACCCGAATCGCAGTCATTGACGCGCAGTCAACATCATGGCCTCGAGCACACAAAATTGTCACGCGCGAACCCAGCATCTCCCTCCGAGTCCTCCCATGACACCGCCCCTCGCGACAAAACGACGACCGAAGAAGCGATCCAATTCGTTTGATAAACTTGCTTCCACGCCATTCCCCTCACCGACGTCAAATCCAGCCCTTGAAGCGGACGGTGAGCAAGAATCCCTCCTTGCAAGGGTAAGTAAGCTCCGTTATCTCCGCATCCATCAGCGAGGCTGACCCGTTCCCCCCCTCCAAAGATCATCCTTACCCCCGTCTTGGTTACTTCCTTCATCCTATCGCTGTTCTTTGTGAACGCGCGCAACCGTGCACTCCGCGTTGAAGCGCATTCAGCGCCCTCGTCTCTCCTCTCAGCTCTCCTCCCCGCAACATCTGAGCCCTACCAGGACCACCATGACTCCACATGGAGCCATAGAGGCTCTACCGAGTACGAAGAGCCGGATGGTGCCATAGCGCCCAGAAATGCAAGAGAGAAGAGCAAGAGTAAGAGCAAGAAGAAGAAATCATGGCATCTGCACAAGAAGATCAGAAAGATTGCAAAACTCGAGGTTAGTGATGCGCTTGAGATGCGGGGAACAGTCATCTCCATTATGCTCGTAGTGATGGCGCTCGGCTCAATTGGGTTGTTGATAACTGTTAAGTGGTTTATGGCGGCGCTTTCCGTCTAGGTGTATGTACATCTAGGTACTTGGAGAGAGAGACTTGCGCATCAAAGTAAGGTTTGGGATTGCGGAGTTACTCGGCGTTATACGGGCTTATGCACAAGAGGACACTTGTTTTGGACAGGGCTACGGCTCACAAAGGGAGAAGGGAAAATGGGATTACGAATCACGGATTGCACATTGTTAGAGAATGAATGCAGGCGGATACAAATTGGACGCAACTAGACATGTTTAGAAATCACTTGGCGTTCCAAAGCTAGGTAGGAGCGAGTGGTAGAAACTACCCAGGTCATACATAATACGCACCCAATCAATCTGCCTTGTAGATCAAAGCTTCAGTGTGACTCCGAGTCAGACGACCAAATTTCACAGCGAGCTGAAGATTAGTATATCAACGCATTCGGCTTTCTCAGCCAGGCAGATGGTGCAGTTTGTTTTTTTGCACCGTTGTATCAGGTGTTCAAAGCTACCTACTTGATGGGTACAACTAGACGAACCATGTCGTTTCCCTCCCTGCATCAATCGTCTGATGCACTAGTTCCACGAGCACCCCGTTGACTGATCACACAAATATCCTTTCTGAACCGAGTGGGTTAATTTAGACTTTAAATCTTAGTCTCTACTCTTGTTTCTCTTGCGTATCTTTTCACTGACTCGCGCAACCGATTCTCCTCAAGTCTAAAGTTTATTAATCTCAAACGGAAGCTTCTCTCGAGCCACCAAAATTCATGCTTTGTCAATATCTTGAGGACTGGTTGGGCTTAAATAGCATCAGTGTCCCCCCATCTCCTTGATCCTGCGATTCATGACTGATTCAAGATCGCGTGAGTGAGCATCATACCCGGCATGCAACTCCTTTAGCTTGACGGCCATGGCGGCTTCAATTTTCTTCTTTTCGGCTAGGAGATGGCTGAGGCGCTTGAAATGCGCCTGGTGGGCCAAGAAGCTGGATTGACGTCAAAAATCAATCGCCAAATCCTGACTGCGGAGCATGCTGTCATGTTGGGATGGAAATAGGTGTGTTGAGCGTAGGAGGCTGAGGGAGCGCGAGAACGAGAGCGAGAACGAGTATGGTGAATACGGGCGGGATGTGCCAACTCACGCCTTGTCTTCATACTCGTCAAAGAGTGCGTCAATAGAAGTTTGAAACGTCGTATATGCGGCCTTGTAGGACTTGCTGACGGCTTGTTTGTCGATGTTGTGGCGTGTGCGTTGCTATCTGGGGCGTTAGACATATGCACAGCTGTTTCCATCCGAGACGAGTGACAACGATCATGTAGGCTGTTCAGCTTCCACATACATCATTGAGTATTTTCGTCATTATTTGACTCAGCCCCTCTGATGCGTCTTGGAACTCCTCGGGCTCTCCGTCGTTTGCTTCGTCATCAACGTCCATTGCATCGACATCGACGTCCATTGCATCGGCATTACTACAGTCTTCAAGGTCTTGTACTTCCTCGACAGCTTGCTTCTTGGATTGATGGTCGCCTTGGCGAGCAGCCTGTGTAATTGTAGTAGTGCTGGTCTTGATGTTGATGGTGCGTGGCGGGGCCATGGTCACTGCAAGGAGTAAGTGCTGGATGTTAGTTCAGCGATGCAATCAAAACACGATCAATTGAACATCTGCAGACTCTCTGCTTTGTGAGAGCTCACCCAGATACGCGTGAGTGTGGTGTTCAGTCACGTTGGAAGGAGGTGGAGCACTCGCGCTTTCCCCGCATTAGCGCAGGCCGTGCGTGAGTGCAGGTCCAAAATTTTGAACTTGGACAATCTTCCGCGTCCTCTCCGCCCAGCAAAATTCGAATTGAAGCAGCAGCACCACCACCACCAGCAACATGGGTCTCGCAGCGCCAAAGAAGTATGTAATGACAAACACATCAATCTTACTAACATGAAAAATTATTGCGCAAGTCTAACACGTCTTCAGTCGTTCGAAAATCTCCAATGACCCCCAGAACACCAACTGGGCGAACAACACGGCGCGCTTTGGACATCGCATTCTCGAATCTCAAGGCTGGAAAGCTGGCGACTCTCTCGGCGCACAAGATGCGGCACACGCTGCGCACTACACTGCTGCGTCGCAGTCGCACATTCGCGTTTTTCTCAAGGACGACAATCTAGGCTTGGGCGCAAAGCGAGGTAGCGAGCGCGCAGAAAACTTTGGCCTCGCAGGGTTAGAGAGTATTCTGGGCCGTTTGAATGGCAGGGAAGAGGATGTGAAAAAGGAGGAAGCCAGGAGGGAAGAGGTCGAGAAGAGGGCGTATGTGTACCGGAAGTACGGCCTCATGAATTTTGTTAGTGGAGGCTTCCTTGTGGGCGACAAGATACAGACCAAAGACGAACTCAAGAAAGAGACCGAGGCCAAGGTCAAGGTCGAGGTCAAGTCTGAGCCGGAGAGCGATGAGGCAGAGAGCAAGAAGGACAAGAAGAGGAAACGAAAGGAGCGCGAGGAGGCACAGGCAGTCGTGGATGGTGCCGAGGATGAACCCAAGCTCAAGCGCAAGAAGAAGAGCGTGGATTTGCGCGAGGCGTCCAAGGATGAGGTAGATGCCAAGAGCGGTTCTAAGAAGGAGAAGAAGGACAAGAAGGACAAGAAGAAGTCGAAGAAGTCAAAGACGTCGTCCACGTCGGATCCAGAACCCTCAACGTCCGACGCTCCTAGCCCGCAGTCAGACCCGGAGCCCCTTACCGACAAAGCGCGACGGAAGGCAGAGAAGAAGGTTCGCAAGGAGGAGAAGAAGCTCAAGAAGGCTCTCAAGAAGGCTGCCAAGGAAGCATCGAAATCCGACTCTAGCTCGGACAGCTCGGACGAGGAGACAACACCCAGCACCTCAACACCAGCTACTGGCACTTCGACGCCCACGTTGTCGGCTGCAGGGTTGACATTTGGCGCAAGGGGAATGCACGCTGTGAGGCAAAGATACATTCGACAGAAGAAGGCTGCGAGTATGGATCCACAGGCTCTGAAAGAGGTATGTCAAGACGGGTATTCACGTGTGGCCTGGCTAATTAATTTTTTGCAGATTTTCATGATCAAGACTCCATCGTAGGTTGATGCTTGATTTGAGTGGATTTAAGGTGCATAGCGGGGCGTTTGGGACACGTGGGATTCAAATATGTTCATGTGGAGCTGGTATGCTTGCCTCGATACGCACTAACTATACTGTCTTACTAGATGTTTGTGGTAGACGATAGACGGTAGACGATGAATGTTGTAGCAAGGCTATACTCTGTTTTGCATTGTGGTGATTGGGCGATTGCGCGGCAACCAGGCTATGCTCACAAGTTTTTTTTTGATATTTTCCTTTAAAATAAAACCACGCTTGCGCAACATGAGCACGAGGACGGCATAGCCACGTGAGCAGTCGTGTGTATGCATTGAGAAGCAAAGCGGCCCAAGACACAGGATGGGTATTTGGGGCGCGATGTCAGAAGAAGACGAAGAAAAAAAAAATCAAAGGTGCAAGTCTGAGAGACTTTGCCAACTTGCCTCAAATGGACGAGGCGAGAGAGAGAGAGGCAGAGGGTATGTGTGACAAGTACCGGCACACGTCTCGTTACAGCTTGGATGGACTGCACGACCAACAACAGACAAGCAGGCTTCAGGTCTGGGTGCGAGCCAATCGCGCAAACCAGAGGCGTGGTGTTGTCGTATCACAGGTAGCAAAGTGCGGCATGATGACCGTGTGGTTTGCTGGATCAGTGCAAGCCCAAGTCAAGTCCGATCGGTGGTTGCGGGAGCCGAGCAGTGCCCCAGAGATTTCATCGCAAAGGGGGGGCGTGACTCGTATTGTTGCAGCGAGCATGGTCAAGCAAAGGGGGGCCCTGGATGTTGTGTGCAAGACGAAGCATTTGGGCGCAAGGGTGCATGTTGGTGCAGGTGTGTGTGTGTATGCGTGTGTGTGTGCATGTGTGCGTGTGTGGTGGTTGGCAACTGGCAAGCCGCCATAGGGCGTTTCTGGAAAAGGCGGGCTGTGGGGAAGTGGCAGAGAGCGTTCCTGCATGCTGGGTTGGACGTGCGATGATGCTAGCGTTGGGGGCGCCCGGGATGGCCCAGGAACGATGACAGAATGGCCGACATGGTGCACATGGTCTACATAGTACACATAGTCTACATAGTACACCAGAACACATAGCACGCATCGTACACTGCCTCCTGACGCCGCCCGTTGCATCCGCCCCTCGTTTTGTTTCACGGCACCCCAATCTGGACATGACAGCGAACGGCAGCCGCCAGCAGAAGACCTTGGACGCGCCTGGTAAGCCGGCGACGCGTGCTGACATGCCGTGCGGTGCATGGCGGTGGTGTTGAACGTGCGGTACTTAAGGGCGCAGCTAACCACGACTGCAGCCAGCCCTGACCCGCCCTCCACGCCCACCACGTCCTCGCACTCGACCCAGACGCCTGAGCACCCGCCCGTCGACGCCATGCCCGCGCAATTGGCACCCAGCATGTCCGTCCCCAAGACGCCCGCGGCCACCAGCACGCCTGCGCTGCGCCGCAAGCAGTCGTCGCCCATGATGCCTCCCTTTATGGTCTCGGCACCCGGCAAAGTCATAGTGTATGGCGAGCACGCCGTCGTGCACGGCAAGGTACAGGCGGGCCTGTGTGTGTGCATGTGCTGCAGAGACGAGGGCTGACATGAAGCAGGCTGCCATCGCCGCCGCCATCTCCCTCCGTTCGTACCTGCACGTCTCGTTCCTCTCCAAGTCGAACCGCACCGTCCAGCTGCGCTTCCCCGACATACAGATGGAGCACACCTGGGACATTGACAACCTCCCGTGGGACAGCTTCTCCAAGTCGGGCAAGAAGAAGTACTACTACGACCTCGTCACCTCGCTGGACCCCGACCTCGTCGCCGCCATACAGCCCAGCATCGACGAGGTGTCGCCAAACGCCCCCGAGTCAATACGCAAGATCCACCACGCATCCGCCTGCTCCTTCCTGTATCTGTTCCTCTCGCTGGCGTCGCGCAAAGTCCCGCCATGCGTCTACACTCTGCGTTCCACAATCCCAATAGGCGCAGGCCTGGGCAGCAGCGCCAGCATCTCCGTCTGCATAAGCGCCGCACTCCTTCTCCAGATCCGCGCGCTGAGCGGGCCCCACCAGGACCAGCCCCCACAAGAGTGCGAGCTCAACATTGAGCGCATAAACAGGTGGGCGTTTGTGGGCGAAATGTGCATACACGGCAACCCCTCGGGCGTCGACAACACCGTGTCTTCGGGCGGCAAGGCGGTTTTCTTCAAGCGGAGAGACTACGACAAGCCGCCCATGGTTGTGCCGCTCTACAACTTCCCAGAACTCCCTCTGCTCCTCGTCAACACGCGGCAATCGCGCAGCACAGCCACCGAAGTCGCCAAAGTCGGCCATCTCAGAACCGCGCATCCTGCCATTGCAGAAAACATTCTCAACGCCATTGGTCTGGTTACCGAATCGGCGTATGAACTAATTACATCTCCCGACTTTGATCCCAAATCGCACGCCGCTCTCAAACACCTCGGCGAGCTTGTGACTATAAATCACGGCTTGCTGGTGTCGCTAGGCGTGTCACACCCAAAGCTCGAGCGAGTGCGCGAGCTCATTGACCACACGGGCATTGGCTGGACAAAACTCACTGGTGCTGGGGGCGGAGGCTGCGCGATATCCATTATCAAGCCAAAACCACCTGTCCTCTCCAATGGCCATGGCAACGGAACACACCTCGAGTCGTCGGAAGAGGATGAATCGGACATTTCATCCGACGTGGACTGCGGGGCATCGATTATATCAAACAGCACAAAGCTCAAGCACAAGATCCTCGACTCGCTCGAAGTCAAGCTAGAAAAAGAGGGATTTGAAAAGTTTGAAACGACGCTGGCAGGCGACGGTGTTGGTGTCTTGTGGCCGGCCGTGCTGCACAATGGCAACGAAGAGGAGGGAGGAGAAGAGATTGACCAGGAGAAGTTTTTGAGGGCCGAGGGAAACATTGGGATTGAGCGCTTGGTCGGTGTGGAGAGCGGGAGGAGAAAGGTTCGAGAAGTGCGAGAGGGATGGAAGTTTTGGAGGCCGTGGGAGACACCCGAGGAGTGATTTGTACAATAATTTTTATTTGTCTGTTGTTTGTTTGTTTGTTTGTTTTGCACACGCCTCTCAATCCTGCTTGTTTGGATTTTGGTTACAGTGGGAGGGGTGGAGAGGAAAGGAAGGGAAAGGAAAGCAAAGGAAAGGAAAGGAAAGGAGAAGGGAAAGGAAAAAAGAGTCTCGGACGCAAGTCTAGTTACTTCTTGTCTATATTCAGATCTAGCTATAGGGTTTAGTTTAGTGCATATACTTTAATGCCACGAGCAGTCTCGTCCTGATGCCGAGCAGGGTGCAAGCAAGAGAGTGGTGTGAGGGGAGCTCTCGACTGTGATTGGGCGGCAACGACAGGAAATTTAGAAGCGAGCCATAGAGGGTGCCGAGCCCAAAACATGGCTGCAACAGTCACTTCCCCATCCCTCCAAGGCTGCAAACGCCCAGTACGACTGCAGACGAACATCTTCCAAGGCCTCTCACCCACCCGCCACCTGCTCAACCCGACCCGCGCCTACCCACCCCGCCAACCGCAACCATGGCTCCTGGAAAATGGGGTACGTCATATTCGCTGTTTCTGTGCGCCCCAACACGGCGCCGCTGTTTTGCAACTCCACACTGACGGCCACCACAACAGACGACGAGGACGACAGCTCTGCCCCCGCCTCTCCCGTCGCCGCCCCCATTGCCCGCCGCAGCAAGTTTGACGACGAGGAAGACGACAGCGATGTGCGTCGGCCCCCCGTGCATGCCCCGCGCCTGCACCACTTTTGCCCCGCCATGCACAATTAATTCGCATGCTGACCGCACCCACAGGTGCTAGAGTCGTGGGACGCCGCCGAGGACTCGGAGGTTGAGCGCGAGAAGGCAAAGAAGGCCGCCGAGGAAAAGGCAAAGGCCGAGGCCGAGGCCAAGGCAAACAAGAAGAGCAAGTCACAGCGCATCGAGGAGCACCGGGAAGCCGCCCGCCGCCGACGGGAAGAGGAGGGTGACTTTGACTCGGACGAGGATGAGGACGAGGCCGCGCGACGTGCTCGTCTGCGCCAGCAGGAGATTGACGGCTCGCGCGCCCAGGCCGAGGAGCTCTTTGGCGACCTCAGCGTCAGCAAGCGCCCCAAGGCTGTGACCGTGGCCGACGACAGCGACCCCACAAAGTCCGTCGACCTGTCTGCGCTCAATATCTTCAACCCAAACACAAAGGACCAGTTCACCAAGCTGCGCGAGACACTCGTCCCGCTGCTCGTTGCCAACTCCAAGAAGGGCCAGTACTCGCTGTTCCTGCAGGAGTTTACCAAGCAGATTGCAAAGGAGCTACCCAGCGAGCAGATCAAGAAGATTGCCAGTGGACTCACAACCCTGAGCAACGAGAAGATGAAGGAGGAGAAGGCCTCGGAGAAGGGCGGCAAGAAGACAAAGGCTGCAAAGACAAAGTCGAGCTTGGTGGCTACGAGGGATGTTGGATCGAGGGCAGATACCTCGGCGTATGATGAGGACTTTGGAGAGTAAGTCGCCATCGACATTGTACCAAAATGGGGGGAAAAAACGATGCTAACAAAAGTTCTCTGTAGTGACGACTTCATGTGAAGAGACCTTCCAACACAAAAAAACTTCTCTTTGAACTTTTTTTTTCTCGCAATCAAATCACCAAACGGGACACCACGACGCCTGCTTGCAACACACTGGGTCTTTGTGTCTTTCACCACGGACATATCGTCTCCAGTCAAAAATCTCGCAGACGGCATTTGATTCGTTATCCTCGTGGGAGGGGGGGGGGTTTTTTTTTGCCAAATTTTGTTCTTGTTTTGACTGCTTTCTTGGGGTGAGTGCATGGGCGGGAGCGGCATTGTTTGCTTGCTTGCATGTATGCATGAAGTGGGATGTGATGACATGACACGACATGACATGAGACGAGATGAGTGATGGAAAATACATAGACGTTGTGAATGGATACATGTCAGATTACAATTTTTTTTTCTCTCTCTCTCTCTCTCTCTCTCTCTCTCTATATATATATATATANTGAGTGCATGGGCGGGAGCGGCATTGTTTGCTTGCTTGCATGTATGCATGAAGTGGGATGTGATGACATGACACGACATGACATGAGACGAGATGAGTGATGGAAAATACATAGACGTTGTGAATGGATACATGTCAGATTACAATTTTTTTTTCTCTCTCTCTCTCTCTCTCTCTCTCTCTCTATATATATATATATATATATATAT
>JAKUHH010000368.1:0-10925 GCA_022701365.1 Mycocentrospora acerina
AACACTTTAGGGTCCCTAAGCACTGTTAACTTAGATACTAACCTAACCTCTAATTTAGTACAGGCGATAAATTGCTTCTTAGATGCACTTTTAATTGTACTCCTACCCTGCAGATTAGTACAAAGGATATAGAAACTGCTATTTTAGAATTTAGCAAAAAGATTATTTAGCTAATAGGCGTATTAGATGCGGTTTACAGTTACAACAAGGATGTAAATCCCTTGTCTAAAGAGGGATAGAGGGCTATAACCTAGCTTTTTAATAGCTTCTTATCTCTTAGGGCTAGCTAATTAGCTGCAGTATTGCACTTATAGTCTTTACGTCCTATTAATTAGTGTGTTTTTAACAAAATTGCGTTAGTAAGCCTTGCTCTAGGCACAAACTGTATCGCAAGGAAATTTTAGTACACTATAAGACATATGCCTAAGGCTGTAAACAAAACAGCTTTTAAAGGAATCTTTAACAACATCTTTTATATAGCTTACTAGCAATATTACAATTAGCTAAAGGAGATGTCAGACAACAGAACTCTTTACCTAAAGCACTTAGAGTCTAATAAGAAGAGCAACTTGCTAGATTATCTCTACCCTAAAAGGAAAGTGCTTTAGTTATTAACATTAAACACAGAGCTGTTATCTCTACATAGTTAAAAAGTTAAAAGCCTAGCCTAATAAGTTAAAGAGCAACAAGCTGTTGCCTATTCTGCGTATGTGCTTGTAGAGAATTTAGGTTAGACAATTGTTTTCTTATTAAAGGGCATAGTAATTAAGAAGTAAGTCTGTTAGAAGCAATCCTTTGTCTTACATAACTTACTTTTTTAAGGATCTCTAAGTCTGTGGGTCTAGCAAGGCTTCGCTATCTGCTTAATTAAATAAAGGAAGACCTAATTATTAATTAAATTCTTACTTAACTTAAGGGTATTAGAGAGTTTCTTCTTTTCTATCTTTTAAATAATTAAGGTCTACCTATCTACTACAACAAAGTTAAGAAGCCTAAGTTGCACTTGCACCTTTATGCAGAGTTTAAGAATCTTAACTTAGTAGAGAGCTATAACATAACAATTAGTTCTGCGACTACGCTAACATTTCAGGATACACTAGACATGATTAATATCTTTATAGATTCTTAAGAACAGAATGCACAAAGCTTAGCTACCTTAGGCTGCCTTAGCAGTGCTGACAAGGACTAGCCACATTTAGCTCAAAATTAAGAGAATTGCAAAAGCATGAGGCATAGTTATCTAATATGTGGTGCTAAGGAAGACAATGGCTTATTTATTGTAGATAATACAGATGAAGTTTTGTAGAGATACTGGTATAATTACATTAGGTTGTGACTAAAAAGAAGACAAAGACAATATGTATACTAGCATTGCTGCAGCGTTATGCCTTGTAACAGAATGCATAGAAGAAGTTAATTAAGCATAAATTTTTTTAATTTGTGTAAACAACGCCTATTTTTTATGTATATTATACAAACTAGCAAGTGTATTACCTTAATCTTGCTCTTTGCTATTTCTTAACATAAGAAACTACAGTATGTTTAATCTAGATGCACTTATCCTAGTTTTAAAAAGTTGCCTATCCTTTACAAGAATATCCTGCAAGTGCTGCTACCTAATTGCAAGTGCCCTTAATAAGAATGTTAAAAATATTTTATAGTTCTAAGGATAGCAGCTTAATGTTTACCTAGGCAACAATACCATTTTGCTTATAAACTGCTTTAGCAATTAATTTTAGTAGAGTTTAAGCACTTAGAATATCTAAGGCAGTGCTTCTAATAATAAGAAAGTCTAGCTCTTTTAATGCAATGCTCTGCACAAGTTTTGTAATTGTGTTGTTCTAAAGGCTACTTTCTTTATAATTATAGAGAAGGATCTATAGACAGAGGTAACCTAGAGACTAAGTCTTCTGTGTTCCTTATTCTGTAGTATTGCGCGCGATTTTAGCTTTATAATCTTTACACACTAGAAGTCCTTTTCTAGTAAATTAACTAAGTCAGATTTCTAACACATTCTTGTAATGGTCAGGCGCCCTGCCCTTGCTATTGATACTACGCAATAACCCCACTTATACCAAAAGGTAAGCACAAGAATACTTAAGCAAGTATTCTATGTGTAGTATAATATATATAGTGCTAGATCTAGACTTTGCCGACTAGATGCTATAAGCGAGGTAAGCCACGTTGACTGTGCACGTGCTTAGTCGTTACAATTCTTGCATTTATTATAATATTAGAAGTTGCAGTTACTGTGCAACTCTACAACATTTAGAAGATTATAGAGATTGTCTCTTAAAGGACAGTCTGTATAAAGGAAAGGTAGTTATGTCTTAAGACTGTCTATATTTTAGGTAAAGAGACAAAGAAGTCTTCTGCAGCTTGCAAAACTGTTAAACATCTTATAGAATATTATAAGAGTTGCTTAAGCAGATATGTTGCTTATATATTGTATTATTTTATAGTGTCTAGCAATCCCTTCTTAAGACAGGTATACAGATTCAGAGAGTACTGCCCTGCTGCCTAGCTGTTAGAGAAGTGTATTTTTTCCTCTAAAGGTTTTAACTAAGTAAAAGTTGTATTAGCATTAGAATAATAATTATTACGTACTTAGAACACTACAAATAAAATAAACTTACTTCCTGCAGAAGCAGAGGCACTAGCTCTAATCAGCCTAACTACTCTTTTGCTAAGCCTTAGTGCTAACACAAAGTTACTAAAACCTAGCTGCAAATTTTAAGTACTTCTAGAGAGAAAATTAATGTTGTTGTCTATTAACATAATGTTAATGTAGGATAGTGTTGTATTTCTAGTGCAGACGCGACGCGCTTTGGTGTAGCGTTAGCTTAGCGCTAACTAAGGTAGGAATGTACAGCAGGACTTTAACAAACCTTTATTAGATTGCACAGTTTAAATTTAATCCTCTATTACCCTGTAACTAAACTAGTCTTAAACTAAGACATACACTACAAAATAGCAGATTATGTAAGTGCTAACATTACTAATTTTAAGATAGTTAACATTAATATCTTTTTGTTTAGCAATCAGCTTCTAAGAGGGTGAACAGGTTCTTTTTAGCAATCTATCTAAAACGTGTTTTCTAACTTAGTTTATAGGCTGCCTTAACAAAGGTACAGCTACACATATATAGTTATCAGAAACCAGGAACGCTTACTAAGCCTAGGCTTAGAACATTCTGCGCTAAGAATTTAAATGTAACCTAGTATTAACGCTAAAAAAACTAGATTTAAGTTAGTCTTATAGCTTTTTAATTTTGTAGGAGCAGGTAAAATCTTACTAAATATTTACAGTAACTGCAGGTTATAGATACACATTTTATAAGCTAAGATTACCTAAATTAAATTGTCTAATAGAAGAAAGCTTGAAATACTACGTAACACTATCTAGAAAGAGCTAAATAAAGCGTTATTAATCTTAGCTAAGCGCAGAATTTAGGAATAATAACATAGAGGTTTCTTTAGACAATTAAACTATTAATCTTAAGTTGTTAATAAAACAGGACAACAACTCTTAGTTTAACAGTTATATAGACATAGACACTTAACTAGTCCTAGGAAATAATATAAACAAAAATCACATTATCTGTACACTCCTAAGTAGCAAGAAATTATCTTTAATTAAGATTAACCTTGTTGCTAATAGAAAAAAAGTTACAGATAGCATTACTTAACACAATACACTAGCTATAGAAACATTTGTAATTAATAAAAAAGAAGCGCCTATTTTAGATTATTCTGTAATTAATCAGAACTAAGAGGAGAATTACTTAATAGATTAGTAGGCATTTCTAGGCAGTGTAATAGCAAAGTTTAGGCAAGTGCTGCATAATTTAACAGAAGACAAAGAAAAAGTTAAAAGTCTAAGGGGAGATAAGAGCAGTTAAAATTAGATTACTAAAGAATCTACTAAATGTGTAAAACACTGTAGACAAGGCCAGAATATTGTATTACTATTACCCTAAAGTATTATACTGCACATATCTAACGTTGTAAAATTATAAGGAATTGCTGCAAGGAGTGCAAGCCTCTTTGTAGGTATTGTGAAACTCTAAACTAAAGTCTAAAAGGTATCTTAAGATTACCCCTCCTTTGCCTTGCAATCTATTCTAAGTCTTCTATAGCAAAGACTTTATTTAGATCTACTTGCGCCTCTTGCTTAGGGGCGTATTCGCGTCTTTTAGAATTCCTACTAAGACATTTAACTACTTAGAGTTGCTGCTTAAAGTAACACTAGAAACTAAGTTGTTAAGACTACGCTGCCTTAAAGTTATTAGCGTTAATAGCTAAAGGTCTAGTAATCTAAGATAAGTTTGCTTCTTCTAAGGAGTTAAAAGCTTAGTCTGCAAAACAGCAGATACAGACGCAGACATAGGAGATAAAGAGGGCAAAGTATTCTTATTTACACCTGTCTTTAGAACCTTGTTGTGAACAGCTAAAGGTTACATAGCAAGCTTCTTATTGCTTTACTTCTTTAAGTCTTAAATTTTATCTGCATTAATATTAAGAGATTTAAGAGATTAACAGTGCTGCAAGGCAGAGCTCCTAGAACGTTTAAGAGAGTAAGAGAAGGTATAGTTAACTAGCTAGGCATTAGTCTTATTATTATTATTGTCTTCTTCTGCAGTTAAATGCTAATTTCTTTTATAGATAAAGGTCTTAGTATTAGCATTAGTGTTAACAGAGTTAACAGTGTTAGCGCTATCTGCAGGCTTATTAATGCTAAAAATGTTCTGTTTTGCATAATTAAGAACTGCAGGACAAGTTAGACAGGGTTTAGTTATGTAGTGCAGTAAAAATTAACTTACTATACTCTATAATTTTTATAATAAATTCTTTAACTTTCTTACTATTATTACACAAAGTAACTAAAGTATAGAACTTGTTATTTAGCTACATATTAATATTAGCATTAAAAAACAATTTAACTATAGAGGTGTAAATACCTTAATGCTAAGCAAGTGTATTGCTCCTTAATACTGCTCTGAATTCTTAAATTGCATAATTAATCTGATGTAGAAACACAGGTATGCTGACTGTTAAATGGTTAGTTAGTAGGCTAGCTGGTCAGTTAATTAGCAGGTTACCTAGCTAGTTGTTTAAGCAGAAGTAGGTATAGTTTCAGATTAAACTAGCAGCAATTGCGCCTTATAGCCTGTGCGCGATTTATTGTTTGTTGCTATAAAGGTTATATGTTTAATCACATGTTTAGTCGCATGTTTAGTCGCATGTTTGGTCGCATGTTAGGTTGCTTAACATCAGCTTTCCTATGCTAATTATAAGCTAGTCATGAGCTAGTCGTGAGCCAGTCATAAGCTAGTCATAAGCTAGTCATAAGACCTTAGGCACACAAGAGTAATTTTAATAAAAAATTAGCAAAGTGAACAATTAATATATAATATAGTAGTTGCATTATATGCATTCTAGTAGGAAGTAACATGTTTAAGTTAAAGGAATAATTAGAATAAGAATATAAGTCTTAAAATCTATCAAAAGTACAATTTAGTGTTAGGATTTTTTTAATCTTATTTTAATAATTTGCTGTCTACAAAGAAATAATTTCTTTAATCAACTTATAAATTGTGATTATAAATAATAGAAAGAATACCACTAAATCCAATTAGCAACCACAGTAAGTTTCTTTTAATTAGGATGTTATTAGTTTAAAGATTTAAATTCTCTTTCTGTTAGTCATTTTTAAGTCTTCAATATTAAAAATCTGCTCCACATGTTAACCTTTATGTTGCATAATTTAAGTTCTATGTGTCACCTTATTAACCTCTTTTAGCGTCTAATTAACATCTTTTATCTATAAAAGACAGGTAGTTGTTTTAGCTAACTCCTGTGCAGAGGACCTGATAGATTGTGGTTGTATTTTAGTAGAATCTAATCATTTTGTGTTTAATACACTGTTTTTAACAAGTTTTGTCTGCTTAGTTAGAGATTCTTTTTCTATTGCAGTACTTAGTTTCTGCTTATAATAATTTAATAAGGTAGGTTTAGATAAGAAAAGTAACAAGGCAAGAGTTAGAGATTTGTTTTCTAATAGAGCAGTTGTTCTCTACTTAGGATAATTTAACAACGTAGGTTTAGATAAGAAAGCAACAGAGCAGGAGTTAGAGTTTTAGGCAATGTTAAGTTAGGCTACAGAATTTTATTGTTAGTAGAAGCATTATGCAAAAAATTATTACTAGTTGCGCTTTAGACTCCGCAACGTGCCTGCTTATAACTATGTTGTTGTTGTCTCTGTAATAGTAGAGTTATATAAGTTAGTTTAGTTTCTAATTCTAAGTTAACTGTCTTGCTTAGTAATTTAGCAGTAGGTAGTGTAGATTTTGTGACTTGTATAAGACTTATAAAAGAGCTTACAGCAGTACTTGCATTAGGATCTGTAGACATAACTAAAGCAGATTAGTTGCAAAAATGCTTAAGTTAGTGTGTCTATTTGCTTTATTAGCACATAATGTTTCCTTAGATAGTTAAAGGGAATCTAACCTTAATAGTATCCTTTATTACTAGTAGTAACAGTACAACTATTTTGCAAGCTAGGGTTCTAGCAAGAGCTGAAGATGTCAGATTTGTTAAAATAGAGCTTAGAGAGCATACCTACCAGCTAAAAGTGCAGTAGTGCTCAGCGCTAGTGCTTAGAGGACATTACTATTAAGTGCATTAACAATCTTAGCTGCTTCTGTGACTATCTAGATTAGAATTAGCAAGATTAATCTTAATAAACTATAAATTAAAGATAGCCTACCTAGCAAGTTGCGTCTTAGATAATTTTTATGTTATTACTTTCTTAAGTTTTTTGCGTCTGAATACCGTCAGGAGCAGACATTGTAGGAAGAGGTAAAACAAGGCAAGTAGGTTAAGAGCTAGAGTTAATAGTTAACATAGTAGGTCTAATTAGAGCTTAAGGATTTTTCTAAGTTAATAATTAATAGAATAGCAAAGTAAAAGCTTGCAACTACTAGGTTTAGACAGTCTAGTCACGTGTCTGATACAAAGACTAAGTAAATGCAAAATTGTTAACAGCGTAACAGGCCTAATTCTTTATATCTAGAAAGGCACAGAAGTTAAGAGATTGCGCAAAAGAAGACTAACTAAAAAAATTAAATAATTACAGAAGTAACTAGTTATACAAAAAACAATAAGTTAATTTACAAACTTATAACCTTATTTTAGATTATATAAGGCAAAGCCTTAAAAATCTCTTATGTGCTCTATCTCCTTTATCTGCTCTCTTCACTGTTACTCCTTCTGTCCTTTCTATTAGTAAGGTGCTATATATAGGACTTCCTGAATCTCGCTTATTTCCCACACTACCGCACGACTAGTGTCTTTCTAAGGATTTAATATTCTACTATTTATGACTAGATTAGAATTTAAAGAAGATATAGTAGCTACACTAGGATTTTGTGCTATATCAGAATTACTTAATAGAATCTTAATAGAGTCTTGTAGCTAGGACACTACAGCTTTAGTGTGTATTAAGAGATAGCTGTTTATAGGATCTAATTAAGATTCCTAGACAATTAGAGGTAGTACTAAGGTAGAAGAATAATCTTCTACCTGCAAGAGGGTTAGTATAAATTAAAAATTAGATACTAAATACATTAAATAGAAACCTTTGTGCTGTTATTTAGCAAATAGACTGCTATTAAATAATAAGCTTAAATTTTAAGAATATTAAATAATAATATAACGTACTATTTGCAACAGTGATATAAATAAGAGGTGCATACATATAGTAAAACAAGCCCTTAATACAGGTTAATTAGACTTTAAGGATAGCTTGCTCTAACTAAATGACTAAGTTTGTAGTATTAACAACGCACTGTGATTACTAACCTCTGTTAGAGCTAAATATATGTCTAACATTTTTAACTAATTTTATATATTCTAGTATCTAAAAGTAGAGATAGTAAGAGAGAGTCGCACATGCCAAATAATAAGGTTCTTGTTTCTTGCGACTGTGCGCATTTAAATAACTAAGCAGAATTATGTTATGCAAACAAGTTCGCATGAGGACTTTTGTGCTTAACAATTGCTTAAACTCTAGTCATGCTAGACTCTATATAATACAACATAGCAAGCAAAAGTGCTGTATCACATGTAAGTAAGCTTAGTAATGCTTAAAAAAACTTAAATCTTACAGGCATAGATAAAAGAGCAACTACTTAGCCTTCTTTCAGACAATGTTGACGCTGCAGAAAAAGTAGCAAAAGAAGGTAAGTTTTTTTAAGGCCTCCTAACCTGCAATCTAACAAAATTAGTGCTCTTAGACTTTGTTGCAACTTTTTCTACTTGCAATACTATTAAAAGTACTAACATAGCTAAAGGTATAGTTAACAAAGAAGGCAGCATTAGCTTAGGTTCTGCAGTAGTTCCTGTTGTGTTACTAAGCAACAGAGAAGAAGAAGAAGCTGCTGTAGTTACTATCTATAATAAAAAAAAGAACACTAACATAACTACAGAGGAGAGACTTAGGATACTTTATAGATTATTAAAGGCAAAGCTAAAGAGCAAATAAAGTAAAGAAAGTGTATAGTCTTTAATATAGATGCATATGCACTAAGAACCTAACAACCTTTAGCATTAGACTTTGTACCCTTAATTAGTAGGTTAGGCATTATAACAGAGTAAGAACATTATTATTAGCTAACACAAAGGAGACTACAGAAAAGCGCAAAAGATAGTTGTTTAAATATTACTAATAACAAGAATTATAATTTAATTTTAATTCTTATATATATACGTAGAAGCACAGACTAATAGACAGCATTGCTGCCTAAGGGAAATAAATTGCTACAAAACGCGTGCGAACTAAGTAGCAACTAGCAAGTGCAACTAATAGGTGCGACCAGTAGATGCGGCCACACTAGCACCACGCGACCACGCTACCACGCGACCACGCAACTATGCTACTACGCTACCACGCTAACACTAGACGCGCAATCACAGAGCGCAACTATAAAGAGCGACCACAAAGCGCAACTATAAAGAGTGACTACAAAGCACAACTATTAAGCATAACTATAAAGCGTAACTACAAAGCGCAACTATAAAGCAAAAAGTTACATATTTTACATTAAATAGTATATTACTATAACTTAAAGTGCAATATTATTCTAATAGTATTTAAATTACTTATTAGTTGTTATATATACAAAATATGTCTGTTTTAGCTGCGCTAATGTCAGGCTACAGTGACATTAATAATTATAACAATCCTATCTTTAACCTAGAATTAACTCTTAATAAACCTAAATACACAGAATACACAGAGGTTTTATCTGTTAAGTACTACAAGTTCAAGTCTAAGAATAGCTTACATTAATGTCCTAATTGCATACCTAAGAAAATAATCTTAACTAATATCTATTAAAAACACATGCGAGATAAACATAGGAAAATACCACCTCTAGCAAAATCTTTAACTACAAAAGTAGCCTGCTAATATTGTAACAAGCTTAGAAGCGCACAGCAAAGCAAGTAAATAGAGCATATAAAAGTAAATTATAAAGACAACTAGGATTTTATGCTTAATAATAATAACATTATACCTAAATACAAAGCTTAGCAAATCCTTGCACAGTACTAAAATTAAAAGCAGAAGGTCTGTTCTAGAACACAAAATTAAAACACCTAAAAACAAACATTAAGATTAAACAACAACACACAAGTTTTATTAAAGGGGAACATTAGAGAGACAAAAGAGATGCTAATAACAAAGCAAGAAGATAAAACAGACGTTAACCCAGAAATAATAGACGTTGATAACGCAGGCAACACAATGCTTCCCGCGCACATTTCTACTAACGTTAGGATTAAGGCTAATAGGGACACACAACAAGCTAACAAGGAATATTTTANAACAACACACAAGTTTTATTAAAGGGGAACATTAGAGAGACAAAAGAGATGCTAATAACAAAGCAAGAAGATAAAACAGACGTTAACCCAGAAATAATAGACGTTGATAACGCAGGCAACACAATGCTTCCCGCGCACATTTCTACTAACGTTAGGATTAAGGCTAATAGGGACACACAACAAGCTAACAAGGAATATTTTAAACAGACAAAAGATTACTTTATTAGCGCACTCCTACAGTTACTTAAAGAAGCGCTCTGTGTAATAGGCAACATTAAAGACATCTACAGCAGCTCTTGTAGTAACGTTGCAATACTACTTCTGTAGCTTAGCATGTTTTTACACAGCCTTCTTGCATTAGGACATAAGAACAGATTTGTAAAACTTAGCATAAATGCTAACAATAAAAATTGTTTCTTAGTTATAAGCAAAAATGCTGTAATATAAGCTGCAAGAGCAGCTCTGTTTTAAGTTCCTATAGTTATCCTATTAGAAGCTCCTGCTATATATTAAGTAAAATTTAATCTGTCCTAATTTTTAATGCAAATTAAGCACCTGCTGCAGTGCTTTACTATAAGCGCGCGTGTATACACTAATAAAAGCATTAAGTGCAACAGCCAAACAAACACGCACCTATCTAGAGTTGAAATTCCTAGACGCTAGCTTGTTAAAGAGATTAAGAGTAAAGATAGCTTAGTAGATCTAGTTTTGCTAGCAGACAGGACAACATCTACTGCAGTATAGATGCAAGATCTACCTTGTTATAGACTTACTACCTTTCTTAAGAGATTTAGCCTAGCTTGCCTATGCAAAGAACTTAAGCGTAGATGTGTCTTAGGACCCTACTTATTTAACAGATTTTGTACAAAAGGTACCTAGACTAAGATAAGCGCTAATCTACACAGCATAATAACAGTTGTTACCTGCAAGTCTAGACGTATACTATAGGCATGTTGCCTAGCAAAGACTAAGGAAGAATCAGACTACCAATTATTTATCGGATGTTTTTCGATGAAAACCCAGTGGCACGGCTCGCAT
>JAKUHH010000370.1:0-13125 GCA_022701365.1 Mycocentrospora acerina
TATTGATGCCGCAGGCGTCAGAGCAGACGCGCTGAAAAAGGCAAAGTTGGTGGTTAGGTCGGCCTTGATACCTGTGAGTCCTTAAAAGTCGTATTATTTTATCAATGTGTCCTCTATTAATCTTGCTATAGGACAACTTGTATTATTATTGCCTATTTAATAAGAGAATTTAAATTATTTGCCTTTAAATTTTCTAGTCTTAAATTAGCTGCTCTTTGCTCCTTAATACCTTGCGATTAAAATTAGTCAAAAAATAATACAACGTGTGCCGCACGCTACTGTAGATATTATGACCGAAAAGAGCTAAAAAAAAAAGCTGAGAATAGTCTTGTGCCCCTAAAGAATTTACTAATAAAGCGCAATTTGTCTTTCTGTCTTGCTTCTAGCTTGCAGTTAACACACTGCAGTACTAAATTAGGTAGAATACAATGCTTCCTTGCTAGATAAAATACACTCACAAAAGACCGTGATGTGTACTGCACAAGAAAAATGAATAACTGCTCTACGTATGTGATCAAATAACAAGGAGTGCGTAAGTACGTACCTTAGTAAAGTAGCATTACAGGGAAATGAAATTTAGGAATGAAGGAAAAAATACGTATTACTTACCATATAAAGATAGAGAACTAGGGATCTATTATTAGCAATGTAAATAAAATTTAATAACAGAATAAGAGTATTTTGTATTTAAGAGAAAGAATAGTAGAAAAGACTATACCTTGTTAAATTAAAGTAGTGATAAAATTTTGCCTTTGCAATTAGTATTACGATTAATCTTAATCCTGTGTGAATTATGCTTTTACTAAATATATATTAGTATGCTGAGATTCTATACACTCTTATACTTAATCTGCACCACCTAGGAACATTAGCAAGAACTAAGCACAAGTCAGACAAGGTGCACATCCTCACGTACACAATGCCACGCAATATGCTAAGTGAAACAATACTAACGTTCAGGTGTTCCTAAGTATAAGAAGCTATCTAGGAAGATTTTTACTTTCTAATGTTTTAGTGCTACTAGGCTGAAAATTGTTTGTAGATTATGAAGGCCTTAGTTAATAGAAGGACTAATGCAGATAAACAATCTTCTAATAAATAAGTCCATTAAAAACAAACACAGCATCAGCCACCACCTACTTGCACGACTATTGCGCGGCCACCTCACGGTATTTACGCAACCTAGATAAATCCCGTGGTTATTGCGCAGTGTCTCTATTGCTAAAAACCTAGAATGCTTGCTTAACTAAATTACAGGTAAACTTCAAATGTCAGCAGCAGTTAAAGGATTAACTGGTATAAGATAATTGCAGCATCTCTAAGAAATACTTATTAACCTATTTAAAACACACCTCTGCTCTTCTTTATTTCCTTAGAACTCAAACTTACGCGATGTGACATACAATGCGCACTGCTGCCCTTGTAGCTAGCGTCAACGTGACTTCTCTCTCAGACGTTTGCACCATTCCTTATGTGCAAGAAGCTCTACCTGCTAATGGGACTTTTCTCAGCTGCAACCTCTTACCTTCTACTATAACTGCAAGCGCCGTGTATAATGCAAGCGTTAGAGTGGGCATGGGTAGCTTTAGCGGTGGTACCACTTACAACTACTGCAATGTCACTGTTAGCTACACCTATACCAGCAAGAGCAATGTTATTGCTCTTAAATATGCTTTCCCTAAACCATCTTCCTTCAAAAATCAGTTCTACTTAAGTGGTAGAGGTGGTTTCTCTCTGTCCTCTAATGCTACTAGAGGTCTTGCTGTTAGCGCTGCTTCTAGTGCTACTGCGGCTGGTTACGATGCTTTCAGCTACTCGTACTACGAGAAAGTGTTATACAGTAATAGATCTATTTACTAGTACGCAGCCTATGCATTTGCATATATAGCTCTTAGAGGGTTAACAAAGATTTGCAAGCCTTTTATACAGGCTTTCTATAGCTTAAATAACACTAAGGTTTATACCTAATTTAAGGGCTGCTCTAATAGCAATCGTAAGGGAATGAGCCAGGTCCAGCGCTAGGGTGAGGAGTACGACGGTGTTGTTGCAGGTGCACCTGCCTTCCGCTTTGCACAGCAACAGGTTTTGCACGTCTACCCTGCCGCAATTAAGCAGGTTATAAACTACTTTCCACCACCATGTGCCTTAAAAAAGATTGTCAACGCTATAAATTGCCGCATGTGATTCCCTTAATAGCCGCACTAATAGTGTGATCTCCTGTACAGACCTTTGCTAGCTTAGCTTTAACCTCAGCTCCCTTATAGGCAAGAATTACTACTGTGCTGCTAAGTTCAGCAGCTCGCTTAAGTTCAGATTTAGTAAGCGTCAAATAGGAGGTGGTACTGTAGGAAGCTAGTCGTCACTCAAGCCTGAGCAGAACAGAACAATCACCGCAAACGACATTGCAGTCGCCTAGGCTGTATACGATGGTCTGCACGATTCTAAAGGCAAGCATGCCTATCTCTCCTAGCAGATTGATTTAGACCTTAGCGACGCTGATCCAACCTACAATAATACAACTAGTGCCTAGAAGCTTAACATCCCTTCTACTAGCAGCAAGTCTGTTACTAAATTCGTCTAACTCCTTGCTGTTAACATCCTAGAGAATCTTAACAATATTAACTACAATACTCTTGTAGACTAGATGAATACTAGCATAATCTGCTTTCTAGACAGCCTGCAAACTACTGTCCCTGATTTTACACCCTTCTAATCCTCTAGGGCTAAGCTACTCCACTACCACAGCAAATCTAACCTGTCTATCCCTGCTGCCTCTTCTGTATACTACTAGCAATCTGTACGCTCTATCATGTATTATAACATAACTGACGTTGAAGCCCTGGATGCTATGTCTAAATGGTACTAATTCTATCTAATTCCTGGTGCAACTCACTGCAGTAGCAACTCTCTCTAGCCTGGCCCTTACCTACAGGACAACATGGCGACTATTATTGACTGGGTTGAGAATGAGATTAAGCCTAGTCATTTGAACGGGACTGTTTTGTCTGGTGATTACTCTAGTGAAATCTAACAGTTGTGCTAGTGGCCTACTTATCCTCTCTGGTCAGGCAATAGCTTGGTTTTTAATTGTGTTAACAATAAGGCGAGCATAAAGAGCTAGACATTCACTTTTGACGCGTTTAAGTTACAGCCTGTCTAGTAAGCACGATTCAGCACTTAGGGTCTGTACGAGAGAGGTAGGCAGTATGTCTCGCAAGCTGTTAATAGATTCTTAAGATGTCGTCTCTACCAGACTTCTGATGCTAGAATTCTGGTCTACTTAATATGCTACTAGAGCATTCCTGTTAGCCTTACTTAATTTTTCTTTGCAGGTGTCTTCTCTTTCTTCCTCTAACCCTGAATTGTTGAAATCTGTGCGTAGTTGTTGAAGAGATACAGCTTTGTTAGGAGCAGGTCTGTGCCATGTTTCTTTTGCATGTATAAGTACTTCTTTGTAAAGATTGTGTTATTAATAATTATATAGTAAGTTAGCTTGTAAGATATAGCGTTAGCGGTTGTGCAAATGTATAAGTAGAGTTTGTCACAATACTATTAATAAAGAATATGCCGCACACTGTCCCTAAATATGTTTAATTACATTAATATTTAATAAGGTAGCTTTCGCTGTTAGAGCAAAAATCAAGTTATAGAAGCTGAGACAACTTGTTATTTTTAAGATGCTCTCTTTTAGAATTATTATTTAAACTAGTTTAGGTTGTAGACTGCAGACATAACATCGCGACTATAACTAGGGGTAAGAATTTGATTATTAGAGTTAAGGACTGAGTTTTTTACAAACAGTGATTCTCATTTAGTAGAGCGGGCAGAGGAAGACCCTGAAGAACCTACTCTCTATCAGGATTAGAAACACTAATAAGAAACCCTAAGATAAGAACTAGCGCTAAGCTATCTACTATTTGCGACTAATCTTATGTTTCAACATGTCAGAACTTATTAAAAGCAGTTAAACTAACTTGAGTTTTATAGCTAAAATTAAATGATATAGTCTATCTTAGCAAATTATGATATAGATAAATGCCAATATAATCATACAGGCCTGCTATGAAGTTCCTGGCCTTGTAAAGTTATTAAAGAAAGGAACATTAAAGGGCTTTTAAGTTTTATAAACTATGTATTCTGCCGCTTAAATTTTTTTACTAATGTAGTCTAAATAATACAGTAATACAATCTTTATAATTTAGTTGTTGTGCTTTTCAATTTATTAGTCTTTTTTGTATATTGTTTTAACTTGTTTAGAGAACCCTTTCTTTATTCTAGAAAGTTCCAAACAGAAATTAGAGGACGAATGTGCGAAATTGCTTACAAAAATAACTTGCTATAAGCCTGAGTTTAGCCTGATTTTTGGCAAACCTTTAAACTTGGATTAAATTGACCTTCGCAGCTATGAAAACTTTGAATACAGCTAGTAGTCTGGTTAGCTACCTATTCCTGTGATAGCATACAAAAATGCTCTTTAAAAGAAAACATTATATTGTAAACTAGTAAAGTTATATTTCTTTTAAAGATACCTTAGAGGCAAGTTGTTAAAGTAAATAATAAGAGATTGTACAGTTTTAATATCTAGAATCAAGTTAAGATAGATTTAATTAATAAGAGGCACTTACATGTTGTTACTTAAAAATATTTTACATTAAATTTAGAGAAATTAAGAGTTGTGTTGGGCAGTTATCTTTTGTAAGATATAATGCGTTGCACGCGATTTAGTATTGTAGCTAACTTGCTAGTAAAACACGTTAAAAAAGAAGTTTCTGACTAAGTATTACACAACGCAATGCAGCTAGATGTCCTGCTTTAATTAATTGTGAACTACACTTACTATAAAGCCTTTAAACTAAAAAGATAAAGAGTGGATATCTTGCGCTAAGAGCTATCTGTGACAAATAACTTAAGGTTTCTTCAATTCTCCAAGTCTCTAATGTCTCTAACGTCTCTAATTCCAACATTCTGATACTTTAACTTTAACTTTACGCAGAGATGTTCTCTAGAGCTATTAAGAGAGTTTCTATTCTTAACAATTTTGTTTTCTAATTAGTACTGTTAGAAGATAGGATCTAGATAGCGTTGAAATAATGCTTAGTTCCTACAATAGATTCCTGTGATATCCTACTAGCTTCTAATCTAAGGCTTCTTAGGTCTATTTCTTACATTATCCTTAAATTTCCAGCGCTTATTAACGTTATTAAGCTTACTATACTTGCATTGATATTACTTTAGTAAAGATTGTTGTGGATGCTATTCCTACGCCTTTAGTAGAATATGTATTATTGCTACAGCATCCTAAACCGTCAGCCCTTAGTCCTGCTTTCTTTAGCATCCCAGATAGCCTAATATGTCAAAGAACTGCGTCCTTTATTTAAGACTGGAACCCCTATTGGATTGCTAATCACTCTTTTTGGACTTATGCGTTTGCACTAGCTATTGCTTAATAATCAGACTGGGACATAGGCCTTTAGTCAAAGCTTTTAGGCTTTAATAGAGAGCTTATCTTCCTAGCATGTGTGCTTCATAAGTTAGAAATTAACAATTGTGAGGCACTAAAAAGTCATCTATTACTTGAATTTTGGGGCGCGATTAAGGCACGTAAGTGGATCCTAAAGCAAGGAGAAGACTTTGTTGTTATTAAAGGTTAACCTAAGCAGCTCTTACAAGATTAGGCAGATGAAGTTTGTGAATTAATTGCCTAACACATAATTGAGTTTTGTGGCTTTAGCTCTTGTTGCTATCTTTCGCTTGCTCTAGTCACTCTAGGCGCTGGACAAGACCTAATAGGTGCTAGTAGCTCCTGCATCCACCCTAGCGATATCAGGGCGATATGTGATCTTTAGCCAAGAGATGGTTATTACGAAGGGCTGAGCTGCTATACTAAGCTAGAAGTCAGTTTAAAACCAGCCTATCTTTTTAAGGACTGTGCAATAGCTTTTAATCCTGCTATGTTTAAAGTGCAGGTCTACAACATATAGAGTAGTTTAAAGGAAGACACAGAGTTTAAGAAGCAAAGAGACGCTATTAAGTTTACATAGGTTGCAAGTTTAGATAGGAGAGCTCTTTAGAATATTTTTTTGAAGCAAAGATATTTTAGAATCATTGTTAACAGCAACTCGCAAGGATAAGATACTATGTCCTATCTTCAAACAATTGTAGCTTAAGATTCTGCAGCATCATACCTATACGTTGTAATGATCGCGCCCCTTGTTTAACACAAGTGCAAAGTATCCAGTGTGTAGGAATAGTAGTTAATACCTATACATTGACTTTTTGTTTAAAAGAAGTATTAAGAGTGATATCTGTACTGCACACAAGATTCCTAATCTGCTAAAATTCTAGACAAAATTTAATAAGTAACAATGTTCTATGTGTATAGCACTTCTCTGTGTGAAGATTACTAGTATTGTGCAGGAATTAATTAGGCAGTTTCTGCATTCTAAATACAGTATTATAGTCTTTAGCTATAGTCAAGATATTCAAATTATCTGTATTAACATGCTCACACACTACTTTTCAATAATCTTGACCAAAACTTGATGCCACTTTCTAAGCAACATTATTAATTATTGCTTAAGCATCCTAGTTAATGCAGTGGTCCTGCTTATCTTTTAACTTCAGTTAATCTAAATTTTTATACTAAACTCTTACTATAATTTTTCGTACTATCATGAATTAAACAGTGAAAATAAGACCTGCGCTAACTAATGTTAAGAAACCTGCGTAGAAAATTGCTAGTTAATAAGCTGCAAGCCTGGCATCTGTGCCACTGTAAGCTTTGAGTAGATATCCAGCAATGGGTGCCCCCTAGCAGAAATTAGCTTCTCCTTACGCGTTAAATGAATTTAGAACGTTCTGATTCTATACTATGAAGTATCCAAAAGTCTATAATGTTAAAAGCATAGAGCTAATGTTTGCGAGCTAACTGTCTCTAAACGCAGCTCCTGTTATAACAGGCATTAGGCTGAAGAAGCTACTAGAGCCTATACCATTAACTATAGCAAAGACTACAAGCAGCCTAAGCGAGTTAGCAAATAGCTAAAGTGCAAACGTGCTAATCCCTATAACTACTAAAGAAATAACTATACTATTTATAGGACTAAGGAAAGCATCTGCTCCAAACCCTATGCTAATACAACCCACAGCAGAGGCCACATTCCATGATGCAAGAATTGTAGCACTAGCTTGTCTAGATAGACCTACAGAAGACGCGTAAAGTAGAAGTAGGAACAGCAGGACAAGGAGGGGGAAAGTTGCAATTGCTCCTATGAACAGCATTATAATAAATCTGACACTTTTAAAAAGATGCCTATAGTTTTGTGTCAGATATAGGAGAGAGCACGATATACTAGGTACAAACTATTGCACGCTAGAAACAGCACGCCCCCTTCCCTTAGGGGCTTTTAAGAAGTAAGATGCTAAGAAACAAACTGCCTATGCTAACTCTCTAAGAATTTTTAGGGCTGTCTTAAGACTTATAGTTTAAATGAGTTTTTCTAGACTTAGCGCAATTATAGCTGAACTGAATCTAGCCCTACTAAACACTATACCAGTCGCTAGCCCTTGTTTTCTTTTAAACCACAAGGATAGAACCATAGCTGCTAGCTGTTATTATATTAGCTTTGTGTATTGCTAAGTTGCAAAGTTCATAACTGTTTACTAAGAAAAGCATAGTTAACCCTACACTAAAGATAAATCCCTGTGTTACAAATATTGCAGGTACTGACTTTGTAGACTAACCTGCAGTAAATTCTCTAATTCCTAAAAAAAAACTTCTAATAAGTGCTGTTGTTCTATAGCCTACTCGGCTGATCATTTGAGCTACAACTATACTACATAATGGTAACATTGCAGCTCTGACTAATCTAATAAAAGACAAAGTCAAGACATTAGCAAGATAAGACTTAGCTAAATGCAATTGTATAATGCTGTACGAATATACTAGGCTAAGGTAGACAAAGAAAATAGCGAACCTAGCTGCGACAACTGGCCAGCCTTCTTTTGTGTCCCAATTGTTGTCAAATTGAATATTATTTTCTAGTGTTGTGTCCTCTTCTAAAGCTTCCACGTACAAGTCATGATTAGCTCTCTTACCTGAAGATATCATTTCCAGTTAAGTTGTATGACAAGTGTTAGTATAGGATTCTATCATGGTATTAATAACAATAATATTAACGTTTTAGGCGTTGATAATAAGTGAAAACTTTTGCAGCAGGTAAAAGATGATTATAAAAGTTAAGGGTGGTGA
The DNA here is from genome assembly GCA_022701365.1 of Mycocentrospora acerina. Lineage (NCBI taxonomy): Eukaryota > Fungi > Ascomycota > Dothideomycetes > Pleosporales > Mycocentrospora > Mycocentrospora acerina. The sequence goes on from JAKUHH010000370.1 coordinate 8,252, forward strand.
AGATACTTAATTATAAGTGTGTGGATGAAGCATTACAGACACTAATTATCCTAGTTAATTATTCCACCAGCAATTCTTCCTAACCAATAAACAGAAACTTTAAGGGCAGTAATAAACACAAGCTTTGTTTACAGTCTAAATCTAACATCTTTAATAACTTACAGTTAAACAGGGTACTATTAGAAACTGGTACACCTTAACGTTCACTACATCTACTTGTTTTCCTACATAACCTTAATAGTAAGCTTAAATGTTATTATAATTCTACGTACAAAGGGTTTAAAAATTCAGCGCCAGATCTTTCAATAGACTTGAAGCAACGTTTTAAGAGCATTTTATTAAACTCTCACTTATAAGTTAATGTGCTGCTGCTTCTAATCAAGATTTATAAATTAATAGTATTGGTAATGCACGCATATAAAGATTTCCCAGATATGTCAGACTAAACAGACTCTCTAACGCTTTTTATCGGGATCTACTGGGACCTGAACATCTAATAACAACTAACAAAAACACTAGACTTAAGTAGAAGTGACCTGACATTAGTTCTTAATTTAAATATTAGGCTAGATTAACAATAACTGTATTAGTTTGCTATTTAGCATGTTATTTATCTCAGACCTTTGCACAGCGGCCTTGTAAGAAATCTCAATTCCTGCAGCAAGATGTCGCGCCACTAACTAGTCCCTCACTATTTCTGGATAAACGTTAACAAACTATCTAGAGCTTGTTAACGTTACTTGTTAACATTCTAGATGTGCGGTACCAACTTTTTATTGCATGCCTCTGCAACCTCTTTCTAAGGCTTTTGATCTAGGAGCGTGTAGTTACCTTTAACGATAATAAGACAATTTTGCGAAGAGATCTTAATGTCATCTTCTACTAGATCTTAGAAGGTATGATTAAAGCTAGGGGCATTAATAAAGAACTCCAGTTCTTCACATTTCATGACAGGTATTAATCTCAAAGATGTAACTAGTCTTAGGAAAGCATCTGCATTAAAAGTAAATAGAGCACCGCGTCTCTAAAATGCCAGCTCTGGATTCTTAAATGTTAAGAGAACTTTCTTGCTGTAATGAAATCCATCCTGCTAGACCAATCAGCATCAGAAATGTCTCTTCGTAAACCTAAACTAACTATTAGTACAATTGCAACATTATAAACACCGCGGTAAACAAGTTCTTGTAGGAGAGTGTGTGCCACAGTCGACTTTCTAGACCCAGGAACACCAGCAAGAGCGATTAGCATACGCTGGTGCGGAATGGAGGCTTGGCGTTAGAGAAGCCTTTCCACGCGACTAGCTAATTCAAGCATAGGCCCGGCAATGTTGTCAGTGACCAGGTCTTCTATCATGGTAGAAAAGCTGATAATAATTACTAAAAGACTGATTTTCTGTCCTAAGGAAACTTGTAACTTAGTGTTAACTTTTAACTAAGCTAACGTTGCTATAGGATTTGTCTAGACAGGCCTAAGCTAACTTGTAGGGTTTAGACAACAGAAGTCCAGCTAGAACTTGCATAGATGCCCTGTCTTTTTTTAACCACTAATCCGACAATAGGGTATAGAGTAGCTTGCAATGCAGGGAAAATATAGAACTATCTATAGCCTATGCTCAGAACAGAGTCCATGTTCTCCTACCAAACCGGACAATTGTGCTCCGATCGCTTCTGACCCGTCCACCTCATGTATTTACGCCAAATAGATCGAAAATGACTAGAATTACTTAAAAGAGCATATTCTCTTGCTTAATTCTACAAATAAGCTCCTCTGCCTATGTTGTTTAGCCTCAGTCAGTAAACAAATTGACAGACTCTATACCATGTCTTCTAAACTTAACACTAAGGGCGCTAATCTCAACAGCTCCTAAAAGAAAGGGGTGTACAAAGAGCTTCGCGCGAACCTGTATCTGCTTAGACTGTCAACTGTACATGATTTTAATAAGAGCAAAACTGTTTGTAGTACTAACGTCTCTATAGTTCACGTCTCTTAGGGGCTTTTTATTCAGGTACGACTAGGGCGTTGTCAGTAGTGTCCTTACTATAGAATCCTTCGCCGCAACATTCCCTAGGGTTGCTGTAGATAGCAATTTTAAGGGTTAGTTTGTATCTACTCTGTTGTTGCTAGCATAGGCCAGTTCACTTGTTAACAGTCCTGTAGCTAATAGATTTAGTTGCAAAGGATTAATTTTGATTGCTGTTGTTATTTTTATAATTAGTTCTATAATTTAAGCTAGCGCAGTGAATATTCCTATAGCTTTTGCAGGCAGGTTTAGAGGTTTTTAAAACAGTGGGCAAAACTGACAGATTGCATAGGACGGGCTATCGCTGGCTTTGCTATTAGCATGTTAACGATGATTGTTCCTGTAAGCTTTCCACGTAAGGTGAATAGAGATTTTCTAACACAAGTTGTAGATGTATATGTCTAAAGTCTCTACCGCTAGCGTTAGAGGAACACTTGTTGTCCTCTAGCAGCTTTTAATTACCCTAGGCATTCTTGTCAGCTACTAGCTTGAGTTTAGTACACAATACATCAGTGGCACACAATGTGCCCCTGACATTGCATACACTGGTGGCACCACTATAGCACGAACATTTGATCCTCGCAACAACGTTGGTCTAGGAGGCTGTACTGGTTAGTCAGATGCAGCATAGCGCATCCCTTTTGCCTTGCAAATTTTCCTAGCTCTTGTCCTTAGTATTAGAATGCTCTACTTCCCTGAATCACTGCGATATCATTGCATGCGCGACAACAAAGAAGCCAGGATTGCAGCACTAGCGCGTATTCGCCAAACTAGTCCTGACAATGAGTTCTTGCTGAGAGAGTATCTCTTAATTAAAGCTAAAGTTATTTTTAAACAGTTATACAACTGTAAGAACTTCCTAGAGAAGTCAGGTATTTCGCTTTATCTTGCTAGCTATACAACTCTGTTCTCTACTTAGCTATTATTTAAGCAAACTGCAATTAGCTGTTGTGTTATGTTCTTCTAGCAGTTTATTAGTTGTAATGCTATAATCTACTACGCTCTAACAATATTTAGGCAGTTAGGTCTTACTAGCAAGACTGGTAGACTACTTGCCACTGGTGTTTATAGTATCGTAAATGTAACGACTAAGCACGTGCACAGTCAACGTGGCTTACCTCGCTTATAGCATCTAGTCGGCAAAGTCTAGATCTAGCACTATATATATTATACTACACATAGAATACTTGCTTAAGTATTCTTGTGCTTACCTTTTGGTATAAGTGGGGTTATTGCGTAGTATCAATAGCAAGGGCAGGGCGCCTGACCATTACAGTAAACACTCTCTCTACGCTCCCAGCATTAGTTTTGATTAACAGGGTTAGTCAGAAGCCACTCCTTCTGAGTAGAGCTGCCAGCACCTTTATCTTGCTTGTTATTATTGGTAGTATCATTAGGGGCTATAGGAATACGCTGAAAGACCATCCTGCCGCTAGGTAGACTAGTATCGCCTTTGTTTACATTTACAATATTAACTTTTTGTATTCGTAGGCTCCTATAGGCTGGGTTCTACCATCAGAAATCTATAATCTTAGGAACTGATTAAAGGCTATGTCGCTCACAACATCTTCAACCTAGATGTGCAACTTTATCATTGGCCTTGTCACGCCTAATATAATCAAGACAATTAGCTACAGTACCTATCTGTTCTTTGCTGCTTTTGCACTAATTGCGTTTGTATTTACATGGTTTGTCATACTAGAGACGAAGGGGAAGTCGCTTGAAGAAATAGACAATGTGTTCAGCAATACCACGGCACACAAGGAGAAAATAAGGCTCTACACAATTGCAGTCAGTCTAGGCATTAAAGAGGCCGAAGCGGCTGCGAACAATTATAAGTTAGGTAAGCTGGAGCTAGTAGAGGATGTGAACGTCTACACAACTTAATAAGCAGAAAGAAAGACATTTAACACTAATCCTCCTCTAAACAAGTAGCATATCTTTGCTTACTTTAGGCGCTTTTTAAGAAAATATTGCAGTTTACAGGAAATTTGTGATGGAATTACAATGGATTATATACTGCATGGATAAGGCAAAGCTACTTAACTAGGTCAAAGCAAGCTTTAGATTAGCCAACATTCATGGGCTTTTAAATCTAAGACGCACAGGACCAATATTGAGGTATATACAGAAAAATAGACTTTAATATAAATGAAAATTCACTACGAAAGGTCTAAAGCAGAGTAACTAGATCCTTAAGCCTATAATTCCTACTGTAGCACAGCGACGCTGATAGTCACCAGGAAATCTCTGACCAGCCTTTTTTGTAAACTCAGATGCATACTGAAATTGAAATAGAGTCTAACTAACAATATGGAATCTTTCTAACGTGTGTACTCCTTTATTTTAACTTTTAATGTGTACAAAGTTTAACAGGTAGTCATGTTTTTAACAAGTTATACATGCTCAATTATCCCACCTTATATGACTATTCCTTTTCTCTATCTTTATTAGTTAATTTTTAAATCTACGCATAACTAGTGCTCTTAGCCTGTTTGTAGATATAATGCTGCAACAAGGTTGACCTTTATGCTGCAATTAATGGAAGTTTTACATTGTTAGCTAACAGCAGATTTACTAGTTTTACGCCATTTTTGTATTTATACTCATCCTTATATTTTTATTACAACAAATAGAAATAGAACTCTTTATTTGCAGAAACAATTAATTTATTTGTTGACAGCTAAGTTGCCTAAAAAAATACTGCAGAGCACTGCACTAACAGGCAAACAAAGAAGTAGCTATTAGATTCCTAGCCTCTGCAAAACACTAGTATAAGGAGGAAAAAGAGCAGAGTTCAAGTAGATAGTAAGACAATAGAAACTAAAAGAAAAACATAAGCTAATAGGCTAGC